>JAYRCH010000430.1:0-460952 GCA_037179445.1 Phengaris alcon alcon | reverse complement strand
AATCTAAGGGCCGAACTGACGTCAGTTCGGTCGGATGCGATTTTTTCAGTGTATGTGATCGAATCCGTTCAGGCCGAAATGACGTCAGTTCTAACTGAAACGATCGGCCTCTCGTCTGTGGAGGCCTTTATGACAGATACACGGAGCCTCGTCTTAATTAATATTCATAGCGCTGTACTATTATTTTTCAGCTCGTTTACCTCTCGATCTTAAATTGAAAAACGTATGAAACTCTTGATTTCCCCAGAGCAGGAGGCGTTAGGGTAAAAATCAGGTGCTTTCATGTGAGTACGTGTTGCTTATAAGATACATCTCATACCGTAATATATTTCTATGAATTTTCTACCTGTTTTGTTATAAATCGTGCAAGCAAGCAGATCACCGATTAAAACTTCCCATGGGCATTCGTAGTCACTAGAGGGTTACAAGTTTGTTGGTATTTAAACCTACACCCTCCGGGAAAGCTCACACTGATACGCGACGCGGCGAGCACTTTTTGATAAAGTTCCATTTTGAATCACTTTCTTAAAAAGTGCACGCCGCATCGCGTCTTGTATAACCTGACTCCTAGACCTTCCCTGATCTAAAGTATACACTCTATTATTATTTATCCAAATATTTCCATCGTATGTGAAGCTGATATCATAATAATATTATTATTTCGATCGCACTGACACTTTGAAAAGAACGAGACCATTTGCACTGAATAACAAAGAATAGGTAGGTTTTTGCATTTACAATTACTGTGAGACAAAACAGGATAATACTATTAGTCACAATGTGGAACAATATTATCACCGTTCTCCGTGTTTTCGACACCGAGAAACGGTGGCAATAAAACGAATCTATATTTAAATTTATTTTGTTTTTATCTATTTGTTGCTCTCTTTGTAGCATTTTTTCTTATTGTAAGTCTGCAGTTTGAGACATTTTTCGTCAAGATTGTAACAAATAAATTACAATATCAGGAGAAAAATAGATCAAAGTACCTGATTATTAACCATCTCGCATGTACGACAAGCAACGGGAAATGATTCATTCGAAATATTTTGCTGACGGCAATCAATCTACTCGGATAGCTCCTTAGGAAGGTTTTACCTCCATCTTGTGTGAAGAGTCAGTCGGGTAATGTCAAAAGCGCACTAATAATAAACTATGCATGGATCGTCCTGTCTCCTAGTCGCGTGTGTTAGTGTCTCGCTCCGCGTTTCGTGCCGTCTCGCCCTAACTGCGTAGTAGTGACTTGCTCACTCCGCGTTAGTGTCGTCTCGCTCCAAACGCGTCGAGTGGCTCGCTCACTCCGCGTTTTCGTGCCGTCCCGCTCTATCCGTGTCGTAGTGATTCGCTCCCTCCGCGGTAGTGCCGTCTCGCTCGGAAACGCGTCGAGTGCCGCGCTCACTCCGCGATCGTGCCGACCCTTTCTAGTGCAGTGCCTATAGACCCCCAATAGCGACCGTAAATTCACACCTTATTCATTAGAATAAGTTGTGGATTTGCGCCTTGCTGGGGAGTTGCCCTGCTCTTGGCCTCCCGTTGAGTTTCGGCTCAACGTTGGGTCACGAGGAGACAGCCCCCCTAAGTGTGTGTACCGTCCTCGTGTGCGTACACTTAGTGTTCCGTTTGTTCTTTGTGAGTACCTTTGTTTTAGAAGACGTACACTTGTTGCCGTCAGTGTAACTGTTTGTGTGACTTGTGTGTTACATGTTGTGCTCCACTCGTGTCGAGCATGACGAACCACGACCCGCGGCTATATAGCCGCGACTACCAAGACTCCTGTGCGGACTACGAGTCGTCGTGCAGCCTGGCCTCGTCGAGGTCTAGCTCGCGCTCGATCCCGGACCGCGCGCACTACCGCCCGCTCGCCGAGCCTAGCTTGTGCAGACAGGACACCGCTCGCCCCGGGCCGCCCTCGGCATTCTCGCGGGGTTGTACTGGTACCCCCCCGCCCCAATGTCTCCCGATGGAGGCCTGCGGCGAGTCTGGGCCCCTGTCCCGCACAGCCGAACAGGGTTCGGCCAAAACCCGGCGCACATCGCGCCGCTCTGCGCAGACGTGCGACTCCCGCTACCCTGCTGCACACCCTGGACACCACAACGTCCTGAAAGCGGATACACCCCGCGACACCGCGGGCTCAGCCCGCCTTTCGCTGGCTACCCAGCCGCGACACCACCATGCCGCGATGGCTACTCAGCCGCACGGCTTACACCAGTCCACTGCGAGCACCCCGCGCTCGCCTGATGCCTCGCCGGCACCACAGCCGTGCGACAACCGCCGTGCCGCACCCCGTGCGGCCACAGATCCCCGCACAAGCACGCCGCGCGAGTACCGCCACCGCGCGCCTACCTTCCCGCCACCACTCATCGACCTGCCTACACCACCGACGGCCAGGTACACCGGCCGCCAGCCTACCTACGCCGAGGTGAGTGCCACCAACTTACTGGTACCTACTGTACCCACCGTTACCTACCGACTCTCTGCTCCCACACCTGTGTCGGCAAAAACGTCGCCACCCCCCAATACTTCTAGCTACCCGCCCCTGGTCGTCGAGAAGATCGACGACTGGGTGCGCCACTTCCGGCGTCTCCGGGACATTCTGGGGCACACACCAAATGCCAAAAAAAGTGGCCCAGGTATTCGCTTCACGCCCCGAAGCGAACATGAATACCGGGTCACCAAATCTTACCTCACGGACCTGGAAAAGCAGGGACATGCCTCCTGGTTTTCATTTTCCTTACCGCAAGACAGGGCTATTAAGGTAGGAATCAGGGGCCTCTGATTCCTACCTTAATAGCCCTGTCTTGCGGTAAGGAAAATGAAAACCAGGAGGCATGTCCCTGCTTTTCCAGGTCCGTGAGGTAAGATTTGGTGACCCGGTATTCATGTTCGCTTCGGGGCGTGAAGCGAATACCTGGGCCACTTTTTTTGGCATTTGGTGTGTGCCCCAGAATGTCCCGGAGACGCCGGAAGTGGCGCACCCAGTCGTCGATCTTCTCGACGACCAGGGGCGGGTAGCTAGAAGTATTGGGGGGTGGCGACGTTTTTGCCGACACAGGTGTGGGAGCAGAGAGTCGGTAGGTAACGGTGGGTACAGTAGGTACCAGTAAGTTGGTGGCACTCACCTCGGCGTAGGTAGGCTGGCGGCCGGTGTACCTGGCCGTCGGTGGTGTAGGCAGGTCGATGAGTGGTGGCGGGAAGGTAGGCGCGCGGTGGCGGTACTCGCGCGGCGTGCTTGTGCGGGGATCTGTGGCCGCACGGGGTGCGGCACGGCGGTTGTCGCACGGCTGTGGTGCCGGCGAGGCATCAGGCGAGCGCGGGGTGCTCGCAGTGGACTGGTGTAAGCCGTGCGGCTGAGTAGCCATCGCGGCATGGTGGTGTCGCGGCTGGGTAGCCAGCGAAAGGCGGGCTGAGCCCGCGGTGTCGCGGGGTGTATCCGCTTTCAGGACGTTGTGGTGTCCAGGGTGTGCAGCAGGGTAGCGGGAGTCGCACGTCTGCGCAGAGCGGCGCGATGTGCGCCGGGTTTTGGCCGAACCCTGTTCGGCTGTGCGGGACAGGGGCCCAGACTCGCCGCAGGCCTCCATCGGGAGACATTGGGGCGGGGGGGTACCAGTACAACCCCGCGAGAATGCCGAGGGCGGCCCGGGGCGAGCGGTGTCCTGTCTGCACAAGCTAGGCTCGGCGAGCGGGCGGTAGTGCGCGCGGTCCGGGATCGAGCGCGAGCTAGACCTCGACGAGGCCAGGCTGCACGACGACTCGTAGTCCGCACAGGAGTCTTGGTAGTCGCGGCTATATAGCCGCGGGTCGTGGTTCGTCATGCTCGACACGAGTGGAGCACAACATGTAACACACAAGTCACACAAACAGTTACACTGACGGCAACAAGTGTACGTCTTCTAAAACAAAGGTACTCACAAAGAACAAACGGAACACTAAGTGTACGCACACGAGGACGGTACACACACTTAGGGGGGCTGTCTCCTCGTGACCCAACGTTGAGCCGAAACTCAACGGGAGGCCAAGAGCAGGGCAACTCCCCAGCAAGGCGCAAATCCACAACTTATTCTAATGAATAAGGTGTGAATTTACGGTCGCTATTGGGGGTCTATAGGCACTGCACTAGAAAGGGTCGGCACGATCGCGGAGTGAGCGCGGCACTCGACGCGTTTCCGAGCGAGACGGCACTACCGCGGAGGGAGCGAATCACTACGACACGGATAGAGCGGGACGGCACGAAAACGCGGAGTGAGCGAGCCACTCGACGCGTTTGGAGCGAGACGACACTAACGCGGAGTGAGCAAGTCACTACTACGCAGTTAGGGCGAGACGGCACGAAACGCGGAGCGAGACACTAACACACGCGACTAGGAGACAGGACGATCCATGCATAGTTTATTATTAGTGCGCTTTTGACATTACCCGACTGACTCTTCACACAAGATGGAGGTAAAACCTTCCTAAGGAGCTATCCGAGTAGATTGATTGCCGTCAGCAAAATATTTCGAATGAATCATTTCCCGTTGCTTGTCGTACATGCGAGATGGTTAATAATCAGGTACTTTGATCTATTTTTCTCCTGATATTGTAATTTATTTGTTACAATCTTGACGAAAAATGTCTCAAACTGCAGACTTACAATAAGAAAAAATGCTACAAAGAGAGCAACAAATAGATAAAAACAAAATAAATTTAAATATAGATTCGTTTTATTGCCACCGTTTCTCGGTGTCGAAAACACGGAGAACGGTGATAATATTGTTCCACATTGTGACTAATAGTATTATCCTGTTTTGTCTCACAGTAATTGTAAATGCAAAAACCTACCTATTCTTTGTTATTCAGTGCAAATGGTCTCGTTCTTTTCAAAGTGTCAGTGCGATCGAAATAATAATATTATTATGATATCAGCTTCACATACGATGGAAATATTTGGATAAATAATAATAGAGTGTATACTTTAGATCAGGGAAGGTCTAGGAGTCAGGTTATACAAGACGCGATGCGGCGTGCACTTTTTAAGAAAGTGATTCAAAATGGAACTTTATCAAAAAGTGCTCGCCGCGTCGCGTATCAGTGTGAGCTTTCCCGGAGGGTGTAGGTTTAAATACCAACAAACTTGTAACCCTCTAGTGACTACGAATGCCCATGGGAAGTTTTAATCGGTGATCTGCTTGCTTGCACGATTTATAACAAAACAGGTAGAAAATTCATAGAAATATATTACGGTATGAGATGTATCTTATAAGCAACACGTACTCACATGAAAGCACCTGATTTTTACCCTAACGCCTCCTGCTCTGGGGAAATCAAGAGTTTCATACGTTTTTCAATTTAAGATCGAGAGGTAAACGAGCTGAAAAATAATAGTACAGCGCTATGAATATTAATTAAGACGAGGCTCCGTGTATCTGTCATAAAGGCCTCCACAGACGAGAGGCCGATCGTTTCAGTTAGAACTGACGTCATTTCGGCCTGAACGGATTCGATCACATACACTGAAAAAATCGCATCCGACCGAACTGACGTCAGTTCGGCCCTTAGATTAATATCGCCTAGATAGTCTTCAAACGAACGCATCGTACAAAGTGAAGCAATCAAAAGATAGATGTAGGCGTAAGCATTACATACTGACACGCACATAAACAAAACTTTGAAGTTGTGGAGTGTGTACTCTTAAAATTGGAATTATTGTATTTGTTTTTCTTAATATCGTGAGATGTAAAAATATAACTTATATTTCATTTTAAACCATCTAAACACAATTTGTGAACATTATTTATATGAAATTGGTATTAAGGAATATATTAAGGATTATCTTAATACTGGCAATACTTTAAATTGATAGTTAAACAAATCAGAAAATATTAAAAAACTTTGTCTTAGTTGCAACTATCAGTTAGCCGTGAAAATTTTTAAATAAATTTATTATTACTAGTAACACTTCCACAATTCACAATAGGGCAGCAAGATGGCGACATAATAATATGGTGTAATTTTAAAATGTTTTAAATATTTGGCATAATACAAGTCGAATTGTTCGGACATAACATTTCATACTTAATCAGTTATGATAACAAAATCAATTGTACTATAAAAGTAGGTAAGTACTAAAAAAATAATAACTACTCCAAAACTTAAAATGCTACAAAAAAAAGAAATCTCCCAGGTCATCCCCACCAGGCAGAGTACCTAGAAGGCTCAAAGAGTTTCCTCGCTGGATTGCGACACTTATTCTCTGGGCCAGGTAGGTGCCGGCTCTGGGGTCTCGGGTGGCCTCAATGAGTTTTTTGGAGATTTCTCCGAAAAGTTTGTGCGCACCCAGACCCCATGTACCTAAGGTTTCAACCCCAAACGGTTCAAATATGAGATCCCCACTAAGGTTCTCATATTTGCGCCGCTTGAGGTTTTCCGCCTGATTGGCGGCCGCACCTGCAGAACTCGAGGTGCCCTGGACATGGGACGGAGCAAGTGTATCGACGCAAGTAGCGTCCCATACAAGAGCCCGTCCCACTCTCCAAGGGACCAGGGTCATACCGTCTGGTCTCTTGCCATCGTCGCGCGCCAAACCAGAGGGTTCCAGCACAGCTGGCACTCCGGCGGTGACAAGAGCCCGACGGATGAGATCGTTCAGACAGTGATGTCGGGAGATGCGGCCGGCGCTTCGTTGACAGGACAGCCCGTGGTGTCCGAGGCTGTCCACATTTGCACCACAAACACAGCGATGGGGGACGACGTGGGGGGTGCCAAGACGCAGGGAAGTAGCTAACCGGAAAGCTGTTCGATCCAGCAATGTGCCCGTATTGGGTGACGGTAATGCTTGTAGCCAAAGGCCCGACTCCCACTTCTCCGCAGCTAAGAGGCGAGCCTGCTCCACAGGACTGGAGGACGTATTAAGAAGATTATTCCGTACCAGTCTGCAGAGTGGCTCGTCCCAGAGCCTTTGGGAAAAAGTATTGTCAGGCAATTCGCTACAAGCACTAGTTACGCTCCAGGCGTCCTTGGCCTCGTCCAGAAAGGTAACTGTATTGGAGTAGGATGGGTGATGTAGTATTTTGGAGATAAGACTATGGTTCGCGTGGACTGAGGACAAGAAGGCCGGAAGCGATATGTCAGAAGGCTTTCGAACACCCAGGCCACCGAACCTAACTGGAAGCGTTGCCTGAGTCCATGCGCGGTCATCGAAATTTGTATTCAAAATAGTGGAGAGCGTTTGTCTTATGGTATCATCCAACTGTTTGAGAAGTTGAGGGAACTTCCACAGTTGACAACACCTACCACTATCAGGGGCCCCTGATTCCTACCTTAATAGCCCTGTCTTGCGGTAAGGAAAATGAAAACCAGGAGGCATGTCCCTGCTTTTCCAGGTCCGTGAGGTAAGATTTGGTGACCCGGTATTCATGTTCGCTTCGGGGCGTGAAGCGAATACCTGGGCCACTTTTTTTGGCATTTGGTGTGTGCCCCAGAATGTCCCGGAGACGCCGGAAGTGGCGCACCCAGTCGTCGATCTTCTCGACGACCAGGGGCGGGTAGCTAGAAGTATTGGGGGGTGGCGACGTTTTTGCCGACACAGGTGTGGGAGCAGAGAGTCGGTAGGTAACGGTGGGTACAGTAGGTACCAGTAAGTTGGTGGCACTCACCTCGGCGTAGGTAGGCTGGCGGCCGGTGTACCTGGCCGTCGGTGGTGTAGGCAGGTCGATGAGTGGTGGCGGGAAGGTAGGCGCGCGGTGGCGGTACTCGCGCGGCGTGCTTGTGCGGGGATCTGTGGCCGCACGGGGTGCGGCACGGCGGTTGTCGCACGGCTGTGGTGCCGGCGAGGCATCAGGCGAGCGCGGGGTGCTCGCAGTGGACTGGTGTAAGCCGTGCGGCTGAGTAGCCATCGCGGCATGGTGGTGTCGCGGCTGGGTAGCCAGCGAAAGGCGGGCTGAGCCCGCGGTGTCGCGGGGTGTATCCGCTTTCAGGACGTTGTGGTGTCCAGGGTGTGCAGCAGGGTAGCGGGAGTCGCACGTCTGCGCAGAGCGGCGCGATGTGCGCCGGGTTTTGGCCGAACCCTGTTCGGCTGTGCGGGACAGGGGCCCAGACTCGCCGCAGGCCTCCATCGGGAGACATTGGGGCGGGGGGGTACCAGTACAACCCCGCGAGAATGCCGAGGGCGGCCCGGGGCGAGCGGTGTCCTGTCTGCACAAGCTAGGCTCGGCGAGCGGGCGGTAGTGCGCGCGGTCCGGGATCGAGCGCGAGCTAGACCTCGACGAGGCCAGGCTGCACGACGACTCGTAGTCCGCACAGGAGTCTTGGTAGTCGCGGCTATATAGCCGCGGGTCGTGGTTCGTCATGCTCGACACGAGTGGAGCACAACATGTAACACACAAGTCACACAAACAGTTACACTGACGGCAACAAGTGTACGTCTTCTAAAACAAAGGTACTCACAAAGAACAAACGGAACACTAAGTGTACGCACACGAGGACGGTACACACACTTAGGGGGGCTGTCTCCTCGTGACCCAACGTTGAGCCGAAACTCAACGGGAGGCCAAGAGCAGGGCAACTCCCCAGCAAGGCGCAAATCCACAACTTATTCTAATGAATAAGGTGTGAATTTACGGTCGCTATTGGGGGTCTATAGGCACTGCACTAGAAAGGGTCGGCACGATCGCGGAGTGAGCGCGGCACTCGACGCGTTTCCGAGCGAGACGGCACTACCGCGGAGGGAGCGAATCACTACGACACGGATAGAGCGGGACGGCACGAAAACGCGGAGTGAGCGAGCCACTCGACGCGTTTGGAGCGAGACGACACTAACGCGGAGTGAGCAAGTCACTACTACGCAGTTAGGGCGAGACGGCACGAAACGCGGAGCGAGACACTAACACACGCGACTAGGAGACAGGACGATCCATGCATAGTTTATTATTAGTGCGCTTTTGACATTACCCGACTGACTCTTCACACAAGATGGAGGTAAAACCTTCCTAAGGAGCTATCCGAGTAGATTGATTGCCGTCAGCAAAATATTTCGAATGAATCATTTCCCGTTGCTTGTCGTACATGCGAGATGGTTAATAATCAGGTACTTTGATCTATTTTTCTCCTGATATTGTAATTTATTTGTTACAATCTTGACGAAAAATGTCTCAAACTGCAGACTTACAATAAGAAAAAATGCTACAAAGAGAGCAACAAATAGATAAAAACAAAATAAATTTAAATATAGATTCGTTTTATTGCCACCGTTTCTCGGTGTCGAAAACACGGAGAACGGTGATAATATTGTTCCACATTGTGACTAATAGTATTATCCTGTTTTGTCTCACAGTAATTGTAAATGCAAAAACCTACCTATTCTTTGTTATTCAGTGCAAATGGTCTCGTTCTTTTCAAAGTGTCAGTGCGATCGAAATAATAATATTATTATGATATCAGCTTCACATACGATGGAAATATTTGGATAAATAATAATAGAGTGTATACTTTAGATCAGGGAAGGTCTAGGAGTCAGGTTATACAAGACGCGATGCGGCGTGCACTTTTTAAGAAAGTGATTCAAAATGGAACTTTATCAAAAAGTGCTCGCCGCGTCGCGTATCAGTGTGAGCTTTCCCGGAGGGTGTAGGTTTAAATACCAACAAACTTGTAACCCTCTAGTGACTACGAATGCCCATGGGAAGTTTTAATCGGTGATCTGCTTGCTTGCACGATTTATAACAAAACAGGTAGAAAATTCATAGAAATATATTACGGTATGAGATGTATCTTATAAGCAACACGTACTCACATGAAAGCACCTGATTTTTACCCTAACGCCTCCTGCTCTGGGGAAATCAAGAGTTTCATACGTTTTTCAATTTAAGATCGAGAGGTAAACGAGCTGAAAAATAATAGTACAGCGCTATGAATATTAATTAAGACGAGGCTCCGTGTATCTGTCATAAAGGCCTCCACAGACGAGAGGCCGATCGTTTCAGTTAGAACTGACGTCATTTCGGCCTGAACGGATTCGATCACATACACTGAAAAAATCGCATCCGACCGAACTGACGTCAGTTCGGCCCTTAGATTAATATCGCCTAGATAGTCTTCAAACGAACGCATCGTACAAAGTGAAGCAATCAAAAGATAGATGTAGGCGTAAGCATTACATACTGACACGCACATAAACAAAACTTTGAAGTTGTGGAGTGTGTACTCTTAAAATTGGAATTATTGTATTTGTTTTTCTTAATATCGTGAGATGTAAAAATATAACTTATATTTCATTTTAAACCATCTAAACACAATTTGTGAACATTATTTATATGAAATTGGTATTAAGGAATATATTAAGGATTATCTTAATACTGGCAATACTTTAAATTGATAGTTAAACAAATCAGAAAATATTAAAAAACTTTGTCTTAGTTGCAACTATCAGTTAGCCGTGAAAATTTTTAAATAAATTTATTATTACTAGTAACACTTCCACAATTCACAATAGGGCAGCAAGATGGCGACATAATAATATGGTGTAATTTTAAAATGTTTTAAATATTTGGCATAATACAAGTCGAATTGTTCGGACATAACATTTCATACTTAATCAGTTATGATAACAAAATCAATTGTACTATAAAAGTAGGTAAGTACTAAAAAAATAATAACTACTCCAAAACTTAAAATGCTACAAAAAAAAGAAATCTCCCAGGTCATCCCCACCAGGCAGAGTACCTAGAAGGCTCAAAGAGTTTCCTCGCTGGATTGCGACACTTATTCTCTGGGCCAGGTAGGTGCCGGCTCTGGGGTCTCGGGTGGCCTCAATGAGTTTTTTGGAGATTTCTCCGAAAAGTTTGTGCGCACCCAGACCCCATGTACCTAAGGTTTCAACCCCAAACGGTTCAAATATGAGATCCCCACTAAGGTTCTCATATTTGCGCCGCTTGAGGTTTTCCGCCTGATTGGCGGCCGCACCTGCAGAACTCGAGGTGCCCTGGACATGGGACGGAGCAAGTGTATCGACGCAAGTAGCGTCCCATACAAGAGCCCGTCCCACTCTCCAAGGGACCAGGGTCATACCGTCTGGTCTCTTGCCATCGTCGCGCGCCAAACCAGAGGGTTCCAGCACAGCTGGCACTCCGGCGGTGACAAGAGCCCGACGGATGAGATCGTTCAGACAGTGATGTCGGGAGATGCGGCCGGCGCTTCGTTGACAGGACAGCCCGTGGTGTCCGAGGCTGTCCACATTTGCACCACAAACACAGCGATGGGGGACGACGTGGGGGGTGCCAAGACGCAGGGAAGTAGCTAACCGGAAAGCTGTTCGATCCAGCAATGTGCCCGTATTGGGTGACGGTAATGCTTGTAGCCAAAGGCCCGACTCCCACTTCTCCGCAGCTAAGAGGCGAGCCTGCTCCACAGGACTGGAGGACGTATTAAGAAGATTATTCCGTACCAGTCTGCAGAGTGGCTCGTCCCAGAGCCTTTGGGAAAAAGTATTGTCAGGCAATTCGCTACAAGCACTAGTTACGCTCCAGGCGTCCTTGGCCTCGTCCAGAAAGGTAACTGTATTGGAGTAGGATGGGTGATGTAGTATTTTGGAGATAAGACTATGGTTCGCGTGGACTGAGGACAAGAAGGCCGGAAGCGATATGTCAGAAGGCTTTCGAACACCCAGGCCACCGAACCTAACTGGAAGCGTTGCCTGAGTCCATGCGCGGTCATCGAAATTTGTATTCAAAATAGTGGAGAGCGTTTGTCTTATGGTATCATCCAACTGTTTGAGAAGTTGAGGGAACTTCCACAGTTGACAACACCGTAAGACATATGTCAATTTAGGTACGAAAATGCAAAAACGGATTAGGGTAAAGGCCATGTGACAGTTAATTTGGAGGAGGCGGTCTAAAGTTTCATTAAAATTTTGTAATTTGTTATCTAAGAAGTCCGGGAGAGATTCGTCTAAAATAGGTGAGCCCAAAAGGAAAAGCGAATCCTTGTCAATGACAGACAGTTGTGGAGCTATTTCTTTAAAGCTGGATATAATCGCGTTTCTATCCCCACAACGGTCTGGCACAAAAAGTTCGCACTTACCTAGGTTCAGCTGCAGACCTATTTTTTGGAACTCGCAGATCAGAGTGCGGAAGTCTGATAGTACAGTGGGTGCATCGCTTCCAAGGGTCCCATCATCCAAATACCAAACATTAAATTTTGAATCTAGAAGCTCGATGACCGGGTGTATAGCAAGGCTGAAGATTGCTGGACCTAGAGGGTCGCCCTGTTGGCAGCCCACTTCGGATGAGATGAGGTGGTCTTTGTAAATGAGTTTGGTGGGGTCGTTGTAACACTGGAGCATAAATGGTAAAATGGCAGGTGCTTTAGATTTAATTTGGGCCAACAAGGCGCCTCGGTCAACTGAGTTGAAAGCGTTTTTGATATCGACCTTCAGAAACACATCATCGCCTTGATTGTGGATAGCTGTCCTGAAAGAGTGAACGGCGGCCTCACAACCTCCTTTGCAGGCAAAACCGAGCTGTTTTGGCTGGAAGTATGACGCGAGGGAAGTTACCGATTTGCAAGCTAGTTTGGCTGTAAGGCGCCGGTATGTGGAGCCGACAGCAATCGGACGAATGCCACCATCTCTCTTCCTCAAGGCGCAGAGGTTAGCTCCATACAGAATGTCTACGATATCTGATGCGACCCCTCCACGTAGCATCAGGTTGCACAGATTCGTAAGTTCATGCAGGAGCTTCTCGCCGGCCTCCCCGCAGCAACCGCTGGTGAGGTCCTTCAGATGCTGAGGGGTGAGACCGTCGAGGCCGCCAGCTGAACCCGGAAGAAAGGACATGATGGCTCCGCGTACTTTTTCTTTCGACGTTTGTAGTGGTGGTAATGCGTCATCGGAAACTGTGAAAGGATTGGATTGTGATGGATGTTTGTTTTCCAGGGCGATGAGGGTTTCTGGGCAGTCGGGGGCGACCGTGTCATTGGAAAACAGGAGCCGCGCTGCACCCTTAATGTCTCCCTCACTTATTTTATTTTCCACAGTTTTCACGATGTTATGTTTGACCGTGGAATGTGAAGAAAAATTTGGGTTGAGGTTAATGTCCGAAACACAATTCTTTTTGATTCTTGAAGTGAGGGAGGCATTGTTGAGCGGATCTCTAGTGATATGCAGAAAACGGTAGGGAAAGGTGAGTAGATTTTCCCAGGCTTGCCTCGAGTTCTCCAGCACTGTGTGGCGTATCGTCTCGGCAAGCTTCTGGGCTACAGTCACTCTGGCACCCCTAGGGATCCGTCTTAGAACTGGTATAAAACGTTTAAATTTGGATATTTCTTGCCAGAAATTTGTTTCACAAATTGGGTTCGGAAGTGAATTGGTTATTGGGGGAATGACTGTTACAAGCTGTTTGTGGCATTTGCCTACGTGGATGTTCAAACCCCGCTGGCTTTTAAAATATCGGGAACAGTGGGAGCATTGCAACAGATTTCCAAAGGACACGGTCGAAATATTAGAGGTCCCTGCATCCTGGCTGCTTGACATAGGTTGGTAAAGATAAACTATAAAAGATAACTTATATAATAGAATAAACTATAGACAAAAAATTAAAAAACTGCTTAACTAATATTAAAAAAAACCTTGAACTATATTATGGTCATTTTCTGGAGAATGTAGGCTTGAGCGTGGGACAGTTGGCTCACTTTTCGCAAAAAAATTAGCATACGGCTTCTCGGAGTTGCCTCGTTTCTTCCTCTGTTGCGGGCCTTGTTCCTTCCTCCGTCGCGGGTCTTGTCAGTTGTATGGGAGAATTGCTTGGGATATCTACTCACAGTTTGGCCCACATTTCATACTTAGATATGAAATATTATGCCCGAAGATTTTCTAATTATTTTCCGTTGCATTGTGACACCCAATAACGACACAAACCATCATAATGTTTTTAATATTCGAAGATGTATGCACTAGCGCTTGACCTTGACAACTGACGGATCGTTCGAACAAACTGAGCCGATATGGCTCAATATGATTTGCTTCACTTTTCATGCGCGTACCCGGTTTCTAGGCGTTTTAATCTAAGGTTCGGCCTGAACGGATTCGAGCACATACACAGTAAATTGCCTCGAGCTTCGGTCGTGTTTTTAGGGTTCCGTAATACTTAAGGAACCCTAATAATTTCACTCTGCCCGTCCGTCTGTCTGTCTGTCCTCCGCTCTCCTAGCTTCTGTAATAACTTTATGACAATAACTTTTGAAGTAAATAAAAAAAAACCTATTTTGCGTTGATAGTTACGGAACCCTCCTTAGACATGTCGTGGCATGCCTTGCGTGCCATGTCGTGCCATATCTTGGTTAGTTTAGGCTATTATTTTATTTATTAATTGTATTTTGCTGCAACTGTAGTCATGCTATCGACGAAACCAAATTATTGTGCCATACATTTTTCCAGTAATATGATATAGAAATAATTTCTCTTTGTTATATAGTAATAGTCTTTAGATTTTATCAACCATAGTGGCTCTAAAGTTTTAAATACTTCAATGAACTCTAATAAATATTCTTTAGATCACGTGCCATTTTTAGGGTTCCTTACCCAAAGGGTAAAACGGGACCCTATTACTGAGACTGCTGTTAGTTCGTCTGTCGCCAGGTTATATCCTTCCTATACCGTGATAGCTCGACAGTTGAAATTTTCACAAATGATGTAGGTATTTCTATTGCCGTTATAACAACAAATGCTAAAAACAGAACAAAATAAAAATTTGGGGCTCATATGCAACAAACGTGATTTTTTTCCGTTTTGTACGGAACCCCTGTTGCTGACTCGCACTTGACCGGTTTTATTTTACACTCGGATTTTATTACCGTTCAGTTCAATTTTATTACTGTTCAGTCCATCCGCTTAGGTAAGAATTAATGTTGCCAACTTAGATGTTTTATAAAGTTTTACTACTAAATTTTGTATTTTATTTATTTAGTAGGAATTTAGCGTGTAGTAGTGGTTTTGTAGAAAATAGCTAGACTTTATAATCATAACATGCAAAATGGCCCGCTACTATGTGCTATTTTGACACCTTATCATAATAACACATTGTAGCACGCGTCCGTAAGTCGCTTAAAACTACTGATTTAATTTCTATATACGTAATATGTCCTACTATATTTTTCTAATTTAACGGTAAAATTATCATATTTCAATTTAATATTAAAACTGTAAATGCATTGGTTTTTTGTAAACACAAAATCCCTAAAAAACTTTTAGGTATTCCTAAGTTTAGTAGCTTGTTTATAGTTATCGGTACTTTTTTAGTGGTTTTTTATAGAAAACGACGCGAGTTTAGTAGTTTCGCAAAAACAGAATAGGCAACACTGGAACGAATTGCTTCAGTCCATACGGCCGACTGATGCGATCTCGAAATTGCACACGATACGATTTTGCATCCGTTCAGGCTGAACTGAAGGAAAACCGGACCGCCCTTAAAGAATATCCAATAATATGTTTGCAGTTCTTTTAACAATGTAGTAATTTACAAATGTGTACTTATATTTATTGATTGAGAAGTTCTGTTATGTGCTTTTGGATCCACGGTATATATCTTAATACAAAATGTCACGTTTTGACAGCATATGTTTGGATTACTTCAAAAAAGGCTATACTATAGGTATCCCTATAAATTTCGAGCAGTTTCCTCGATTCCTCATGTATCATAGACAATGTAGTGAGACCAATTTTGACTCGTGACGGACGTTAGTGACTCTTTCAAAGAAAAACTACTGAACGGATTTTGGTGAAATTTTGTGTGGTAGTAGTTTAGACTCTGGTTTAAAACATAGGCAACATATTATTCCGAAAATGTACAGGGTAACCGTGGAAAACTGCTTTTAAGCGGGCGGAGCCGCGGGCCAAATCTAGTATAACTATAATATTATGCTATATCATTCGCACAAAACAATTAAGCACCTTATAGTATTATATTCAAAAATATATTTAATTCGTTTTCCCCCGGGTCTGTTTCATCCTCAAAGTGACGTGACGTGGGTCCTTTATCTAACAAAGGACAAATTACCAGAAGTGTCTAATTAGTCCTCGTTATAGAATTAGCTTAAAACATAACATTATGAGATTTTCTTTGTTCAACACGGTAATAAGTTCCCACTCATTAATGTTGTTTTTTAGAGTTTCGTACCCAGAGGGAGTATTACTAAGACTCCACTGTCTGTCCGTCCGGTCCGTTTGTCTGCCACCAGATCTCATGAACCGTGGAAGCTAGACAGTTGAAATTAACAAAGATAATGTATTTCTGTTGCTGCTATAACAAAATATACTAAAACCTAAATAAAAAAATATATTTAAGTGGGGCTCCTATACAACAGACGTGTTTTTTTTGCCTTTTTGTACGGAATCCATCGTGCGCGAATATGACTTGAACTTGGGCGGTTTTTTTTTGTTTTCTCATGTCCGTTTTCCCCAAAAGACTCCTAAACGATTCCTACGCAAGTGACACTTTAGAAAGGTGATCCCTTAAACTCGACACCTACATAGTTTCATTATCACCACGCTAGGTGACACCTATTAAGGGAACTCTTAATTTATAAAACTGTTACTTAACAGTTTTATAAATCAAGAATGTTTGAATTTGGCTTAAAGTTAATTTAGACGGATTTGACTTACCAGGTGATTGTATTTTAACGTGAACTACTAACGTAAAATACTATGGAAAAAATTGTATGTTTTGTTTTATTCACCTATGTCAGACGATGCCGTCTATCGGCCCGTTTCAATAACCTATCTACAAATAACTATTTGTTAGAAACGTCAAATTTGTATCGCAAAAACTCGGCAAATTATTGAATGATGACGTTTTTAACATATACCTGGGCTGATTGATAACTGGCCGAAACGACGAACTTAAAAAAATGATACGCAAAAAAGGAATATTACATTATATTCTGGCATCTTTTTGAAAATAGAACGCCAAATTTGAATTTAATCGAACTGATGGAATTTGTTTGAGAGGACGTAGAACTTTCTCTGTCGTAAATTTTCTTAACAATGGAAAGAAACGAAATTCGTGCGGTGATAAAGTATTACGTTTTAAAAGAGAAAACAGCAACCCAGATTAAAACCAAGCTAGACAGTCTTTTAGGTAATTCTGCTCCTGCATTGAGTACAATTCACACCTGGGTAACTGATTTTAAACGTGGAAGACAGAGCTGCGAAGACGCCCACAGGTCTGGCCGTCCAAATGAAGTCACGAATCCGGACAAGATCAAAAAAAATCACAAAATTGTATTGAATGATCGGCGCTTAAAGTTGCGAGAGATAGCAGAGATGGTGAGCATTTCATCTGAATGCGTTTTTAATATTTTGCACCAACATTTGGGAATGAAAAAGCTTTGCGCGCGATGGGTGCCGCGTTTGCTCACTGTAGACCAAAAGCAACGTCGAGTGGACGATTCATCGGAGTGTTTGGCGTTGTTTAACCGAGATTCTAATCTGTTTTTGCGGCGTTATGTAACAGTCGATGAAACCTGGATACATGATTATACTCCCGAGACAAAAGAACAATCTAAGCAGTGGACTGAGAGCGGAAAACCTACGCCGAAGAAAGAAAAAATGGTTTTGTCGGCCGGCAAAGTGATGGCGACTGTTTTTTGGGATGCTCGAGGGATTATTTTAGTGGATTATCTGCAAAAAGGAAAAACAATAAATGGAGAGCACTACGCAAGCTTTAGCTTTGGCAAGCTTTGGCATTGGAGAAGCGCTGGACTAAATGCATCGAGGTAGAAGGAAACTACGTTGAGAAATAAATTTATTTTAAATAGATTTTTGAAGTTTTTCTTTGTCGTTTCGGAAACTTATCAATCGGCCCTCGTAGTTATTGGTAGATAGGTTATTGAAACCGGCCATATATCGTCGTATTTTTTAAATATTCTACTCTTTTTCTTTCTTTCTTCCTGGTTTCTTTTTGCAAAACAAGAATATAATTCCAGAACTTAAATTCGTGTTAAAATTCCAAAAATTCGTTAGGGGATGGATAAGTGGTGAAAAATTGACTCCCTAAATATAGCGGTGGCCCCCTAAGGACTTAGGAGACACTTATGGGTTGGTGAAAACGATTTTTCTTAAGGACCGTTAGGTCTTTTACAGCCGGTTTCAATAACCTATCTATCAATAACTATTTTTGTTAAAAACATCGTCATTCAATCATTTGCCGGTTTTATGCGATACAAATTTAACGTTTTTAACAAATAGTTATTGGTAGATTAACAGGGCCGTGCCTGGGTATATGGCCGCCTGCGTGCCAGTCTGTATGGCCGCCCCCAGGATAACATTAAAAAAAACTACTTTAATTTTTAATGTTTATTATTATACACAGGGCATCAAACCGGGAAAAAAATCAGTTTTTGGTTAACCGAAATCGAGAACGAAAAAAAATATTGGTTTTGTTCCCAAAACCGGTTTCTGAAAAGAAAAACCGGCTAAAAACCGGTTTTATGAGATTTATATGTTTGGATGAAATTTAAGAAAAAAAAATGCACAAAATAAACATTTTTTTATTTAAAATTTAAACAAAAATAATAACATGAAAAAAATTATGGTATTGGTTTTATAATCACAGACAAAATTATCAAACATAAAGAACAAGGAATAACCCTTAAATCTATACTAACATATTAGGATAACAAAGCTCAGTGGCCAATGGCAGATCTGGGCTGACTTGCAACTTGGGAGGTATACAAAATAGAATTAATTTACTTACTTTAATAATAACATGAAAAAAAGTAATTATGGTATTGGTATTATAATCACAGACAAAATTATCAAACATAAAGAACATAGGAATACGATAATTTAAAATCCTAGGTGTCGCTCAGTGACAATTTAAAATTATTTGATTTTAAAATTTGTAATTTTGATAATATTTTCGTAATATGAAGGCCCCGCGTTACTCTACGTTAAGAGTACACTCTTGAGGCTCTGGAGGCTTGTAGGTATCGCGCGGAAGTGAGAACGTAAGGGGGTGGTGGGAGGCGGAGCTTTTCGAAAATCAGCTCGATCGTGCACGGTCGCGCCGACCCCTGTGTTAAATTAAAGACTTTAATAATATCGGATCACACACAGGACACAAAAAACGATTTATCCTCGCTAGTCTATAGACTAATACGACTAATAAGACGAATAAGACCGCTTACGCGACGCCGGTCAATTGAAAAAACTATTTCGGCTCTTCGCTCGTGCAATGTTCGAAAAAATTCGGATTCGCTGCATGACTAGGTATATAAATACTACAACGACATAATCAGTTTTTATACATTTCTTATTTCTGAGAAACTCTTTTTAGATAGATTAGATTAGAGAAACTGTTTTTACTTCGTATCTTAATGAAAACAAACCGAATGTATTTTTGCCCAGTAAACAACTTGTAACGATTTGGCCGCCTCTTAATTTCGGCCGCCTGCGTGCGGTGCACGCAATGAACGCTCGTCAGGCACGGCCCTGGGTAGATAGGTTATTGAAACGGGCCGTAAATTATCTTAACGTTCCTGTCGGTCCTAACGGTAACTTTCCTAACGGGTACACCTAAAATTAGGGTGTGGTCGGTGTAAATGGGCATCATTCATCTGAAGTCTTTTTTAATGTCCATGTTATTACAGCACGATCATCAACTAAACGATAGTCCCCTTTGGGTTCTCAATTTGTGGTTTGGTGAAGCAAAAGTTAAAAACACAAAAATATAAAGAAGGATTGCAACCGACAAGAATAAAATAATATTTTTGTTCCTATTTCAACCAGACCAATTATTTCCTCACAAAACGTGGAGCAGGTTCAGAATTCCAAAAAATCGCCAGTTTATGTTCCTGTAGCACTCAACGAAACTTTCCTGCAACGGCATCGAGTTCGCAGAGTTTTTCCACGCAACATTACAGACTGGGGTTTTTTTTGACAAAGTTTTGGCATTTAAATTTTAAATGGGCTAGGTTAACAAAAATTAATAGTTTTTTTAATGACGAAGGAATCTTCACTAAGCAAAAATCTTGTAAGTTAGAGAAGTTGCTATTTGGATGCAAAGTGGCAATTCTCTTCATTACGAGTATATTACGAATAATTCTCGTAATTTCGTAAAAAGGGGTGCAAAGTTTTTGCTTCACGTAATAGGTACTCAAAAATATGGGAACATTAGACATAACCAATATTGTTAATAATTTCAATGAAACGGCAAAATTCTATTAACTTGCTTCATATCGTTAAGGGTCAGCAGTCTTTAGGGGATCTCCCGTTTTTGCAAAAAGGGTATCAACTTAAAAGTCATTTCTGAGCTGGTTCACGGATTCTATGGCGGCGTCCCACTTGAGATTATCATATTAAAATACTTACGTATTCGACACAACGTTCCATAGAAAATGGAATTGTGTCATTATATCTTTAACTAGATTTTGCCCGCGGCTTCGCCCGCGTGGAATAGTGTTCTTGGAGAAAAAACTTCTTCAGCAAATACCTCTACTTACTACGATGTACTTCTATTACAATATTGAAAATGTTTTTCAAGGTTTCGTCCCCAATGGGTAAAAACGGGACCCTATTAAGTATCACCTCGACGCGACGTGCGAGACCGCTTGATATAATTATATTTTTGCGCTTGAATATAAAGCGCTTGAGTACTTTTTCGGGATAAACCGTAGCCTATCTTTTAATCCAGAGCCTAAACTACTACATTTTACCAAATTTCATCGAAATCCGTTCACTAGTTTTTGCGTGTAAGATTAACAAACATCCATCCATCGATCCATCCTTACAAACTTTCACATTTATAATATAATAGTAGTAGGATTGTTATTTTCCCCGCTAGAGAGCTCCGATAAACGCGTGCGATCGCTGTTAACCAGTGCTATAGGACGAAGCGCGGTCTTCGAGGCGGCCGCAATGTCTCTGCATTTTAAATCTGTAATGTCTTCGAAAATATTCATTTAAATTACATGCTGTAAAGGACCATATTGATCTATATTAAATTCAAATTGTATTTAAGGTACTTAATTGGATACGGATATTGCTTAAAATCGCTTCGTAAATAAGCCATTATTTCTCGTAAAGGATAAAAAATGGCTATTGTAGGTTCTCCCTTAGAGATTGGCATATACCATCGCGGAGTTTTTTGTAGACCTTTTTAAAGTGTACAATAGTGTAGTACATTATTTTGTATCTATCTCGTAGGGTTCAGCCAGCGTTTGCAATATAAGCCATAAAATTGTTTTTTTTCCAACATAAGAAGTGTTTCTTTACTATATTATGCACTAGCATTTGCCCGCAGCTTCGCCCGCGTGGGAGTTAACCTACTGAAATATAGTAATAGCACAGAGTAAAAATATATACTTATAATAAATTTTCACAGGTAATTTTTGATTTTAATATAACTCCTAGATAAGGATTAGGTAATATTGAATCCGTCTAAATAACTTCTGAAAATACCACATTATTTGTGATCATTTTTTTAAACTTAGAATGGGTATAGTAACTTATCCTTAAAAGGTAGACATATCTATGCCAGCGCAAACTTTTTTGTAGACACCATGGTACCGACTTCAAAAATATGAAGATCGAGTAGAGAAATAGTTAAAATTTTTGCTGAATTTAAAAGGGGAATTATGTGGAGAATAAGTTTTATTACATGCTTTTTGTGTATTTTTACTTTGGAAGTCGGTTTTCATTTTTTGTTTAAAAATAATAAGTTTTCTCTTTTTAGTTATATTTATTATTATTAACACATTTTAAGAAAGCTATTACTACAAAAAAAAGCCTCCGGTACTCTTTCGTCTTCTCACTCTCTCGGAAAAAAAACTCAAGCGATTTTATGCCGGTTTTCTGAGAGGCCGTGGTATTTCTCCAAATAAGCATTACTGATCTGTGGACCAAATAAACAATCATCAGTGATGATGATGATTACACACTATATTATTAAACAATTATTATTATCTATTGTAGTAGCCGGCTGAAAAAATGTAGCAGTCAGCATTAAATATAATTAAGTATAATATAATTTTGGCTATTGCAAAATTTCAAATACATTGATATCGGTGTACTAAACTATGAAGAGTACTTATGTCACCATAATATTACGTTGGTGTATCGTAAGAAGATGGTGGTCATGATGATGATGATGATTACTGTACACTTGGCATATGCTTGCAGTTCCATAAACAATGCCGAAATTTCTAAACGTGTATGACTGTATGTTAGAGACTGAGGAGTTCTGTTCAGTGCTTTTGGATCTAGGGTACACCTTGGCACACAAATTTACTTACTATAAAAGTCGAAATTACTATAAGTTATAATTTTGTGGAGTTATCTCGATTTCTCATAGATGCCATCATCAGACCTTGGTGATTAAGGGATCAATTTCGAATTATATTATTTTACAACAATGAACAACAAAATAAATTTGAAAATGTTTCGACAAACGGCAGACTAATGTTTAAAGATATACGTATCGGTGTAAAAGACTATGAGAAGTACATATTATTATCATAATAATGTGATGGTGTATGGTGTGATGAAGGCGGTGATTATGATGAGATTACTTTGACTGACATAGTGGCATATGCTTTCAGTTCTTTAAACAACGCCGAAATCCCCAAACATATATCTATAACGACTCGGGAGTTCTGTTCAGTATTTTTGGATCCAGGTGTACCTTGGTACAAAATCTTTATTTATGGTAGCATATGCTTGGAATTCTTCAGAAAAAGTATAATGTCCACACAAATTTAGAGGAGTCCCCTCGATTCCTCATGGATCCCAACATTAGGTCACCACTTTGGAGTCAAAAATACCAATTGGGGATTATACCCTTTACAGCAAAAAAAATTTTGAAATTAGGTCCACAGGCGGCGGAGTAATCGTTGAACATACAAAAAAAAATTATATATGCAGCCGAACGTATAACCGCCTCCTTTTTTGGAAGTCTGTTAATTTAATTTTAAATGTAGCGGAGTAACCAAAACGCAGTAGTGAAAACCGCATTCAAATCGGTTAAGCCGTTGACTTCGTACGCGCAAAAACGAATATCGTAGAATCGAAAAATGTACGGTACATTTTTCCGCAATAAAAAGTTGCTTATGTGTTAGTCCAGAGTCTAAACTACTACCGTAACAAATTTCATTAAAATCCGTTCAGTACATTCTGAGATTAGCGCGTACAAACGTGACAAACACAAACAAAGACAAACAGATAAAAATTCTTAAAATTGTTTTGGGTTTTATGTCGTTCATAAAGTAATAAATAATGTAATTAAGTTTTTCTCATATATCTTCCATGTACAGACAGCGACCAGTTACGATTTTATACACGACGATATTGTCGTATCGTTTAAATAAATTTATACAATGGGTGAAATTCTTCGAATGAATCAAACCTACCTATACCTACTGACCACAACACACAGTCTACTGTGTAACACAACTGTTTTACAATCCAATGTTCCAATTAGAAATTAATATGCTCTTTTTAGGGAACCCTTATGGATTCGTCATATCCGTCCGTCCGTCTTCTGCTTACCTTATTATTTAGGTATCTGTTTGCCAGATATTTAACTTTAAAGCTCATTTTTTTGTTAAAATAGGGCTTCCCCCGCCTCCTCTAAAAGCTAAACGGCTGGCTCGAAAATCTGACAAAACTCATGATGGTAGTCCAATGTGATAACTCCAAAAGAACATCATAACGGCTCATATAACTTTGTTAGTTTAGGAGTTGTAAAATGCTTCTTTGAAAACTTCGTACCAAAATAACAAAATAATAGGTAAACATATAAAATATTGGTATAATTATTGTTCGGGACTCACGAAAACCGTTTTTATTTTGTACGAGTAAAACTATATTTTTTTCTGTCCAAATAAGCATAGGTATTAATATTCCTGAGGGTTTCCATAATTTGGAATTGGTAGCGCCATCTATGAGCATCGAACGCCACTATGAATTGCATCTCATAATATAGATAGATATTTATATAACAGTATTTCTCTCCCTTTTCCTCTCCGACACAAACCGAAGAAATACGAAGATACACGACTGCAATAGATTGCAATTGCGAGTGCGTGTGCGATGGCCGACACCGCATGTGTTATTAGACTTTTCCGCTACTAATTCCCGCCCACGACAGTGAGACTTGTTCCTATAGGAACGCACGTTATCGCGCCGTTCGCCGAAGCCGTAATTCTTTAAGCGTATCCCTTTTTACCTTTCCATTTCATCTAATTATTACTGCATATTCACCTGGCGACGCCAGATACCTTCTGAAATACAGTCCACGAAAATATCGAAGAGCGGTTTTTCTCTAAACGCCAGAGAAAGGTGGCCCGCGTGGCCATTGTTTGGTCCATTTGAACTGGACCACATTTGGTTCGGATGTTAATCCATTTCCGTCACGGATTTATATCCAGATATTATTTAATTTCCCGCATATGTAGCTTCTAAAAGTGCCTAACTAGGCAGTGGTAATACATACAGGGTCTGTCGTAAATAATGGATAACCCGTAAACTGGAGTTGTTCCGGATGTGAAACTGTAAGAAAATCGTATTTTCTTGCCAGGGTTTCTAACTATATGAAAATGGCGTAGCATTTTATACTTTTTTATAAATTTCGCTAGTTTTTTCGTTCATTCCGTTGCTATTTCATCAAAATTAGGTATTTCTGTGTGATTTTTTTTAGTATTATACTCCTGAAGACAAGTTTTATTTAATTTTAATACAGTTTTAGGTGTTTTTAACGTAAACAATTTTCAAAATAATTTTTTTATGCTTTTTTAAAATCTTTTTTTTCTTAATGTCAACTTTGATCATTTACTGTGAAAAAAAAAGTATGGCGCTATAGCTGCCCATTATCTTAATAAATTGTCTAGTATGTGTAGTTTCTAAAAAGGTATTACAATCTGTACCTTACTAGCAATATTAAGTTACAGGAGCGAGATCAATATCAAGGTCAGAATTAAAAAAATTTAAGTATTGTTATAAAAGGTTATAAAACTTCGTCATAATGATCTTATTCTACCAAAATTCTTTACACAAACGTTATTGGGCCACTACACTAATAAGGATTTTCAGAAGAACAACAGGTTGTTTTTAGTAAAAAAAATATCATAACTCCATGGTAATAATGTAATAAAAGTGTTCAAATTTAAAATTGTTGTGCTCTAAATGTTTCATGCGATAAGCATGTTGCGACAAGTTTATTCGAAAAAAGGATCATGAGGTAAAAAACTAACAAAGACAGCAATACAATGGGCCTCTATGCGTGAAAAGGACGATTGATGGTCATTGTTACTAGGCAGATGCACACTGTCCCTTTCAAACTCACGGTGTGTGAAAAGGTTAGCATGTTTTTGACTTTAGGGCGCGCTCCTTATTGTAGAGTGTACACATCTCAGTGTGATTTTGACTATCGCATGTGCTCTTGTTTTCGTTACTTTCGTCAATTTGTTACTGCTTTCTAATATCGGACTTTGATTTGCCTTGAGATTTGGACTTGTGAACCTGGTGATACTGACGACTTAGCTCTCATTTACGGACATTGTTTTGTGCTATCGATTGGATTTGTTTTTTGGAAGTTTTTGCATCATGCCTCAGCAATACACGTCGGTTGAATACACAAACATGCATTACATTTATGGTTTATGTAATGGCAACGCTACCAGAGCAGCAAGTATTTACCGTGAAAAATATCCAAATGCTCGACATAACTCGACTAATGAAGACACGGTAATCAGTACCGTGTCTTCATTAGAGTGCACAATGCATTTATGGAAGGACGATTTCCTGGGACCGGCATAGGCGGGGCCAGTGAAGGACGACCTCAACGACACAATGCAGCCGAAGTACTGGAAATAGTCGCTGAAGACCCTGGTACGTCCATAAGTGTTATTTCACGGCGTACCGGGATACCTCAAAAATCCGTGCACAGAATTTTAAAAAGCATGAATTATATCCCTTTCATTATCAAGGGGTTTAAACACTAATGCCAAGGGACGCTGCTGCGAGAGTAACATTTTGTCGCACAATGCTGCGAAAGATGAGAGAAGACCCAAGTTATTTTAATAAAATTTTATGGAGTGACGAGTCAACGTGTCGAAAAGATGGTTTTTTGAACCTCCACAATTTACACAGCTGGCAACTTGAAAACCCAAGATTGATACGTGAAGACAGATCGCAGTATCAGTTTAAAATAAATTTATGGACTGGCATTATTAACGGACAAATCATTGGTCCATTTGAGTTGCCGGCAATATTAAATGCGGATATGTATTTGGATTTTCTAATAAATACTTTACCTGGATTACTGCAAGACGTTCCACAGGAGATAAGAAGCGAGATGTGGCTTCAAAATGATAGGTGTCCAGCACATTACGCTGTTCGTGTAAGGGAACATTTAAATAATACATATCCAGATAGATGGATATGGCGATTGGGTCCAATTTTATGGCCTCCACGTTCGCCAGACCTTAACCCGTTGGACTTTTTTTACTGGGGCTGCATTAAGGAAGTAGTGTACAAGAAAGCAATAAGTTCTGTGGAAGAGTTGCGTACGCGCATTCAAGTAGCAGCAAGTAAAATCGCAGAAGCCGGCTATGCGCGTCGGATTAAAAGATCTTTTATTAGGCGATGTAGAGCTTGTATTGCTGCCGGCGGAGGGCATTTCGAGCATTTAGTTTAAGTTATTGATAAAATCAATAATTTTCTTTACTAAAAACAACCGGTTTTTCTTCTAAAAATTCTTATTAGTGGCCCAATAACGTTTGTGTAAAGAATTTTGAAACTGTTGAGCCCGAGGTTAAAACTGAGGTTTATACAACTGTTCGAACGCCAAGGTTGCCTGCGATTGAGATAATGTATTTTGACGGTGACGTACGAAATTGGCCACTATTCTATGCCAGTTTTAAATCAACGGTACATGATAATAGTTCGTTGACCGATGCCGACAAGTTATATTATTTAATAGGTAAGTTGGCGCCAAGGGCTCAATCAGTATTCGCTGGTGTCACTCCCAGCGCTGAGAATTATCAGTTAAAATTTCAGTCGCTGGTGGACAGGTATCAAGATACTCGTATCCTCGCGTCCACATATTTTGACCAAGCCGTAAATTTAAAATTGAATGAACCATTGAGTGAACCTTTAACCGTGTATCAGTTCAATCGAGTTTGCTTTGGACTCCGCTTCAGTCCTTATCACGCGTTACGAGTTGTCCGGCAATTGATCGCTGACGAGGGAGAAAACTTTCCCGTAGCCGCCTCGGTTATTTTTGCCGCTACCGCTACCGTGCGCGCTCCCGCTACCGCTACCGCACACGCTACCGCTACCGCGCGCGCTCGCTCTCGCTACCGCACTCGCTACCGCTACCGCACGCCCTCCCGCTCTCGCTACCGCACCCGCTGCCGCTACCGCGCGCGCTTCCGCTCTCGCTACCACACCCGCTACTGCTACCGTGCGCTCCCGCTCTCGCTACCGCACCCACTGCTGCTACCGCGCGTGCTCCCGCTCTCGCTCCCGCTCTCGCTACCGCTACCGCACCCGCTACCGCTACCGCACCCGCTATCGCTACCGCGTGCGCTCCCGCTCTCGCTACCGCACCCGCTACCGCTATCACGCGCGCTCCCGCTACCGCACCCGCTGCCGCTACCGCGCCCGCTTCCGCTACCGCTCCTCCTTCCGCTTTATTCTTGGATGACATTGTTTGTAGCGTCATGAACGTTCCGCTCGCAGTTTCGCTTTGTGAAGAGCTTATTCCACTTTTCAAGCGAGGCCAATTTGACCTTGTCAAATGGACAAGTAACTCTCAATACGTTCTAGCACAAATACCTGAGTCGCATTACGGACTCCAAGGTGGCCCTCTCTTGAATTCGTTCCTCTCCGCACCGCTCGCATACCTTTGTCGCAAACCGCGTTACTAAGATAATTGAATTCATCGCCCCCGCTTGTTTTAATCACGTCGCAGGTACTGAAAATCCTGCCGATTGCCTGTCTCGCGGTATTACTTCTGGTAAGCTTCTAAATCATTCATTGTGGCATCATAGACCCACCTGGATTTCCCATGATCCGTCGGAGTGGCCCATTGAACCCTTTTACCACGATACGGAAAACGAAGCATTTAACTGTCTTTGCTCAAGTTGAGGCATTAATTAATTCGCGTCCGCTCACTGCATTAAGTAGCGATCCCGCGGAACCGTCAGCGTTAACTCCTGCACATTTCTTAAACACAGTGCCATTGTCATCACTTCCCGCGCCTGAAGTAGACTCCTCTAGTTTACTCCAGAGACATACATTGTTAGATAAGCTTGTACAATCGTTCTGGCAACGTTGGCGTTCAGAATATCTTCACCAGCTTCAGACTAGATCCAAGTGGAATAGTCCTGGGTCTCCTATACATGAGGGTACGTTGGTGATTATTATCAACGACAATTCGCCAACATTTTCGTGGCCATTAGGCATCGTTGAGAAATTACATAATTCTATAGACGGTACAATCCGCGTTGTTACCGTGAAAACTTCAAAGGGAAGTTACGTGCGCCCTGTAGTACGTCTCTGCTCACTGTCAACGCAGTGAGGTTTAGCTAAGGCTGGATCTCCTTTAGTTTAGGCATCTAGATAATAAGATTAGTTGTTATTACTTCGCTTTAGTTAATTAGTAATACCGTTGTCTATGGATAGTCTATGGATAGGTTATGCGATAATGGATACACCTAACATAGCTAAATTATTATATATATATATATATATATATATATTTAAAGGCAACCCTTTAAGGCCTATGAGGAAATGGTAGCGCCATCTATGATGAATGGCATATCATAATGTCGATAGATAAGCAGTATTTCCCTCCCCTTTCCTCTCCAACGCAAACCGAAGAAATACGAAGACACGACTGCAATAGATGGCAAGGGTCGCGGCGAGTGCGTGTGCGATGGCCGACACCGCATGTGTTATTAGACTTTTCCGCTACTAATACCCGCCCACGACAGTGAGACATATTCTTATAGGAACGCACGTTATAAGAACTATGGGAAGACTAAAGTGTTGTGAACAGAAGGAGGTGACGAAAACTCCAGCTGCAAGACGCCGTTCGCCGAAGCCGTAATTCGGTAAGCGTATCCCTTTTCACCTTTCCATTTCATCTAATTATTACTGGATATTCACCTGGCGGCGTCAGATACCTTCTAAAATACAGTCCACGAAAATATCGAATAGAGATTATTCGCTAAACGCCAGAGAAAGGTGGCCCGCGTGGCCAGGCATCATTTACATTATGACGTATATAATATATATTATGGGCAAATCAACAAAGTTTTAAGCAAATGCCTGCACTTTAAAACACACGCGACCTTTAAACTTTAGTATTTTTCACTCTGAACGATTGATCTACAAAATCAACATCAACTGATGAAAATCCACCGTGAAAAATAAACTCATTTTATCGGAGTTAATATTGGCTCTTTTATTACTTGTGTATAAATAAAAGCTATGACTGGAGTTTATATGGGGAGCAAATTGGCTGTATACAAACTGAGATTCATCTTTAACAGCTTATTACGATAAATTATTTAAAAAAAAAAACAAGTTTTGACATCATCGACTGAATAATATCAGTGAAGTATCAAAGTTTTAAAACGAAGTAAAACGATTCGTTTTGTGTATTATGAATTTAAAATCCTTACTAATGTTATAAATGTGAAACTAAGTTTGTTTGTTCGTTGCTTCTCTTTCACGTTAAAACTACTTAACCGATCATCATGAAATTTAGCACAGTCATAAAGTAGACCACGGAGAAGGACATGGCTACTTCATCGCGGCAAAATGTACGATTCTTGCGAGATCTCTTTTTGCGCGCACGAAGTCGCGGACATCATCTAGTAGATAATATTTTGAAAATCTGTTTCATTTTACCATTTATATGTCTACTGTCAGTAGATATACTTATGTAAAATCTAGGCGAGTAACAAAATACAGTCTACTCCAGAAAGTTGTCTTTAGATCTTACTATTATTGTAAATGTGAAAGTTTTTGAGGATGGATCTTTACACTTATCAATATAATAGCCCCCTTCTACACCGATTTCGGTGACAGTCGTCGGTTTCGTTGAAACCAGTCGAGCAACGCAGGAGTTATTTTATACAATGTAATTGATATTATATCAAGCAATATCCCGCGTAAAAATACCCACAATCTGCAAGCAGATACAGTAACGCCTGATTCTATTAACTAGTTATTTTATAGCCCAAGTATGTGTGGAGTACACAAGAGAATTCTCTTCCTTTTAACAATATACCCTTAATACCGCGACGTTGTACACACAAAATACAATAAAGCAAAATATCTTGTCGACCAGAAATCTTATAAGTTGGGCTCGGCTATTTATATCGTCTCAGCTTAAGTCTTTAACCTTTTAGATGAAATATCATATTAAGGATTCTTTTCTTACAGTGGCCTGGAAATTATGTAAAGTATCATGGTGACGAAACCTACCCATAGCTCGACTTTCGTATCCTATTCACATGCAAATAAGGATTTTTATGGTTAGCTAACGATGATGTATTAGGGCTAGATAAAGATGAGGGAGAATAAATTAAGGAAAAATATGTTTAAAATAATGATATAACTCGTGAAATAAATAATATTGGTTAGTAGTTAGTACTCGTCTGCCTTATTCGGGCAATTTAGATTCTACTAATTTCATCAATTATTATTAATATATCTAAGTGATACTGGGTGATTTTTTATTCCGTTTCTTATTATTTATTTAGAAAAATATGGTATATTTTGTATCAACAAAGCAATTTAAAGTTAAAGTTTATTTTAAGTGTTTTGAGCAATCGGTGTGCTGCAAATTTTAAAAAGAGGGTCAGGTTACTTGCAAAATGACAGTTGCTGAATCTACAGTCAGACATCAACGTGACGTGGCATAATGGAAATAAGTAGGATAATGTGGGAAGATCGTATCACACAGTTTTGTCGAACTCCACCGTGTTACGTTACGCTACGTTTGCTCTATATTACGTATTTGTTCTAGGATTGTAAGAAGTTTTATTGAACTTTGACACTTGATGATGACTATAAATAGGCTTTGAGGGTTACAAGAAAAAATGCGGTTTGTCAATTGTGTTTTGTATATAACTTTTGCTAGGCTTTTGCAAGCACATGGAAAATGTCACAACAAAATCAAATAATTCTGGCTCTATTAAATTTTAAATTTGGCTACCGTTTCAATACCAATTTTTTAAATTTCAAAAAAACAAGACCATGACTAACACCATTTGGTGACTGTGTAATATTTGACCGTTGCTGTCAAAAGGTTAACTACAAAACACCAAAAACATGAAGATCCGTAGAACGGTAGTCCGTTAGCGTCAGTTTTCACCCAGACGCGACTATCACTATCTTAAAAGTGCCACGCTGCGTCGCGTCTGTATGTAAGCTGGCCCTTATGTAAATTCTAGGAATTTCGCATATTAGGCTGGGGTTATATAAAATAAGTAATTTTATTTCACATACCGTGTCATGAAAATGTGGTGCTTACGTAGAATCCTTTATAAAACTCCGGGGAAGCCTCGCTCGTTGCTCGTCGCTCGTCGAACCTTTTCAAGAAAAGACTACATTAGCTCACTCGCTCACGGTTTCAGAATGTATTCCACTTTTAAATTACTACAAAATGTATTCGTGATATGAAATAATTTGTAAGACAACGTATTTTTCGTTATGACATTCTAGTTACGAATATTTCAAGTTCGTAAGTTTGTCGGAGTAATTGATGGTATTCGTATATTCTTACATTAATAATAGGTCTTTACCTATGAAATTGCCGTTCTGCAGTACTGGCCATTTCAAATCAAAATAATTTTTGTTTGGCTAAATTTTGAATTCTAATTTCAAATTAATTTTATTTTAAAAACATGAAATTCTTTTTCCAAAAGTAGTCATTTGCTTATTGATTAGTGTTATATTTTCATCGCATTTCAATCATTTTCGTCATCATGGATACGTTAAAAATTCGAGTAATTATGGAATATGAGTACCGTCGTGGCAGCAACGCGGCACAAGCGGCACGTAACATCAACGACGTTTACGGAGCTAACACTACAAACCAACGCACCGCCTGTTATTGGTTTGCTCGCTTCCGTTCTGGAAATTTCGACCTGAAAAATGAACCTCGCGGTCTTTGGTCTTTGACTTTGGACTTTGGTCGACAATGACGAATTAAAGGCGATTGTGGAAGCTGATGATACACAATCTACGGCTGAATTAGCAGCAGCTGTCGACGTTAGCGTCAAAACAATATTGGTGCATTTGCGTCAAATTGGCAAGGTAAAAAAGCTTGACAAATGGGTGCCCCACGAACTCAATGATCGCCAGCGCGAAGTACGCGTCGAGACGTGCCTTGCACTGCTCAACAGACACACAAATAAAGGAATTTTGAACCGCATTGTTACATGCGATGAAAAATGGATTCTGTTTGATAACCGCAAGCGCTCAGCAAGTTGGTTGGATCCTGGTTCAGCACCTAAACAATGTCCTAAACGAAAACTTACCCTTAGAAAAGTGATGGTCACTGTTTGGTGGTCTAGCGCCGGTGTGATTCATCACAGCTTCGGGGTGAGCATTACTGCAGATGTGTACTGTGAAGAACTGAACACAATGATGGAGAAGCTGGCACATCTCCAACCAGCATTGGTCAATCACTCGTCTCCGCTGCTCCTGCACGACAACGCGCGACCTCATACTGCACAGCAGACGGTCTCCAAGTTGCAAGAACTGGGGTTGGAAGCTATCTGTCATCCGCCCTACTCACCAGACCTTGCGTCTACAGACTACTACTCTTTCCAGAATTTGGATAACTTCTTGGCGGGAAAAAAATTCAATACCCGAGAGGCAGTACAAAATGCCTTTGAAGAATTTGGTGCCTCCCGTCCAGCTGATTTCTTTAAGAAGGGCATCAATAAACTGCCACTGCGTTGGCAATGATGCATTGATTGCATGGGTGATTACTTCGATTAATACAAATAAAAAAAACATGAAAAAAATTAGTTTCAATTTTTTCATACAAATCGGCAATTTCATAGGTAAATACCTAATATTATAACTTACCTTTGTATCTCTTTCATTCTTATACCGCTAAAATTATTTTTCACTTTAAAACAAGTTTACTATATTTTTTATAATATAATAATATTTTACAAGGTATAGATTAAGTTTTTTACAGAAAAACTTTACAGTATTATATTTTGTACCTACCCTAGATCCTAGAATTTAAAAATATGTTTTATTTAAGTTTTATCTTCAGCATTTATACCTATAATAGTAGGTAATGTAGCGAGCTACGACCTCTTGATATGTAAGTCCTTCTTACGCTTGAGTGGTGATGATAATAATACAGCAACAATTCTTATATTCTCCTTTATTGGTGCTTAACACAGATACGTATTACAAATGAGATATGTCTAACACAAATACGTCTACAGTCTACACTGAGAATAGCCTTTTAGTTCTTCTTCTTCTTCTTTTATGTATGGCAGCCTCAGTGAGTTACCAATGTCCGAGTGCTAAATATGTTTAAGCCCTGCTCTATTGTAGGACTAGTGAGGAAACAAGGGTACAGTGATCTACATAACTGATGCTATGTTGAATAATCTAAAACAATCACAAACAAATAAGTGTTAGTAAAACTTCACAATTTAATATTGTTAGAACTAATATATGTACATAGAATTTCAATAAAAGAAGTATTTACATAACATAGAGATGATTTGAAATTGATAGGGCGGGGAATATTGGAAGGGAGGTCATAGAGGGAGGATTGGTTTCTAGAGCAACAGAAAAATGTGTGGTCTAGGGTACCCTCGTCAAGGCCACACTCACACAGAGAGCTATCCCTAACCCTAATTTTAGCTAAAAATACTGATGAGCAGCATGTCCGAGTCTAACTCGACAGACTGTAGAGCACGCCATTTTGCTACTCTGTGTGTATTTAAAAAACCATGGCCTAACTGGAACGCCACCATGAATATCAAAGTAGTGTTTGCCTTTAATGTTACTTGATCTAGCCCATTCACGATTCCACCTGATGTTTAAGTGATTTTTAGCTATGGGAACTAAATCCTAGCAATATAATTTGTAATGACTAAGTCCACCCGATATTGTATCTTCTTGGCTAAGGCATCTACACTCTCATTGCCAGTAATTCCGCTATGGCTTGATATCCATGCTAAAATAACATGAATATTTTGTAATTCGCATTTAAGGAGTAGTTGCCTAATTTTCAAGATCAAAGGAAATCTATTCTTAGCTCGAAACTGATTGGCCATAACACCCTCCAAGGCGCTCCTGGAGTCCGAGAAGATAATGGATTTGTCTAGCACATGAGACTCGATAAACTAAATAGCCTGATAGATGGCAAGTAGTTCGCCTGTAAAAACAGACGAGGTAGGAGACAGTTTAAAATTCAAAATCACATTAACCCTCGGAATCCAGACGGCAGATCGAACACAACCATCATCAGAGAGCCTAGAAGCATCTGTAAAAACATGCAACCAGCCCCCAAAATGCTGATCAATAATTTGTTTGAATTGTGTATTAGCCAAGGAGGAACCTTTATCTAAAGGAAGGTTGAGGATTACTTTTGGAGAAAATGTTAGGGCATCAAATGGTATAGAAAAGAGAGGATTGAGGATGCCACTGGAAAACTGGACAAGGAAGACGGGTTATCTTAAGGTAACTGACTAAGAGGCAGGGAGGTTCTTTGTGAAGCCAATAAATCGAAGATGGAATTAATTGAGATAGTGTGTGTAGCTTACCAATAAGTGGATGAGATGAAGATTGAAAAACTTTAAAAAGAAATCTATCTGCTAGATACTGCCGCCTGATGTGAAGTGGAGGGTCTACGCATTCCACCTGAAGGGCATTAATGGGAGATGACTTCATTGCGCCTAGGATAATTCTTAAAGATTTCCTCTGAATTTTATCCAGGTCTTTCAAAGGAGCTTTGTTACAAGGTACCGATATAAATGATCCATAATCCATATGGCTGCGGATAAGTGCATTGTACAATAGTTTTTGGGTGTAAGGATGAGAACCCCACCATACACCACTAAGTGAACGCAAGATATTTATATTCTTCTCACACTTTTGTGTGATATTTGTGTGCGAATTTGTTGCACGCCAGACATTTTACAATCCAAGATGACACCTAAAAATTTTACCCTATCCTTAACAGGGAAAACTTCTTGTTTATATTGAATGTTAATGTTAGGAATAATTTTGGAACGAGAGAAAATTACTACCGAACTTTTGGGGACAGAGATGGACAGTCCATGCCTGTCCAATCAATTGTATAGGTATCTAATGGCTAAGTTTAGGCGAGCAGAGCATTCATTAATATACTTTGAGAAAACGTACAAAGATAAATCATCCGCATACTGTTGGACCTCACAAAAACTATTAACAGACAAATCCAAATCATGTGTGTATATATTGTAAAGAATAGGGCTAAGGGAAGAACCTTGAGGAAGGCCTTTATAAACTAATCTAGGTGAAAGGGTGTAATTAGGTGTAGAAATAGTAACAGACCGGCAGGAAATACTGTTGCAAATATAATTTGTCATCCTGGGACTGGGACACTTAGATTTAGCAGTTTCTGCATGAGTACCGGAAGATGGACATTGTCATATGCGGATAATATATCAAGGAACATTCCTACCACGTGTTCACCTTTCGAAAGGGCAATGCGGATATCAGTCACGAAATAGAGTGCCCTTACTCTTCATCAGCCATTCTAATCTATTTTTAATCATGTGTTCTAAAATTTTGGCTAAGGTAATTGAAAGAGCAATAGGCCTATAACTAATCGGATCACTATTAAGTTTTCCCGGCTTAAGGATAGGCAAAATGATCTGAGTTCTCCATTCCTCCGGGGGAACTCGAGACTAATAAAAAGCATTTAAAATGTTCAGGCAAGTTACTTGAGTACTTGGCCCACTGTTCACGATGAACGAGTATGGAATCCCATCACTGCCCGGAGCGGTATCCTTTAATAAACCAAGGATCAGTCTAAATTCATTCAGAGAAAAAGGAGTATCAAGATGATTCAAAGGCTGATTAGCAGAAATAAAATACTGACACTCGTCAAAAGAGGGAACTGACGGCGGCGCCAACCTCTGAGAGAAGTCATTTATCCACTCAGATGAATCATTGGACTGACGGTAATCGCACGATAGAGCGCCTCAGAATTTTCTGACATTCTTCCATACAGCCGAAGGACGAGACGAGGGCGAGAGGCTCAAACAGAAATCATGCCATCCATTTCTCTTTTTCTCTGTTAACAAAAGTCACTTCTGCTAACTTTTCAGCTTCTTTACGCCGTTTACAAGCTCTAGTGCAATCTGCATCCCACCATGGAGGAGATAACGTTTTTTGACTGCTTGTACATTTTAACGGAATTGCCCTATCCGCAGCCAATGACAGCACTTGTTTTAGGTTTTGGTATGAAGAAAGAACATTATCTGAATTGATAGGGGGGAAAAGGCAAACTTCAGAGTCTGTAATTTCTGCAAATTGTGCCCAATCTGCAGAATTAATTTTATATTTAAGTCGGGGAGAATTCGAGGATAAAGTCGGTCTTGTATGTCTGTATATTATTGTTGTAATAATGGGGAAGTGATCGCTACCCAAAGAATCAGGAATAACTGACCTTCCTGGTCAGTTCACGACCGGGTAACCTTTGACCTTTCACGAAGAGGAAAGGGAGGTAGAACACAATGATATATCAACCACACTCCTCGGGTTCTGTAAAGGTGAGACCCGACGAGTGGGGGATCCATCATTAAGAATTACTAGATTATTATCATCAATTAAAACGATGAAGGAAGAGGAATTAGGATCATTACATGTTGGGGTTCCCCCCAAGATGTATGATGAGTATTAAAATCACCCAATACAACCAGGGGGAAAGGAACTGTAGAAATTATGGAGGAAATTTCAGAGAAGATGGAGGGATTAGGATGAGGGATGTACACAGACATAAAAATACATTAGTATTATTAATATTATTATTAATTTAGTATCTAAAACATGGACAGCTACAATATTAAAATAACTACTATGAACAGGAAGTCTATATAAAGAGTATGTACATTGGCTGGAGACCAATATGGCTGCTCCAGCTCTGCCGTCAGACCTGTCGTCCCGGAAACAGGCGTATCCTGGAACCTGAAAGCGAGAGCCAGCACCAACCAAGTTTACTGGACGGCAAGAATTGACTGCTTATAATTGTTAATAAGCCAAAGAATGTCAGGTTTCTTATTCTTTATGCTGCGGCTGTTCCACTGTATTACAGTGTGAGCCATTATTAGGTAGAAGTTTTATGAGTTGTGTCAGGTTGGTAAGAGTTTTGTTCGGTAGGGAGTCGCTAAACCTAGAGATTAGGTCTATGAAAAGGATAGAAAGGTTGTCAAGTAAATTATCATTCTGGGACATAGATAGGACAGAGGGGTTTTCGGAATTAGGGGGGTATGCACACCCATTAGGAGCCTGAGAAGCAGGTTCCTCGATTATGGTTCTATGAGCCTGGTGATCATACCCAGGGGACATAGGGGAAATAGGGCAGCGGGGGGTAAAAACTGTCTTTCTGTGAGACACGGTATTGGAAGACTTAGTCCGTCTGTCTGTCTGTCTTGAAATGCTAGCAATAGCAGAAGGAGTAGTCCTGGCAGAATCAGCAAAGGATCGCCTTACACGGGGGAATCTAGCCGAAGCCTCCAAGTAAGAGACACTCTCCTGACTCATAACCAATTTTATATCTTTTTGCCTATTATATTCCGGACAAGAAATATTATTGGCTGCGTGCGGACCGCTACAGTACAAACAAGTTAGCGATGTTGTTGTGCATGTTGCTCCTTCATGATTTTGCGAGCATTTGTAACAACGGGGCTGTGACCTGCATTGTGCTTTAACGTGCCTAAAATGGCAACAGTTATTGCACTGAATGGTAGGTAATTGATATGTTTCTAAGGGAAGGGAATTGTAATAACAATAGACACGGGAAGGAAGTTTTTGACCAGTGATTGTGATAACCACTGATTGGGTAGGAGCCCAAATGGGAGAATTCTGCTCACTCATGGTTTTACAACTCAATCTACGCGCCTTAACAACTCTACCAAAACCTGGAGGAACCTGCAAGTTTTCCACTAGCTCTGCCATCGACCAGTCCACAGGAACATTACGTATAATGCCCATGCGGAATACACTGTACGAGGGTATTGATACAATGTATCCAGCACTTAATATAGCGGGTAGGTCAATGAAGGAGTTAGCGTGATTGTGCGACTTAAATTCTATCGAGACACGATTGCGACCAATCTTTTTAATTCCATCCATCTTAATGTGTTGAACATTGTTTTTAAAAAGGAACTGACCAAATAGGATGGGGCTAAGTACAGAACCGCTTTCAGTCTCGAGTTTTGACACATGCACTATATAAGGAGCAGTATCTTCGGGACCGTATACTTTTTTATTCGCAAAATCGGGGTTTACATAGTGCAATTGTATAGATGACACTGAAAGTGAATTGTTGGTGGCCTTTTTAGGCAACGGTTCACTGATATCCCGATTTGTTCTCTTCCTAATGTTACTACCTCCACCATGGTCCGGGGGATCAGTGTCAATTTCCATTGTTAAATGGAAAGAAAAAACAAGCTCTAACCTAAAAACAAGAACTAATTAAAAGTAATACTTACACATAGACAAAAACGAAATATATTACACAAAACAAAATAAAGATAAGATAATTCAACAAATAATTCAAAAACAATTACAAATCCTCAAAAAGCACTCTAAAAACTGAAAACTTAAAGAGACGCTTGTTGACAGCAATCAACCAAAGAGCAAAGTCAGCCTTTAGTTGTACGAAATAATACTAAATAATAAATAAGTTAATAGGCTTTACTCGTGACATCTGTCAACATGACATTGACACTTACATATTCTAAAACTGCTGTTGTCATTATGCAACATCTCCCTTTTCCAGAAAAAAACAAACTAATATTATAAGTACATAACTAATAACAATATATTACTTATCTACTCAAATTTCTCATGCATATACAATTTAGGACGTCTTACACTTCTACCAGACCTGGTTACGTAATCGGTATTTTCTAGACTCTCCATAGGAACACAGTTATCGTCGATAATGCAATTTTTAACAGGACCGTTTCCGAATTGTGCCGAACTCATGGGATCTATACTCTCCTGCATGGAGGAATATTGTCAGTGCTGCCGTTGCCATAAAAAGAAGGTGGAGGATTTGTTTCTTTTAAATTATTTTTTTTAGGTCTAATGTGTCCCCTATTCCTTCTAAAGACACCACCATTTGGATCCACAACATAATAAGATCTACCACATCCTAATTTCTCTTTAATTATTCCCGGAAACCAAAAGATTTAGGATTCGTTTTGAAGTAAATGTCATCTCCAGGCTGAAACTCATAAGATGTATGCTTCGCATTCCTGTCAAAATAAAAAGACATTTTGTCTCTGCTTTGTCTATGACATTTTTCAAACGTCGAAAATTTTACAAGTTAAGTTTTTTGTTTAGAATTGGTAAATTTACTCGCAAGTTTCTAGACATTAATAATGCGGCCGGACTGGGAAAATCTCCCTTAGCAGCGTTGCGGTAGTGTAATAGCGCCAAATGTACATCCGAGCCATCCTCCTTGCATTTTCTTAATATGTTTTTGACAATTTTAACTCCACTTTCAGCCTGGCCATTAGACCTGGACCAATATGGACTGGTGGTTATGTGTTCTACATCCCAATCAACAAGAAAAGATTTGAATTTGCAGGAGTTAAATGGTGGACCATTGTCAGACACCAATGCTTTTGGTATTCCATGTCAAGCAAAGAAGGATTTGAGGTTTTTAAGAACATTATCGACAGTGTAATTCTTATGCAAAGAAGCTAGCTCTATATACTTGGAATAGTAATCTATGCAAACAAGGAAATTTTCTCCATCGAAATATAATAAATCTATACATACCTACCTTCTCCCACGGAAGATGAGATATCTCATGGCATTTCAACGGTTCATTGGGTTTGTTTGGCTTGAACTTGGCACATACCGAACATTGATCAATTAAGTTTTTAATGTCCGCGTTTTTATTTGGCCAATAAACTGTTTCTCTAGCGATGTTGAGTGTTTTATTAATACCTAAATGAATTTAGAAAAGATTGATTTAACATGATATTGTAAGTCTTGTTAATACTGCGGTATATATGTATCACTAAGTGAGGCTCTTGACAAAGTATCTGCTATATACATATATTTACCAGGTACATAAACCACTTCTAGGTCGCAACCCTGCAACAATAACATTATTCTTTGTAGTCTAGCAGGTACTTCATGAAGAGGTTTTTTTAAAAACGTAAATCAAAGGTTTGTGATCAGTATGAACAATTGTTTTACTGCCATAAATATATTGGTGAAATTTATTACATCCAAACTGTTTGGCAAACTATTCCTTTTCAATCTGAGCATAGTTTTGTTTACATGATGTTAGTGTTCTTGAACTATATGCAATGGGTCGTTTGTTTTGCATCAAGACCGCTCCCAGTGCATTCTTTGATGAATCTACTGACAAAATCACAGGTAAGTTGCTATTATAATTAGTTAACACAGGTGCTTTAGATACGACTTCTTTTAACAAATCAAAGCACTTTTGACAATTTTCATCCCATAACCATATTATATCTTTTTTAACAAATTTCTTAAGGTATTAGTTTTCTCTGCTAGATTTTCTATAAACGGTGCTAAAAAATTAATCATGCCTAGAAATCTCTGCAAATCTTTAATATTTTTAGGTATGGGCATATCTTTTATGGCTTTAACTTTCTCTGGATCAATTTTTACACCTTCTTTACTAAAAATGTAGCCCAAATATGCTATTTCTTCTAGAAGAAACTTGCACTTGGCTTTATTTAATTTTAAATTAACTTGCCTAGCCCTTTCTAAAAACATCTCTAACCTTTTATTGCGTATTTCAATTGTTTCACCGTATATTAGAATGTCATCACTACAAATTATTATACCTTCAATGTCTCCGAAAAGATATATCATGGTTTTATAGAAAATTTCTGTAGCCGTGTTTATTCCAAAAGCTAATCTTAAATTTGTATCTGCCAAAGGGAGTTTGAAATGTACACAGATCACTACTTTCTTTAGTTAATTTAATATTATAAAACCCAGAAAACGCATCTAAATGTGAAAAATAAGAGGCTTTGGACAATTTAGACCTGACTTCATCTATGTTTTTAATTGGATAGTGATATCTTAATAAATTTTTGTTTAAATTTCTAGGATCTAAGCAAATTCTCAATCCACCATTCTTTTTCATGGCTATAACTAAACTACTCACCCAGGGAGTAGGTTTGTTCACCTTCCGTATGACTCCCATGTTTTCCATGAGTTGAAGATCTTTCTTTAACGGTTCAGCCAACGCGAAAGGTACATTTCTAGGGGAATCAACGCATGGAATAGCATCCTTCTTTAGCACGATGCTGTGTTCGTATGGGAGACAGCCCAGACCCTGAAACACATCATTATATCTGGTCACAATTTTGTCACAAGTTTTTTGATAAATATTATATACATTTTGCTCAACATTTTTGTTAGTTTCATTTCTTAAAGAATAGTTTTCTGTTATTAAATTTAGCTTGTATAGTAGGTAAACCAATCACAGTTAGACAATTTAATTTTGTTACAACAAAAGTAATGTTTTCCGGTTTTGTTTTGTTTTCAACTAAACAACAAATGTTTGACACTGATATTATCGGAATGAAGATTTTTTTTCTTTACTCTGTTTGTCAAATTTAAGATTCAATAGTTTAAAGACTTGATAAGACATTACATTTATGTCTGCTCCAGTGTCAATTAGGCAATCTACATTTTTGTTGTTTATTTTAAGAGAATAATGCCAGGAATTGTCTGTGTTAATCAAATTTGTACTAGCATTTTGTGACTTTATGTTTTTAATGTTGAACAATGCCCGTATTGTAAATCTCTCAGCCTCAGCAATTTTGGGGCTTGATTCATCATCGAGATTTATGCTACCTACCCCAGAAACAACAGTCCTGACACTATTTTTCTTAAAACATAAATGAGGAAAATGTCCATATTTAAAACATGACCTGCATCTGTATTTCCATGCTGGACAGTTGCGGCGACCATGCGATGTGTTGCACTTTACACACGACGTTGTTCTGGATCCAGGTGTAGCTGACCTTGGGTGACCTTGACGTGATGGGGATCTTGAGTTTTTTCTTTTCTGGTATGGGGGGGGAACTGGCCCGACGATTTTTGTGTAGCTTGTATACTGTGGCTTCTTCTTTTCCATCTACTGCATTGATCGATTCTTCACTTTTCTGCGCCATGGTGAGTGTTCTACAGAGGAGCTTGGCTCTTTCTAGGGATAGATCTTGCTCTTGTAGGAGCTTTTGACGAAATTGCGAGAAGTTTGTGGCCATATTAGCAATGAGAATGTCCTTTACAAGGGAATCGCGTAGCGAACCAAACTCACAGGCATGACTTGCGCTTTCTAATTCCATTAGAAATTTTTCCAAGGATTCGTTCACACTTTCAACGTGAAGAATTTGTGCCGCGCCACCATCAAATTCTTTTTGGGATCAAAATACTCGACGAATTTTGCCTTGACTTCCAAATTGAAGGAATTGTAGATATTTAGACCCTTTTCTCCCATGGAATGCAGCATGATTGCAATTTTTCTTTTGTCTTCCGTTTTCTCCATCACCAACGCCAATAGGAATATCTCGAAAGACTGCGTCCATTTCTTGAAATTTTCACCATTATTGTTGATAATTTCTGTAGAGATTTCAAGCTTCTGCACTCCGTTTCCGGCCATTGTTAAGTTCCCGCACTCAGATTGTCTCGAAGCTTCCGAAGTTTTCGATGTACCCTCTTTTGCGTTCTCGATTTTCGTTTTCTTGACAACTTTTTTACACCTGACACCATGTAGCGAGGCTACGACCTCTTGATATAAGTCCTTCTTACGCTTGAGTGGTGATGATAATAATACAGCAACAATTCTTATATTCTCCTTTATTGGTGCTTAACACAGATACGTATTACAAATGAGATATGTCTAACACAAATACGTCTACGGTCTACACTGAGAATAGCCTTTTAGTTGCACGGAATAATACTAAGTAAATAGGCTTTACTAGTGACATCTGTCAACATGACATTGACACTTACATCTTCTAAAACTGCTGTTCATCAATCAACACTGTTCTGTCATTATTCAACACTCACTACTCTCACAACTATTTAAGAATCCTTAAGATTGAAACATAGATAAATGATTGGTCTCGCTGGCGCTCGACTAGATGACGCACCACCTAACAATAACAACTTCGTAAATGCGCCAACTCATTATTGTAGTGTGTAAAGTGAGTGAAGTATTATCTGTGAGACTATGACACGGTTGTCATGGTAGCAACATTGTTAGTTACAAATGGAAAATGAATAAAGATTACACATTCTAAATACTACATTTATTACTTTACAACATCTGGCGACGAGGATGACTACGGATCTACAGAGACGGAAGAGGATTCGCGCCTCTCTACGCGCTCAACTTATAAGGTTAACAAAATTCCATCATATGCAGAAACACAGACAAGACTGCAATGCTTACGTGAAAACTTACAAGCATTTCGAGAGTTACAACAAAACATAGAATTCGAAATATCAGACGAAGAATCAGAGGATGAAATAGATACAAAATTTACATTAATCAAAATTAAACTCTTAATTATGCAAGACCAACCCGAACATAATTTTACATCAGCACAAATTTCAAAATCCCATCTACATACAGTTGATAAAGTTAATTATACACAGAGAGAGGACAGAAGTATATACTGCGATACGAGCGAGCAATACATACATACACTTCACATAAAAGATGACAACAGAAAAATAGATTCAACGCACAGAACGATTCCTTCGTTCTGTACGTTGAATCTATTTTTCTCACATCTACATCCAAAAATGAACGGAATGTACAGTCCACAAAAAATATTAAAGAAGCACTTACACATTTCACTGGGAATAATACAATTAGTGGCATTATATACGGGCCATCTACATCTACACCTTTAGAACAGAACACAGTAATAGATTGTATTCCACCAGGAGAAATAACGAGCACAGATGAAAACGAACGCCATGCGATTGACAACATGCACAATACATTTAGAGAAGATAGAAATACACATAAAACTTGGAAAAGAATAGCTATAGAAAGTTATTATACAAAAAACAGATACAAGAAGCTTTTAAAGAGAGAAGATATGAAATACACATACTACACGAGATGTGCACCAGAAATTTACACCAACAATAGATTTTACAGATACTAGAGACAGAGAGTTAAAATATAAATTTGTACTGCTGATATACATTAAGGAAAACGAAAATAATTTGCAAAAATATAAACACAAGTGGAAAGAAAAAAAAGAAGCTAATAGAAACACGAGTCGTAGAATTTATTTACCATATCGCATATTTTGGAAGGTTAGGAGAGATAGTTACATCATACATATAGTAAAAAGAGAGTTGTTGCAACATGTATATAGAGAAAAGGGGGAGGAAGACGGCCTCATGAACTAGGGCTATGTTACGTCGCCTGCTACATTAGGTACGAAGTGCAAAGAGATGCTGGCGCAGTCTACCGTCGGCACTTGAAGCAGCTCCTACCTGCTCCAGGCGAATAGCGGTGGAGGACTGATATATTTTATCTGTGAGACTATGACACGGTTTTCATGGTAGCAACATTGTTAGTTTACAAATGGAAAAGGAATAAAGATTACACATTATAAATACTACATTTATTACTTTCCAACAGTGACAATTGACTTTTTACTACGCAACTTTTTACTGCGTATTTTGGCTCGGGTATGCCGACCTCAGTATTTATTGCAGTATTTGAAAAGCACGTCAGCTCGGTCTGGTAGAGCGCCCAGCGAGACCAATGAAAATTTTTTTTCATTGGTAATTTTTCATTGATTTAAAAACTCCAAAACTTTTATTTCCATAGTATAACTGTTGTTAAATAACACATAATTGTCCTACATGATGCCAACCACCAATATTCAGAAACTAGGCGAGAAGAACCGGCGCGGCGCGGTGCGGCGTAAGATACTCGCTCGGGGCCACCTTTTAATGAAAATATGGGGAATTTGTTATTTTTAATTGAATAAAAAATTATAACGAGAAAATAATATTTATTTTCTCGTTATTATTTTTGTTTGAAAATATTTTTTCACATATTATAAGGAAAAATAATGATCGAATCGGGAAAAATGAATGTTTAGGTAGGTACTTAAGTTTTTGATATGAAGTGCAATGGAAGATTATTAAAGTATTACATATTGTGAACATTAGATAACAACATGCATAGGTAAAAATATAATCTGATAACAGTTTACTTTATTTCTGTCAATTGTCATATTTCATTTACGAAATTAAAACAATTCCTTTAAAAATAATATATTTACATAGAACTGTGATATTAGCATTATAAGGAAGGTAAATTACTTTTATCAAAAGCTGAATTTGATACAAAAATTGATACAAGGTAGCCGATAGGTTCTAAGCTTATTACTCCGCTGTTTGTGGACCGATTTTCAAAATTCTTTTTTTGTTGCATACACTATAATCCAAAAAAAAAATCGAAGCTGACGTTTAAATTCCTGCGCCGCAACAACCAAGAGGTAGGGCTCAATTCTATACTGGCAAAGATCGATCAACAAAATGGCTTATGCATAAGCCATTTTGTTGATCGATCTTTGCCAGCCTTTACGGAACGTACGTACCAGGAGCTGTAATATCGTTACCCACTTACCAGGAGTCAAAAATATAGCTAAACATTTAAAAGAATCCTTGCAATGCTTTTCGTTGTTTTTGGATAACTCTATGATAGACAAAATAGTCCTAAACACGAATACATCACAAAGTTGCAGGAAAAGTTTTCACGAGAACGGGATTGAAAACTTACAGATGTACCTAGGCTGATTGATAACTGGCCGAAACGACGAACTTAAAAAAATGATACGCAAAAAAGGAATATAACATTATATTCTGGCATCTTTTTGAAAATAGAACGCCAAATTTGAATTTAATCGAACTGATGGAATTTGTTTGAGAGGACGTAGAACTTTCTCTGTCGTAAATTTTCTTAACAATGGAAAGAAACGAAATTCGTGCGGTGATAAAGTTTTACGTTTTAAAAGAGAAAACAGCAACCCAGATTAAAATCAAAGCTAGACAGTGTTTTAGGTAATTCTGCTCCTGCATTGAGTACAATTCACACCTGGGTAACTGATTTTAAACATGGAAGACAGAGCTGCGAAGACGCCCACAGGTCTGGCCGTCCAAATGAAGTCACGAATCCGGACAAGATCAAAAAAAATCACAAAATTGTATTGAATGATCGGCGCTTAAAGTTGCGAGAGATAGCAGGGATGGTGAACATTTCATCTGAACGCGTTTTTAATATTTTGCACCAACATTTGGGAATGAAAAAGCTTTGCGCGCGATGGGTGCCGCGTTTGCTCACTGTAGACCAAAAGCAACGTCGAGTGGACGATTCATCGGAGTGTTTGGCGCTGTTTAACCGAGATCCTTATGAGTTTTTGCGACGTTATATAACAGTCGATGAAACCTGGATACATGATTATACTCCCGAGACAAAAGAACAATCTAAGGAGTGGACTGAAAGCGGAAAACCTGCGCCGAAGAAAGCAAAAACGGTTTTGTCGGCCGGCAAAGTGATGCCGTCTGTTTTTTGGGATGCTCGAGGGATTATTTTAGTGGATTATCTGCAAAAAGGAAAAACAATAAATGGAGAGTACTACGCAAGCTTGCTGCAAAAATTAAGTGAAGAAATCCAGAAGAAACGACCACATTTGGCCAAGAAAAAAATTTTGTTCCACCATGACAACGCACCTGCACACACGTCAATGGTTGTAGTCGCCAAACTCCATGAATTGTGGTTCGAATTGCTACCGCATCCACCCTATTCCCCGGATCTGGCTCCGTGTGACTTCCACTTATTACCAAACCTGAAGAAATGGTTAGGTGGCCAGAGATTTTCATCAAATGAAGAAGTCATTGTTGCCGTGGACGAGTATTTTGAGGGGTTGGAGAAAACATTTTATCAAACGGCATTGGAGAAGCGCTGGACTAAATGCATCGAGGTAGAAGGAAACTACGATGAGAAATAAATTTATTTTAAATAGATTTTTTAAGTTTTTCTTTGTCGTTTCGGAAACTTATCAATCAGCCCTCGTAATTGAAATGAAAGCACTGATCGGAGTATTGTACATGGTGGGATTGAAAAAGACCTGTCATTTGAATATAAAAGAAATGAGGCTTGATGATGGTACAGCATGTGACTTCTTTAGAGCAACGATGTCAATAAAGTGATTCTTATTTTTATTACGGGTTCTGCGATTTAATGATATCAATACTCGGGATAATAGAAAACAAACCGATAATCTGGCACCAATGCGAGAAATATTTGACAGCTTCATTGCTCATTGTAATGAAAATTATACACCCGGGGAATACCGCACGATATATGAAATCTTGGAATCATTCAGAGGCTGTTCTAAGTTCAGAGATTACATAGCCAACAAACCCGCTAAATATGGCATAAAAATCTATGCGCTTGTAGATGGCAAAACCTTTTATGCAAGTAACTTGGAGATTTACCCCGGAAAACAACCCACCGGACCTTTAAATTTGAAAAATGCTGCTTCTGATGTTGTCAAGAGAGTTGCAAGGCCTATATTGAACACTGGAAGAAATATAACTATGGATAATTAATTTACTTCCATACCGTCGTTTGAAGAATTGAAAAATACCTGCAGAACATCTGCGGTGGGCACACTGCGTGAGAATAAAAATAGATTCCGCCTTTATTTTTGTCGTCAAAGGATAGGCCAATGCCAAGCTCCATGTTTGGTTTCGGTGAAGATAAGATGATGTGCCAAAGAAGAAAACATAGAAAATTGTCCTTATACTATCATCTCTTCACGAAGATGATAAAATTGACCAAGAAACTGGAAATGAAGCTAAACCCGAGATTGTAACTATTTACAATTCCACAAAAGGAGGAGTGGATGTCGTCGACCAAAAGAAAGAAGATTATTCCGTTGCTAGAATCACTTCGAGATGGCCAATGCGCTTATTTTTCTCTATTTTAAATATAAGTGGGATAAATGCCCAAATATTATATAAATGTAACACAAACATTGTTACTGAAAGACGAGTATTCCTAAAAGAAGTGGCGCTCGAGCTTGTAAAAACACATATTTTACGCCGGATTTCTATGGAGAACATATCGTCAGATCTCAAGTTCCTAGTAAAGCGGTTTGTTCCGATACAAACACCTATTGCAGAGCCTCGGCCAAGCGGATTCTGTGCTATATGTCCCAGACGTAAGAATAGACGGTCAAAAAAAGCGTGCATTTTATGCAAGCAATTACTCTGCACCGAACATACCACGTTCGGGTAGTGTTCAATGTGTTTTGAGAGGCACACTCGTCTAGATCTCATGGAATACAATTTTTTTTATGTTTTTGTTATGTATGGTGCTTAGTCTGATAATTATAAAGACTGCTAAAATTTTAATAATATAAATAAGTTGATTTGTTAGATTTGTAAGTGGAATTTATGTGTCAAAGTTTTAATTAAAATACTTATTTTCCTACTTATTAAACTTTGTTTTATTCATTTAAACCAATTATAAGGCAATAAGTACCATAAGAGTAGATATATGAACATTTAAAGTAGTGTGAGCAATTTGCTCGCGCGCGTCTCTTCGTGTAACAAAATTAGGTGCGCCTTCTCACGGGTTAAATAACCGCAAGCATACTCCATTATATAACTTACAGTAATTATTATCATCTTCTGCACCACACGATGCAGCAACATAATATTATGAGGACATTAGGTACTCCTCATAGTTTTGTACACCGATATCAATGTCTTGAAATTTTGCTATTGCCAAAATTATTAGGTATTAGGTACATATGAAATTGGCGTTTTGTAAAGGAGGAACATAAAGTCGATTTTATTAAACATAATATATTTATTTAATCAAAATATATACCATTGCTATCTATGCACTTTTGCCATCTCATAGGTAGTTCATTGATTCCTTAACTAAAAAAAAATCGGATATGAATCAATAAAATCTTTGAAGGCGCTTTGGACTGCCCCATCGGAGTTGAATTTTTTCCCTTACAAGAAGTTATCCAAATTTCGAAAAAAATGGTAATCTGTTGGAGCAAGGTTCGGGGAGTACGGTGGATGTCTACCAATTGAAGCTCCTCTAATTTGGTAGCCGTTTGTTGTGCAGTGTGTGGTCCAGCGTTGTCCTGAAGCAGCAGTGGCCTAGAGCGAATTACCAACCTCTGTTGCTTAGCAGCTAGCTTTTCAATCATGATTTGCAGATGCTGGCAATAGACATCGGCCGTAATCGTCACGGCCAGATTTAAGAAAGCTGTAATGAACGACACTGGCACTAGTCCACCAAACGCTCACAAGTATCTTTTTTGAGTCAATTTTCGCTTGGGGCAGGCTTTGACTAGTTCGCTAGGGTTCAGTTCATATAAATAAGGATATCGAACCTAACCAAAAGCATGTCAGGACAATATTATGTCTAAAGAAAAAAAAAAAAAAATTAATATAAGAATTTCTAATTTCTCTGTCTTCTCTAAACTATCAACGCGCAATAGGTTTTCATTGAATTACTTCAAAAGCCATTTTCCGATTTCGCTCAAAATAATTTTCCTAAAGAGTTTTTAGCATGACCTATCAGCATGGATTACTTAGTAACTTACAAGTTTCTATCTCCTATAGTTTAGAAATGCCAGGGGGGACCAACTTATAAACCACTTTGGAGGCCGATTACTTGAGAATGGTTGACCTTGTAAAAATGTCATGTATTAAACCTTGTAAACCGGTTAAACCCTGTTAAATATAAAATTATTATTATTTTATGATGCCAAAACCGTATATTCATAATTCTTTTTATTTTAATTTATATTCATAATTACAGAAGCTATAAGGGTGGACAGACAGACAGATAGACAGATGAACGGACAGAGCGAAACTATAAGGGTTCCTTGAGTATTACGGAACCTTAAAAACCTCACACCGCGATAGCTCGCCTTACGAGCTAGGCGTAGTTTCGTTACAAATGTGCGTGCATGATACTGATCGGCCTCACTGTACGGTTCGCTGAACTCTGTCTTCACTATTTTCTTTGGCCTGAGACTCTAATGCACAAATCCTCAGACGCTTATTAAAGTTAAGAGGTTAACAAGTTATACATTCTGTCAGGCGGAAACATTGACCGCCCGATTTAAGAAGTCCTTAACTTTAAGAATGTTTTTTTGAAAATTCAACCGTAAAAGTACTAGTTATTATGGGCTAAAAACTTAAGACTTTTCATCCGTTATTGAAATAAATCCACTCAACACTGCACTGCCTTTGGCCTCCCGTTGGAAACTTGTTTCCAACGTCGGGTCACGGGGAGACAGCCTCTCTTTTTCACCGTGCAAGTACGTACACTTATAGTGACTACTTTGACACTGAATACGTGTTGTGTTTAGTGTACCTGTGTTGTGTGTGAAGACCCTTGTGTTATTGTGTGTACTTTACTATTATTGTTTCCTGTATACATGTACATTTATGTCCCGTGTTGTGTGAACAGTTCGTGACTTGTGACATGTCCATGTACTCTTAGTACTTAGGTACATTACTGTACGCCTACCATGGCCGACCGTGGTTCGCGGCCACATAGCCGCGACCGCCCCAGCCACTCCCGCGCCAGCTCTGTTGCGTCGCGCAGCGGACCCTCTTCGAGGTCCAGCTCGCGCACGTCCGAGCGCGCCTACCAATCCGCCACCGAGCCCAGCTTGAGCGGCACGGACACCGCTCGCCCCGGGCCGTCCTCGGCATTCTCGCGGGGGTGAACTGACACCCCCCCGCCCCAATGCCGAGCCGCCGCAGACCGCAGAAGAAGACCGCAGAGGGGTAAGTGTCCCTGCTCCGAAGGCCCCGGTACCGGCCCCTTCGTCGAGCACCATGCCCCCGCCCCCTGCCCCTCCCGTGCAGGTAACAAAACGGCAGCGCCAGGAGACGTCTTCAGACGTCTCGCCGCCTGCCAAGCGTGCCGATCGCCCGGCTACCTACGCCGCAGCGACCACTGCCCCCGCACCGACCGGATCTCTAGTGGCCTCTACTTCGAGGGCCCCCTCGCCGATGGAGGCTACCACGGTAACTACCGCCTCTCCCGCAGCTAATGTAACTCCACTGCCGCCGAAAGCAGCCCCCAGGTGCCCCCCACTCATAGTGGAGAAACTGGACGACTGGATCGGCCACTTCCGCCGCCTCAGGGACCTCCTGGGGCACCCCCCGCACGCCAAGCCGCTAGGACTGGGGGTAAAGTTCTCCCCACACAGCGAGAACGAGTACAGGACTGTGCAGCGGTACCTGTCTGACCTGAGCAAGTCCGCTCAGGTCAGCTGGTACTCATACGCGCTACCCCAGGATCGAGGACTAAAGGTAGGCATACACGGCCTCCCGATCAACACGCCCACCGAGGAGATAGCAGCGGATCTCTCCACCAAAGGCTTCGTAGTTGAGCACGTGTCCCGTATACTTGCCAGAAGGGACCGTCCTGGCTGCTCCTACTTTGTCCTGCTCAAACACACCCCGAACCTGGTACCAGGCATCTACCAGGTGACGGAAATTTTGAATATGCCGGACATCAGGGTGGAAGCTTGGCGTGGGAAGAAAGGCCCTGCCCAGTGCCACCGCTGCCAGCAGTTTCGGCACTCTAGCCGGAACTGCCACCGAAAGCCGGCGTGTGTCAGATGCGGCGAGGAGCACGCCGCCTCCGACTGCCCCCGACCGCTAACGGACCAGCCCACTTGCATTAACTGCAAGAGGCCCCACCCCGCCAACAGCCGCAATTGCCCGATCTTCCTTCGGGAGTCCAGGAACCGCCATGCGGGCTCTACTGCCCGCACAACCCGGACCACGAAACGGGTGCGCACAAACCAGGTGAGTGACGCACCTACCATCACCGAAAGAGAGGTCCCTCCGCCGCCACCCTCCGCCATTTCTCTAATGGCGGAGGCCAATGACCCCACCCCCCGTCCCGCTGCATCCACCGCCCCCCCTCCTCGGCCCGGAAGCAGCGGAAACGAACCCGGACCCGGACTAAAAAGAGGGCCAAATCCGGCACGACCTCGAATGCCGCCACGGACTCGGAGTACGAGCCCCTCGCCCTCCCCCTTCCCCCTGTTGTTGTAGCCCCGCCGGCTGATGAGGCCATCCTATTGGCCCCTCCCTACCGCAGCGCACCCCGCGCCCCCCGCGTCCTGCGCGCACCAAACGCACCGTCCCGCCGGTCACCAAACCAGAGGTGACCGAGCTCTCTACCGAGCCCGCAAACCCGGCGGTCACTACCGCCATTTTGCCTCCTCGTGTCCCCCCTTCTTCTCGCCGCCGAGAGCCCCCCAGGACCACGGCCCAGCTTTTACAAGCCCTGCTCTCCCTGGCCATGGATGTCTTCAACAGAATCCTGGCCGGGGAAGAAATTCTACAGACCCTCTTGAAGGCCCTCCCTGAGGGGGCCACCCTCTTTGCCTCCCTAATCACCAAATGGCTTCCCATGCCCCAGTCCACTTAAAGGTTGTCCACTGGAACGTCCGGGGGGTCCGCGGCAAGGTGGCCCCAATCCGCCACCTCCTTCGGGAGTACGAGGTGGACGTCGCCTTGCTGAGCGAAACCCTCCTGTCCCCTCGGGACCGTTTCAGTGCCCCCGGCTACCATGTATATCGCCAGGACTTTCCGGGGGGTGAGCGGGCATGCAGAGGCCTCGCCGTTCTGGTCGGCAGGAAAATTCTGCACCAACTCCCCCCCCCCCCCCCCCCCTCCAGTTTCATCGCTGTACGCCCTTGGAGTGGAGGTACTCCTCGGGTCGCACCGCACGCACATCTACGCGTGCTACAAACCTCCGGGGTCGCGTTTAGATATCTCCGACATCCATAGGCTCCTATTAGAAGAGCCGACTGTGATTGCCGGAGATCTAAACAAGCACCCCGGATGGGGATCCCGCGCATCCAACTCGGATGGTAACCGCCTGTTCGCCGACTCAGTACAAGTCGGGTACTCGGTGGTGGGAACGTATTACCCCACCCACTACCCCGAGACCCCCGATACACTCCGGACGTCCTTGACGTGGCAATCGCCCACCAACTCCCGGGTGACCTCCAACAAGAGGTTCTCGATATGGCCCACGGCTCTGACCACCTCCCAGTATTAGCCACCATACGCGCCACTCCCGCAGGCGTCCCTCCTCTTCCTCCCCGCCCAGTCCGCGACTGGGACGTTTTCGCTTCGCGGCTCCATGAGAGCACCCCCAATTTCCCGGTTGACTCTGCAGAGAACGTCGAATTGATGACTCTGCAGATCACCGAGGCGATCGTAGCCGCGATGGACGCGGCAACCCAGCCGCCTACCCACCGCCATTCCAAGCGGCCCACTCTCCCTCGGCACATCGCCGACCTTATTGGCGAAAAGAAGCGCCTGCGCCGAAGATGGCAGCTCAGCCGCTGCCCCACCCTGAAGACGCAGCTAAACCGCCTTACATCCCAGGTAAGAACTGCCCTTCAGGACCTGAACGCTGCGGATTGGACCCAACGCATCCTGGAGGCGGGTGAGGATTGGCCCTCCCTCCACCGCTTTTGCCGCAGCCTTACCGGAGTCACAGCCCCCGTGTGCCCCCTGTTCCATCCAGATGGCAACCTCAGGTACCGTGCTGAAGACAGAGCAGACATTCATGCCGAACACCTAGAGCGCCAGTTCTCACCGCTGCCGACGACCGCAACGGAACACGCCCGAGCGGTCTCTGAGGAGGTAAAGGTTTTCCTTCTTTCCCCCTCCTCCTCCCCAAATTTCTCCTTCTCACCGAGGGAGGTCCAAAAGACCCTCCGGTGCCTTAAACCGAAAAAGGCCCCCGGTGCAGATGGAATTCCAAATTCCGCTCTCCGTCACCTTCCCTTCAGGATGGTGGCCGCCCTGACTCGCCTCTATAACGGCATTGTCAGGACCGGTCACTTTCCCTCCCCCTGGAAAATGGGTCTGGTAGTAACCATCCCCAAAGCCAACAGAAACTTAAGGAAGGCCGAGGGCTACCGGCCCATTACCCTCCTTTCCACCCTTTCAAAAGTCTTCGAACTCCTCCTTCTGAAACACCTTTCCCCTTACCTCCCTCCTCGTGAGGAACAGTTCGGGTTCAGGTCCAACCTGAGTACCACCCTCCAGCTGGTACGTGTTATTCACCACCTGTCCGTTGCGGCTAACAAAAAGGAATCGTCGGTAGCCGTATTTCTAGATATGGAGAAGGCGTTCGACAGTGTCTGGCATGAGGGTCTGCTCTGCAAGCTCATCCGGGCCAACGTACCTCCCCCCCTGGTAAGTTTAGTGGCATCCTTCCTCTCCGGCAGGACCTTCAGGGTTCGCGTTGACGGAGTCCTTTCCAATGAGCGCCCCATCGCCGCAGGCGTCCTCCAAGGTAGCGTCCTCTCACCAGGACTCTACAACTTTTACGCCAGCGATGTGCCCGCGGACCGGGGCACCTCCGTGGCGTTGTACGCCGACGACACGGCGTACTTCTCCTCTTCGCTGACCACCGAGCATGCTGCCATCAAGATTCAGAGGACGCTGGATCTCCTCCCTGACTGGCTGAGCAAATGGCGACTCTCTGTTAACGCAGGTAAGTCCCAGGCGCTCGCCGTCAGCACGAGGTGCTCACTTCCGGCGCCTCTGAAGATTGGTGATGCTGTGATCCCGTGGGGGAGGACAGCAAATTATCTCGGGGTCACCCTGGACCGCCGACTCTCCATGGCCCCCCAGTGCTCATCGGCGGTGGCGAAGGCGAACGCGGCGATCGCGCTGCTGCGCCCGGCCTACGCGTCCCCGCAGATCCCCCTGAGGATGCGCATAGCCCTCTTCCGTACGTACGTCCGGACGTACGTACGGTCCCGCCTGACGTACGCGGCACCCGCGTGGCACCACCTGCTCTCTTCACCCCAAAAAGGGTTGCTGCAGAGAGCCCAAAACCGGGTGCTGCGCCGAATTGTGGGCGCACCGTGGTACGTCCGCAACACCACAATCGCACGGAAACCTCAGGGTGGAGAGCGTGGAGGCCTTTGTGGCCCAGCTCTCTGCCAAGCTGTTCGCGCAGGCAGATGCCTCGCGCTTGGTCGAATTGACCGACCTGGCGCCGTGGCATGCCCGCCTGCCCGACCGCCACCGCCTGCCGAGAGATGCCGTCCCTCCGGAGGACCCTCAGCGGAGCCACGCAGCCCGCCCCACCGCCCCCGAAGAGGAGGAGCCCAGGCGCACTGATGCGCCACACCTAGCGCACTGACGCGCTCTGGCGCAACCGCGCCACCTCCACTGCGGGATTGAAATCCCCCCCCCCCTACATTTCCTCCTTCGCCGGGAAACCAGATGCCGGCGAATCTTGTCCAAACCGCGTCCGGGGCCTGACGAGTGGCAGCCCTATTGCCACCCCGTCGTCCCCGGGGCGTACCTTCCCCCCTCTGGAAGTTTTTACAACTTTTTCCCTTTTCTCCAGGTCGTTCGTTCCGCGGTCCGGTAAACACGGTGCGTGAGGGAGTGGACCCAAACATGTTTCTCGGCCCCCGGGTCGGGACCCCCACGCGCCGTTTGGAGCCGACCGCTGGTCTCGGTCGGGCCTGGATTGGCATGTCGATACTCCCTCGGTTTTTGTTGGCTGCCCCCCCATGGGTTTCCCCCGCGTTCTGCCGCGGGGGGTCTTCCCTTAAAATTAATGACTCATGCGCCCAGTATTCGTACTGGGCGCGTCATCCCCACCCCAAATAGAGGGGCTATGGCCCTGGGTTTGGCTTCCGCCGTAAGGCCCTTTTCAGGGGCCCGGCGTCGAGCGAGAAGAGTCTCCTTCTCATACAAAAAAAAAATTTGATAGTCGTAAATTTCGCGTTTTGCTTTACGTTCTTGATTGGTGCTCTACCTTATACTGTATAGATAATTGACAATATTACACCTGTGAGCAGCTTTCTAGCCCTAAAATGCCGTCTATTGGGTTATTATTTTTTCCATTTCGAGGAAATCAGGGCTTAATCGGTACATGAAATAGAGGCATGGCAATGGCATACTTAGTTTACTTTTTTTTTTCTAACTTGGTAAATTTAAAATGATTGTTTAATAATTTATCAATAATTAAAAATAACACCTAGTATTCATCTTTAAAGTACTTTATTTTATTTTCCAGACTCAATATAAGTATTGAATTATTATATACATTCGAATATGAGTTAGCATCAAAATATATTATATCTTGCATTGGAATATACCAGACAAAAGATACCTGAACTTCTGGTTTGAAAATAGGTCAGTCCTATAACGACATTACAGACTATGTTTACTCAGAAATATAATAGCAATGTTTATTTGAGAGTATATAATATTGGGTACCTACCTATGAGATAATACAGTTAGGGCCTAGTTAAGAGAAATCAATGATTAAATATTGGATATTATTATTACTAAGTGTTTAAAATTATCTCTTCTCTTAATAGGTTTTCAATTTAATATCAATAAGTTATTTCAATTAATTCACAATGAAAAAAAAATGTGTTTCGTCAACTTGTTCACTGAATAAATAATCTTCGCGTGGCCATGTAACTGGGTCCTAACAGTCTCCGTGGTCTAGTGGTTAAACCTTGGCTCTCAACTCGGAGGTCGTAGGTTCGATTCGTATTCGTAGGTTTAGACCGGCCTCACTGTGTGGATCACAGAACTCTGCCTTGTTTGTTCTGAGCCACCGACTCCCTGCGATGTATGTAATGATAACAAAATAATATTTAAGTCAGAGATTATATATTTAATACTTGTTGAAGTTTGAAAACGTCTCTATTGCTAAGATATTTATAAAAAGAAGACGGAGTTTCCTGGCTGGCATAATGAGGATCAATCACTTAGTAGCAAATATGATTTTTACTAAGTACTTACTGAGCATTTTTAATTATTAAAATCCGTCAAGAAATGGTGGATTTATGAAAGTTTTTTTGAACGGCTGGTTTGAAGGGCGCGCTTCCGCTGAATTGGTTACGATGACGTCATTTGTCGGAGTCCGTGCGAGTACGGCTTGATTGTACTCATAATTCATAGGTATTGCATAAGTATTAATTCTCCGATTCTTGACACTTGTGCCTCACGTGCATTGTTTTTGTTTACGTTAAATATTTTAGTTCTGTTTAGAGGGGAGGTGACGACGACAGATGATGTCACAGCGACTCGCTTCATTCTCGGGCGCGTTTTTGGAATTAATGCACTAAAATTGCTGTACCTTCGTCATTTTAGTCCAATTTAAATAATTTATTTACAGTATTTACTGTTTTTTTTGTCGCAATATTCTGCATACCCCACAAAAAACAACTGATCCTCATTAGCGAATGTTACCAATTGAGCCAGTCAGTTTAGTCGTTTAGAATCTCAGAAATATAGATACCTAATTAATTAATATTATTACTTAATAATATATTAATTAATTAGGAAGGCTCTAAGGCGTATTTTACTTTCCACTTTTAAAATTTATAATGGTTCGCATTTGTTACAGTTTACACTGTAAGTGCCATCCCTGCCGTAGAATTCGGCAAGAAGGAGCCCCACTTAATCGAGCTCCAGGGTCACGATGGAGAGGTGTACAGGATCGACCTGCAGGCAGAACCCGACATGAGGGTTCTGGATGACGTCATGAGGAACCCAGTTAACAACAGATACCTATTGTATACCAGGTATTTACTTATTTGTGTGTATTTTGATCAAACGCTAGGAGTAACCAAATAAAGTCTAAGCCTTTTTGTACTAAGACAAACAAACAAATAGGTTATCTCATTTTAAGATGCAATGTAAACCCCCACCTTATGCACTACGGCAAAACCAGCGAAATGAAGCCCGGATTTCACCAAACTTCTTTAAACGCGCTTATCGCTAAATTTGGATTTGATCTCTCTCTCTCTCTCTCTCTCATTCAATGCTAGAACGGGACAGACAGATCTTAAACCGATGCTCATCGTTAAACGTCGTTCAATACTTTGGTGAAATTGGGGCTAAGTGTTATATCACCCAACTTTTTGTGAGGTTGTGATTAAGTTTTTTTTTTTAATCGTACAAATGAGAAGAAAACACATAAATTAAAAGTAAAAACCTTTTTTAAAAAGCAAGCTTTTATTAGGTCTTTACCTATGAAATTGCCGTTTTGTATGAAAAAATTTAAAATAATTTTTTTCATGTATTTTTATTTGTATTAATCGAAGTAATCACCCATGCAATCAATTAATCTTTGCCAACGCAGTGGCAGTTTATTGATGCCCTTCTTAAAGAAATCAGCTGGACGGGAGGCAACAAATTCTTCAAATGCATTTGGTACTGCCTCTCGGGTATTGAATTTTTTTCCCGCCAAGAAGCTATCCAAATTCTGGAAAAAGTAGTGTCTGTAGGTGTACAGGACTGTATAATTCACAGGGTTTCAACCGCCGGCTCAGATTAGACTCGAAGATTGTAAGGTTACACCGATTTGGGCAGAGCCGGGGCGATAATAAAACACTATTTTTGAGGAGAACTATTTTCACTTTTTTCGCTTTGCTTACCTGGCTCATGGCAATGCCGTATAGAGAGCCCCGCCCGTACGCCTCTTTCGGGCCGATTTGCTATCTCACTTTTACCTCTCTATACGGCTATTTTCCATAATTTTCCCTATTTTTCATGAACCAGGTGAAGCAAAACGCGTTGTGAAAAATTCTTTATTGTTAAAACCATATACATAAACCCTTATATACTAGAGACCTTATTCTATAAAAAAGATATGTACAATTTAAAGCTTACCATATAAGAAATGTTCTACATTTTTACCATTATTTTCTTAATAACTATTTAACCCTTTATTATATACTCTTAATCGTTACGCTACACGTTAGGTATTATGTTTGTTTACATAAATCAAAAGAAGCTACGTTAAAATTAGCTTTAGTTAAAAATATATAAGCAAAATAACCTGCAGTTGATAAAACACCATATAACACGATTCTTACACACTGATGCATTATAAATCTATACATATAGTCACTGAGTATTCACTATTATAGTCTTATGTACTGTTTTTAATTACACGTTTATCGTTCACATTTAAATTCACTCATGTTCTACGTTACGAGGCCGCTGTCCTTAACAGTAGGCGCAAGGTCTGGTGAGTAGGGTGGATGACGGAGAGCTTCCAACCCAAGTTCTTGCAACTTGGAGACCGTCTGCTGTGCAGTATGAGGTTGCGCTTTGTCGTGCAGGAGCAGCGGAGACGAGCGATTGACCAATGCTGGTTGGAGATGTGCCAGCTTCTCCATCATTGTGTTCAGTTCTTCACAGTACACATCTGCAGTAATGCTCACCCCGTTTGGTAAGAAGCTGTGATAAATTACACCTGCGCTAGACCACCAAACAGTGACCATCACTTTTCTAGGTATAAGTTTTCGTTTAGGGCATTGTTTAGGTGCTGAACCAGGATCCAACCAACTTGCTGAGCGCTTGCGGTTATCAAAGTTTTTCAAAGTTAAAAGTTAAAGTTTAAGTACATTAGTTTATGAACTTAGTTATTATGGTCAAATAAAAAAAAAGGTTTGTTATTTTTTTCTTTTCAGTTTTTTTGGCTGTTTAATTTTTTGTTAAAAACTTATTAAGTCCCGGGTCGTATATTATTATAATATTTGAAAAAGTCTATTCCTACTTAACTTAACTACTTCCCTCTTAATACAAAATGTCAATTGTATACTTAATTAAACATGACATTATTAAGTTATTTGACTAGCATCTTCACATAGTATACGTTCAGTTCGTAATACTTTTATCTGATTACGATTAGGTATAAACGTAGGTAACATTTGATAATGATTACGATTCTCATGAAATTATTTGTGTTTTCGATATATTATTATAAAAGTTGGTTCAATTGTTTTTTGTTATGATAAGTTTATCAAGGTAAACATAGGATTAAACTTAGGTTATAATTTAAAGATAAAGATGGACTTCTTTTAACAGCTACTGTTGCTTGTTTACGAGAAAGCTACATTGCAAGACCATTTACTGTACTCACTACTGACTAAAAATAAAATCTGAAATGTTATATTTGGCGTTGTATTTAGGCCAACAGCGTATAAGTCATGACCCAGTAGTTACAAAATGTAATATTCAAAATCGAATCGGAATTTAATTTATTTTGGGACAATAATTATCCAGGTGAAGAGTATTTTTTTATATTCAGACGAATATTGTTCATTAAAAATAATTTTACATAATAATAAATACTTGGTCGCCCTGTGGTCGAAAGTCGCCCATAGTAATTCATTTATTTAAAACTTTACACCGAAATGTCGGCGGGATGGTGTCCTGTCACAGACTAATAAATAATAAATAATTACCTACCATGTAAGTTCTGTTGAGTGTTGACGTCTTGTTTGCTTCTTTTATTACTTTTTACTTTAACATTAATTTAATTTAATTTGTTATTTTAATTAATTTATTTGTTTGAGGAACTTTTATATCATTGAATATAATTATACTAAAATGGGTACATTTACAATGATATTTGTATATTTTAACTATTTCGAAAATTTAATTTACTGTTTGATTTTTAGCTAACTATTGTAATGCATGAATTTTGTTTATTTTAAATTTAATTCATCAGCTGATACACTCAATTTACAGAGCCTGTATGGGCTGCACCTACTTGTACAGTGGCTATGTCGGTATCTAAAGTATACCATACCAGCAAATATTTGTGAGTAGAAGCGTCATCTGTCACTTTTTTAAAAGGACGATAAATGGTTTTTTATTTGCAATCAACTTTTTAACCGACTTCCAAAAAAAGGAGGCGGTTATACATTTGGCTGTATAAATATATATTTATTTTTTTGTATGTTCAACGATACTTCCGCCGTCTGGGAAACGATTTTCAAAATTCTTTTTTGTAAAAGGCATAATCCCAAGTTGATCCCGTTTTCACCAAAATGGTGACCTGATGATGGGATCCATGAGGAATCGAGGGAAATCCTCGAAATATATATGGACATATAGTGATTTTGACTTTTTTTGAAGAAGTCTGAGCGTAATCACCAAAAAGTAAGATTTTGCACCAAGTATACCTTAATGACAGTAAATTGTTGTAAACTGGTGAAAGTAAATCTTACTTTTAAGGGTGGAATTTATGTCCTGGATCCAATAGTACTGAACGTAACTCCTGACTCCTTATAGATACATGTTTGGGCATTTCGGCGTCGTTTAAAGAACTGCAAGCATATGCCACTATGTCAATCACGATAATCATCATTATCAACACCATCACCACACCATATATCACCACGTCATTATGATGATATAATAGGTACTTTTCATAGTATTTCACATCGACACGGATATTTTTGAACGTTGGTTTTGTTGTTGTAAAGGCTATAATTCGAAATTTGTCCCTTAGTAACCAAAGTCGAGACCTGATGAGGTCACTTTTCGAAATTTATATGGACACATGTAGTGAATCGACTTTTTCTGAAGTATTCCAATCATATGCTACCAAAAAGTAAGCTATTGTACCATGGTATACCCTGGATCCAAAAGTACCGAGTCCATATAGATGCATGTTTGGGGATTCCGGCGTTGCTTAAAGAACTGCAAACATATGAAATCATACTACTTACAGTGATCATCAATATCATCACCACCATCTTCATAAGAAACACCAACATATTATTATGATGGCATACTCACTACTTATCAGAGTTTTGTGCACCGATATCAATGTCTTTGTAATTTTGCTATGGCTAAAATTATATTTGGGACCATCATCATCACTTTAATATATTTATTTAATGCTTACTGCTAAATTTTTTCCGTCGACTAATAGATAATAATATTTTATTAATAATATAGTATCTAATCAATATCATCACTGGTAATTCTTTTGTAGGTCCAAAGATCGGTAATGCTTATTTAGGGAAATACCACGGCCTCTCAGAAAACTGGCATAAAATAACGCTTGAGTTTATTTTGCCGAAAGAGTGAGAATAGCGGAAGCTTGTTTGTATTTATATATTTCTTAAAATGTGTTAATGATAATATAATATAATACTTAACTAAAAAGAGAAGAGAATCGACTTCCAAAGTAAAAATGCACAAAAATGTGTGAAATAAAACTTATTTTCCAAATAATTCCCCTTTTAAATTCGGCTAAAATTTTAACAATTTCTCTACTCAATATTCATAACTATACTTACCAGTAGTAATTGGTACCAGCTAATTTGAACGTGAGTTGTATAAAATATTCTCTTATCAGGATGTTATTCTGGCTAGTAAAACATTTATCACAGCATTCGATTACAATAATAGAAATTTTAGTTTTAGTCTAATAAGCAATAAATGAAGGTTAAATCAAAGTTTTTTTTAAGTTGCATAGTAATTATATGGACCTCGTGGGATTAAGTGTCCCTTATATTGGGGACACTTGGTACAATTACCTGTCCTTAGTTTTAGTCGGTACATTAGTATTTTCTTCTCTGAGATTCTTGTAGCCAGATAAATTCCAAAGACATTTTTTTTAAATAGGACCTATATGTAAGACTATAAGGGTTAGAAAACATAAGGAGCGATCAAGTGCCCCAGTCTCTTCATAGTCACAGAATAATATTATAGTATACCCACTAAGAGGCAGCTATAAGACGTTCCACAGGAAACAATCTGTTTGGTATTGCTTAAGTTTTTTTTTTACCGTCATTTAATTAAATTTAGTCGTCATTTTCAGACGTAACTCCTGGTACTCCCAAGAGCTGGAGATCAACAATGCAAACTCCATCACTCGCTCCAATTTCAACGCCAACAACCCCACCGTTGTTGTCTCCCACGGCTGGCTGGGCAGCATGTACAACGACATCAACCCCACTATCAGAAATGGTAGGTGCAGTCAAGAGCACTTCGAATATAATCTCAGTTGAACATAAGTTTTCATAGCAAAGGAGGCAATAGAATATAATATAGCGTGCTATAAAGCGACCATTTTCAAGTGCATTTCTGGCCTTTTAAAAATAGGTATAACGATCATTCAACTTGTAAAAATAGACGCTAGGTTTTCAAGTATCTATTATTACAAGTTGAATGATCGTGAGATCAAAACTAACATTATTATATTTACATCAAGTTTCAAATATAAGTTACATTAATTAGCTATGAAGTCAATGCAAAAATTAAAACAATAATATTTTGCTAACTTTACAGCGTATCTTGGAAAGAGTGACGTGAACGTCATCGTATTGGACTGGAGACGTCTGGCCTTGTACGACTACGTGACTGCTGCAGCCGGAGTTCCAACAGTAGAGGCCTGGGGCAGTTCCTGAACTTCCTCAATCAGGTATTAACCACATGAGTACTCATAAATGATGGATTTCATTACTACTGACCAGCAGTTTTTTATAGATACTAAGGTTGTCTGCTTTTAGAATCAAGCCTTATTTTTAAACTGTACATAGTTGGCAAACCTTTGTTCATTGAAGTAGTGTGATGGGTGGTCCTAAAAGGATCTTAAGCCCTGAAGTCCAAGTCACAACCTGATGCAATTTTTTTTTTAAATTTGGATTTCGCTTGTACCTACCTTCAGCCGCAATATTTGATAAATCATAATACAGATATTTAAGTCTGGGCTATATTATTTTCTTGCCCAGATAACCGGAGCACCGTTCACTAGCATGCACCTCGTGGGCTTCAGTTTGGGCGCCCATTTGGTCGGTAATGCGGGCAGGAAGCTCGGCGGACGAGTTGCTAGTATCACAGTTTCTAGGATGAGTTTCGGATTTTCTTGTCTTTACGCTTTAAATAATCAATTAATTAGTCTTACAATGGCATCAAAATGACGATATCTCTTTGTCACAAACATTTCTACGGGCGTAGCACTCAAATACTCTATGAGCGCTCGGGGCTATTTAATTGTCCATATTGCCTATATAAATTACTCTTACTGAAATCATATTGTAAACAGGTCTCGACCCGGCCGGACCTCTATAGAACTACAGCACCAACCGTCTCCGCGCTTCTGACGCTGTATACGTAGAATGCATCCACACCGACGGCAGCTCGATAGGCCTGGGTATCGGTACCGCACTTGGTGACGTGGACTTCTTCCCCGACGGCGAGAACTCCCAGCCTGGCTGCCTCACCAGTCTCTGCAACCACGAGCGCGCATGGGAACTGTTCGCTGCGACAGTATCGTACAACCATCTCGTTGGTCAGCAATGCTCGACTAACCTCCAGATTACTTGGGATACATGCCGTGGATCATCCTTACCATGGGCAATGAAGATTTGAACAAGAGAGGGTAAGTAGTAATGATATTACTAATATAAAAGATCGCGAGGAATATCCATCCAAAATAAAAGCGTTGGATGAGAAATAAAAATGTAATATGTACATATCCACATGTTTGAGTTTTGATTAAAAATTTCTTAACAGTTTTGAATTAGATCCAATACGCAGATAGTTCAAGTACTGGATGGACACTATAGGTTATTTAAATTCAGGCTTAATACACGGTAAGTATTTTATTCTGTTTCAGATCCGGCTTGTACCGAGTCAACACCGCTTGAATATATCCATTTTAAGCCAATTTCAAATTCTGGTAACTGCACTGTAAATAAAAATGGTCTCCTTCAAATATATTTATTTACTTTTAACCGAGTTGCAAAAAAAGCAGGCTGTTATGCATTCGGCTGTATAAATATATATTTTATTTTTGATTTTTATTATGTTTAACATGAATTGTGGTCGCCGTCTGTGGACCTATTTTCAAAATTATTATTAATGATGATGGGATACATTAGTAATCGAGGGAACTCGTCGAAATTTATATGGACACATGGTAATTCCAACTTTTTCTGAAGTAGTCTAATAATATACTACCAAAAAGTAAGATTTTGCACCATGGTATACCCTGGATCCAAAAGTACTAAGCAGAACTCCTGAATCCTTATATATGTTTGGGGATAACGGCGTTGTTTAAAGAACTGCAAGCATATGCCACTAGACATAGTGTTTAGTTTTTACACAAGTAGTGTTCAATTAGTACCGTAATTGACAAATTACGGTAATCATCATCAACACCATCATCACACCATACATCATCACATTATGATGATATAATAGGTACTTCTCATAGTATTTTACACCGACACAGATATCTTTGAACATTAGTCATTATTTTGCCGTATGTAAATTTGAACGTGAGTTCTATAAAATAATATAGAATATTGATTGAGCTGGTACCGACTTCAAAATTAGGAAGATTGAGTAGAGAAATAGTTAAAATTTTAGCCGAATTTAAAAGGGGAAGTATTTAGAGAATAAAATTCAGTTCATTACTTACAGTACTTTTTTGTGCATTTTTACTTTGGAAGTCGGTTTTAATTTTTTTGCTTAAAAATAATTAATAATTACCAATGAAAATAAAATGCTCATAGTTTTTCATAACTTTTTATATCCAACATTTATATTAACTACAAAGAATAATGAAACAAAATATTAAAATAAAATAAACAATAAGTAGGTGTTGGATCAAATAAATGAAGTGAACTCTTGTAAATTAATATTTCTACTTACTAGAGGATAGAGTACAAAAAATCATAATGTCACTTTTTCTTGTTTTTAAAATCTTTCCGAAGAATAAATAGTTTTTAATAAAGTGAAGTAAGACCAGGATGTGCTTATAATCTGGAAAGAACATAAATATTAATGTTTCAAGCCGAAATTATTATGGTATTAAATTGTATCAGCATTAAATAAGTTCCTAACCCAAAACGTTCTACATAAATAAAATTCTCTATATAAGTCTAAGTCTATAACTCCTAAGCTAACAAAGTTATATAAACCGTTATAATTTTCCTTTAAAGTTCATCACATGGACTGGGTACCATTTGATTTTTTTCAGATTTTTCAATACCTTTACACGGTCAACAGAAATCATTATATTATATTCGTGCTGGTCACAACTGATGATGTAGGTACCTACTAAATCCACACTAATTCGGATTTAGTTGCCTGCGATGTCTTTCTCTACTATTATAAATAGGAAAGTTTGTGAGGATGGATGGATGGATGGATGTTTGTTACTCTTTCACGCAAAAACTACTGAACGGATTTCTCGGCTCTGCATGCTTCATGCGTTCATGCTTCGGCTCTAGAATAAAACATATGCTACTTTTTATGTCGAAAACGTACAGTATTCCCGTGGGACTTCCGATACTATATTTACGCGGACGGAGCCGCGGGAAAAAGCTAGTTAGTCAACTAGCTTTTTCCCGCGGCTCCGTCCGCGTAAATACAAATATAAGATTAAAATGCACTAGTGTAGACTTTTTGCGACTTTGGTCCTTCGAGAACAGCCTTCGTATCACCAACATACTTAAAATCTACTGAGCTTACTAAATGATTATTGTAACCTTATCAGTAGCCTTGTCTAATCGATACCCTAAAATCTGATGGTAAAAATTCTAACATAACAAGAATAAAATAATATAATCTACAAACTTACCTTAGTGAAGCTTTGGTAGGAGATTACAGAATAATTGTAAGCTGTCATAACACACGGTCGTTGAGATCTGAAACAGTTTTAAGACAAAGATTAAGTATAAATGGCAAGACGTTGGCCCAAGTAACACTAAAAAGCGCTTTCAAATAAGTTGGTACTTGAATTAAAAGGATCATTTTAAAAACTTCCTAACATGAAAAACTGGTATCAGAATATTGTTAGTATCTACCTACTAATTTAGTTAGTATCTATATCAGTACTCACCTAATAATCAAAAGTAAAATACTTCTTTTCGATGATTGGTCCATCTTATACCATTTGGAAAGAAATGCGGCGTCACCAATTTTCAAGCTCTGTATAAAAAATGAATCTTGATTAAAACCCTATTCTTTTAAGGCATGTATTTAAACTTGCGAAAAAATATTAAGCTTATGGGTGTAAAATACCGAATATGGAATACTGAATTATTACTAGTTGACAAAAAATTTTTAGCATACAAAATATCAAGATGCCGCGATATTTACTTTATTCTGGGAGGTGCAGATTACAAAAAAATCATTCATTTTGAAATCACAAAATGGCGGATATTTTTTAAATAAAAATAATGTACGCCATTTTCAAAATAGTAAATATAATAGTAATAGTGTTTTTCGTATTCAGCATCCCCCAAAAACCTTGAAAATTACACATTTATCAGCCCAATATCTTAAAGCAGAGTACATCGTATAACTGTCGCCAACTCGGAAATTAAGTCGCCAGTTTATAAATTTCTGTGCCAATCTAGATTAATGTGCGCCAGTTTTTATCTGCTCATTTTTGTATTTTTTGCGACTGAGTACTTTCGCCAGTTTAGTAATTTAGTCACCAACATTATTTTTGCTGCCATATTCAATAATACAGTATGGTGCAGTCTTATTTGCTGTTTTCTCAGTGCTTATTTTTGATTCGGAAGATTAATTATTACCCTTTTGATATTATGAAAAAGTTTCATAAGTAAATAATATCATAAAAGGTAGCTTTTAAAAAGAGTTTCCCTAAAAACTTTTGTAAAATGCGGCATGCAAGTTCTTCTGAGGTAAATTAATAATTACCTCTTGCTTGAAATTTTCTCCAAAGACACTGATCATCAAAATCTGTATTAGGACGGACACTAGAAATAACATAACTCCAGGTAACTGCGCCCATTCACCCATCTGAAATATTTATTTTTAGATATTATGTATTCAAGATATTATTTTATTATAATTATATAAACATAGTATTCTTACTTTTTAATTAACATATAAACTTTAATCATTTTATCAGGAATTATTTGTTGTACAATGTACCTACATTTGCTAATTTTGTTATACCTACTTTTTTTATTTTAAAATTATAACATTTGATTTTTTGTCAAATATTTTACAACTTATCCGGAATTATATTATGTTGTATGTTGTACATTTGCCAATTTTGTTATACTTTTATTTTTGTTAACATTATATATTCTTTTTTCAATTAACTTACAACAACATTAAATCCCAGGGCGCATATTTCCAACGAACCAATTAAGACGTTAAATAAATTTGGACCCTCAAATATTTTGTCTAATTTCTTAGCCAGTCTGTAACAAAGAAAAAACGACATCGAAGTTTTGCGTTTTTTTTATGAACAGCGGGCGTATGTTTTAGTGAAAAAAAAAAAACCAATGACAGAAGGTCATTGGTTTTTTTTTTCGAAAGCATCGAAAATTCATACTAGTTTTTTCTTTTCGATTTTTTTTCTGCCTTTGCCGCACTGCACGGCGTAATATTAAGTTTTCCTTAAACGGAAGTAAATACTTAATTCTGTCTTGTCCTAAATGTCGTAATGGGTGTCATTTATATTTGAAATGAATTCCACAGTTCTACAATTCGATACTTTCTTACTTTGCATAGCTACCCTCTTAATTCAAAATACATTGTCTAGTTCGAAATTCAAACACAGAACTAAGCCTTTGTTTCCCTTTCTCAAGTAAAAAGTTTATAAAACAATTTACCCAGCAAAGGCGAGTTGTGCATACCACTTAACTTTAAAGGCATTAAACATTAAACATTTACAAAAAAAATTACTAACTACGTACAGCTTGGCAAAAATGATTATGACGCGGTGACAGCAGGAACTAAAAACATTTTCGACTGTATCATCTTTTATTCCTGTTAGATTGGAATAACATATTATTTATTTATATATGTAATATTAAAATAAATTTATATAATATATATTACTAGCTTTTGCCCGCGGCTTCGCCCGCGTGGACTAGTCTTATTGGATAAAAAACTCCTTCAGCAAATAACTCTACTCAGTGCAATATAATTCTGTCAATATTGTTATTGACAATGTTTTTAGGGTTTCGTACCCAATGGGTAAAAACGGGACCCACTCTATCACATCGGTCCTCGACGCGACGTGCGAGACCGCTTGATACATATTTTTCGCGCTTAAATATAAATTTTACGATATATTCTAAATATAAGATATTATTTTAAACTGTATGGATTAAAAGGCTACTACAATGTGTAATGTGTATACTTATAAAATGCTTAAATTGAGTAACGTATTTAATTTGATAAGGATCATACTGTATGCGTTTAAATAGCTTCTGAAAATACCATACATTAATAATACGTATAAACTGGGCATGGGCAGCTAGTTTTACTAAGTAAACCGCTATGTTCCTGCATTCTCATTCATCCTGCATCAAATCTGTAATATCTTCGAAAATATTCATTTAAATTACATGCTGTAAAGTGCGATATTAATCTATATTTAATGCACAGTGTACTGAAGGTACTTTATTGGATAAGAATTAATGCTGTATTGCTTAAAATCGCTTCGTAAGTAAGCCATTATTTCTCGTAAATAGTGAAGGATAAAAAATTATTATTGTGGGTTATCCCTAAGAGATATACCATCGCGGACTTTTTGTAGAATTTTTAAGGTGTACAATACTGTACATTATTTTGATCTATTTCCAGCGTTTGCAATGTAAGCGCAAAAAACAAACATATAAACCTTCCTCTTGAACCACTCTATCTATTAAAAAACCCACATCAAAATCCGTTGCGTAGCTTTAAAGATCTAAGCATATATAGGGACAGCCAGAAAAAGTGACTTGTTGTATACTATTTAGTGATTCCAATCTATCAAAGATAAAATATGTTACTATCGAAAATATTACTAGTTCCTGCTGTCCCCGCGTCAAGCTTTTTTGCCAAGCTATACAATAAAAACTTTTGGTGTCAAAATGCTCGACTACTTAATTTTCACTTCTGGCCGTTGTATTTATCCCATCTATTCCGAAGCATGGTTCTCCCACGTTTAAATTTATTTCAAAGTGGCGTAAATGTACAAAACTTAATTTATTCGCAATCACGACATTATTTCATCATTAAAAATATTTTCAACTACCTACTTTAAAATGTGCTGATGTCTCTTAACAATGTCGTTGAGTAAGTAAGAGTTTTCTTCCGTTAGTTGTGTGATTTCAGCACTCAAAAGGGCAAACTGGCAGTACGTGTGCGTGGTAAGAATAAAATACAGTGCGTCGACCGTCGTGAAGTACAATACTACAATGTAACCTGAAAAAATACTATATAATTTATAAAAAATGAAACGCAAATTATAATAGCCTTTCATTTTCTTCTTTCTTCACATCTTACAGTACCAGAAAAACCGAGGTTTGCTCGGACTTTTAGTACATAGTACGGAAAATATGAATTGCAATACATAGACGTATATACATGAGACGAAGCAGGTCGAGACAAAAACTGTCCCCACTTAAATGGCCCCATTGGGTACCTACGTCCTACGTCCTACTTACTAATTAGGTAGGTAAACCTAGCTATTATTGTATCAGGATTATTTTATAAATTTTGGAGAATTTCTTTCTTAATTCTTATTTACTTCTCAAAGATATAACGAACTGTGTAAATCTTTTCATGATTTTTAAAAAAATCACAAAAATAATCGGGATTCGAATTTCAGACGTCAATTTGCCAAGCACGCACGACGACGAAAGAAAATACATAATATCTTGAATATTAGCATCTTCTTCAAAGAAATCAACTTTCCTATTTGAAAAAAAAAATCAGCTGTTTCCGTGCGATAGTAAATAATTAATAAAATAAAAGAAATCTGGTCTGTATGTTTAAAATATATGATTTTTATCACTCCTCAACAGACTCCGCACATCTTGTTTTTTGAAAATAATTGTGTTTACACAAATAGTTGGGCGGAATAAAAGTCAAATACAATGCGTCAACTTACCGCTAGTAGTCGAATGAAAAAAGGCGTAAATCCATCCATACCACGTCTCTGTAGACAATGGGACAACTACTGCATAAGGTAGCCGCCACACTTGATCATTTTTGTGAAAGTAATAATATGCGAATATAAAGAACGGGGAAAAGTTATACACGCATATGAGCATTGCGTTCAACAGAAAAAAATACTTCACTAGGCATTTCAGAAACACCATTTCTTTGTGCAAAATTTGTTTTTTCTTCTCGTCTTTAGTAGCTTCGTGGTAAAGTGATTTTAGGTAGTTCGATAGTTCTAATATGTAGCTTCTTTTCTTAGCAATGAGTACAATTTTGATTGTAGATAATACTCCCACGCTCAGACATGGTGCTAACTGGGTAAGTTCCAAAAAGTTTTCTCGACTAAACTTCGAGAAGAAGAATAGAGATTCTTGAATGATTGTTATAGACACGATTATGACAGAAAAATAATATCTAAAGCGCGCTTTTTTGTCAAGTGGTATTCCTATCAAATAAAAATTCCTTTTTATTTGGCTAAAAATGTCGTCAAAAGATAGACTTTCCATTTTCGTTAGCAGTAGCAAGAGGTTCGACGACAAAGCTATAAAATGTAATGCCGAAGGATATTATGTTGGTCTCGATAATGTAAGATACTAATTTAATAAGTAAACTCATAGGGTTGTCACACAAATTCATATTATATTATAATATTATGATAGACAAGTTATGTATATACGTCAAAACAATTATGATTGTATCGTTTTAAAAAATTCAATATAATATAAAGCTTGGTCGAAAATGTGCCTAAAATTCAAACTCATATAAATGAAGGTGAGTTTTAGTTTAGTTTTCATTTGAAATAATAATAGTTTATTATGTCTTATATCCACAATGTTTTATATTATAATAATATTTAATTTAACCTAACCTAGTGTTAGATATTTTTGTTTTAAATAGGTAATTTCAAGAATCCTAAAACACAGTTTTCTGGTAGGTATATTGACGTTTGCAGCACACATTTGAAGCCCTAACGTTATAATAATAGTTCAATTTAAATCTCGACAGGTGACAACGGACTCGTGTATATCAAATGCAACAAGAACTTAATCAAAGAGCGCGATATTCTACAAACTATCACTTATTTGGAACACACCTCTGCTTTGTAATTTCTAGAAAAGTTTGTGAATAATTAACGTTTTATTTTCCAGCTGAATTAGGTAAATCTTATTTAGGTCTTGAATTAGGTAAATCTTTAAACAACCTCTGTGGCGCAGTGGTTAGCGCGTTGGCGCTCAAGTCGCAGGTCGCCGTTTCGAATCCCACATGGAAAAAAGTGTTCGTGGATGTGTATTAAATATGTGTTACATAATAAAAATCTTAAATATAAGTATAGTATAAAAGTATTAAATAAATAATTTTCTTTCCAACGCTATCGGATTGGGTTTTGTCTGTAATGATAGTTGTATGTATGTGAAATAAATAAATAAATAAAATATTTCTATTGTCCGTAGCACAAGTTCTTCGAGAACTTACCACGGGACCAGATTGACGTGGTGTGAAGGCGATAGATATTATTATTATCATAATAATATAAGTTCTGGCCTCATGGCCGGGCAATTAATATAATCTGTTACCCATCTATTTTAATTTTAGGAAAGTTTTCTTACCTACTTACGAGAGAGAATAATAATATATGTTAACGACGATCATCTGTCAAAATGCTGTCAAAATGAAAATAATTCCAAATTCAATCGACCGGAAGTAGCATACGTGTTATTCGAAACTTATAAGCAATTATACTTGGTCGGAATAAATAACAGATACGAATGACGGCTACCGCGAGTGAATTCTCCGCCAGAGGCGCTGGTGTACATTGTTTTTGTGAGCGGGAGCTTGTTTCCCATTGTTGAAATGAAAATTAACTATTTTGTGAGTATTTTGCCGTACGCGACATTAATTATGGAAAATACGAGTTACTGCTCCATGAATATCTGTGCTTTAGAAGCGGAGCCGAGAACACAGTCTTATCTTTCGGAAACTTATGCCCTCCTAAATCTTTGACTAAAAAAAAATAATATTCTCGTGACTTTCATTATGGAGTCGTTTAAAGTCAGTGTGGACGGTGACACAAGCGACTAGCGATGCATGTAGAACATGAAATGCAACATGCTTACACGTTCTATCTCTATGCCTTTCAAAAGCCACCACAATAAGAATCATTACATTCTGCCTGAGTCAGTAATTGACTATGGTATAATGCTTTTTATTAGTGGATTTGAACGAGGGTTTGCACTTTCAATATACCACGTATATGAAGATGTCAATGCATCCTTCGGTCGTAACTAAGGTTATTTGACACGTCTCAACGAAAAGTGCTAAAGTTTATTATGTCTAGCTACGAGGGGCGACGTCTAAATGGATTAATAAAAACCTTCATGCTAAGCCCTTCGCTGTAATATGACAGCGATTATTTAAAAAGTAAGGAAGAGCCCCTGTGAACATTTTGGATAAAACATCTTCATTCAAGTACACTGACATTATATTATCGTATCGTTATGTTGAGTGCGCATTGTTTTCGATGTCAAGTAACGTTGGCCCCAATGCTGCACTCACGTTAGTGACATTTTAACGCTTACACAGGTCCTGTTCTTACGACAGTAATATATATATCAATCCTTCGCTGTAATATGGCGATTAAAAGAGCGATAAAATCATAATGGCTTCTACAACGTCGTTACTTTATTTGCCAATAAATCGTTTAAAAATCGCTTAGAATTTACGTAATGAAGACTTGTTTTTTGAAGAAGAGTCATTTTTTCATTTTACACAATCAATATCTGAACGGTCAATTGAAGAGTTGTTAAAGGATTTTTAGATCGGCCGGAGAAAAATCAAAGCGCTGAAAATTGAATGCGCTGATACAGTAGAGCTGAGAATCGAACACATGAGTGTCGAGTTGTCTGATTTGACATTGACATTTGACTTGACACTCGTGTGTCGATTTTCAACTCTATTGTATAAATCCAGAGTCTATTTTCATTGCTCTGAATTTTCTCCGGCCTTCCGGATTCATGACAATGTAGTCCCACCCTAATAGATAAACTATAAGGACCTGTTATATAATCTCTTGATAGGTGTCGAATAGCTTATTCACAAGTTTTGTCTCTGTCACTTGATACAATGTAAGAAAAAAACTATACCTAATGTGATTTGTTAACATGCCCTTAGATATATACTAGATGTTTCCCGCGACATCGTGCGCGTATAAAGATATCCCGCTGGAACCGTACGTTTTGCCGCGATAAAAAGTAGACTATGTCCTTCCCCGTGGTCTACTCTATATCTGTGCCAAACTGCATCAAAATCGGTCCATTAGATTCGGAGCCTATTCAATGCAAACATGTATAATTCAATGTATATATTTTAACATTCACTTAGACTTTTAACATTCATTTTCTAAACAGCTCTGAAATAGATTTTGATAGCCCTGAAATATAATCACTATCCCAAGAATCCATATTATATAGATGAAATCACTTTTTCATTACAATATTATTAAGAACGATATTCTTCACGAATATTTAAAAATGATTGCTACTTATTACTTATAATGATAACCTAAGTTATATTAAATAATTAGGTGTTATTGTAATTCTAACACAATGAAACGAAAAATATTATTTCTCTTGAAAATTATACAATTTTAATTTCATACTTGAAATCATTTAAGTATGGAATGTTAATATAGTACAATTTATTAAATTTTGTTCTTTGAATCTTTGAACCCAGTTTCTGTTAGGACAATTTAATAAATAGAGACGGCTACATGTAAAATATTAAGTATCAGCTGACCCGTGCCCACTTCTTTGGGCGTTAAACCATGTTTTGATGATGATGATGAGGATAAATAGTATCCTCATCATCGTCAATATAAATAGAAAGGAGTAGGTACCTTATAACATCAGCTATCTGAGAGTGAAAGTTCCGTGAAAATCGGTCCAGCCGTTTCAGAGATTAGTCGGAACAAAGAGACAGACAAAAATTATAAAATTTGATTTTTTATTGTAAGTACCGTATATACATTCATATGAATTACTTAAGTGAAAAACTGTTAGTTAAAATTACAAACAGACACTTCAATTTAATTTATTTGCATAGATAATAATTTCAATTCTCAGAAATATTGAGGTATTACTACGAGTATAAACCTAATCTTTTGCATATTTAAAGAGATATAAGCTCCATGATGTTTGGCCGCGCGGGCCACCTTTTGTCTGGCGATTAGCGAATAATTTCTCTTCGATATTTTTATGGACTATATTTGCTGGCGTCGCCAGGTGAATATGCAGTAATAATAAAGGTACCTATGGAAAGGTAAAGGAAAGACCTTACTAAAGGCTTACTGAACCAGCTTCTGTGAAGAACGTCTGCAGCTGGAGTTTTCGTCTCTTTCTTCTGCTCACAACACTTTAGTCTTTCCAGAATTCTTATCGCGTTTGTATAGAAATATATATATAGTAGCGGAAAAGTCTAAATAACCACACGCGCTGTCGGCCATTGCACACGCTCCAGTCCGCGACGACTTGCAATGTACTCCGTCGCGTATCTTCGTATTTCTTCGGTTTGCGTCGGAGAGGAGGGGGGGAGGGGGATACTGCTTATCGATATTATGAGATGCCATTCATAGTGACGTTCGCTCTAGCGACGCTCCTAGATGGCGCTACCATTTCCCCCCGGCCTTAAAGGGTTGCCTTGAAAAGAACATAAAAATAATAATAGTTTAGCTATGTTAGGTGTATCCATTATCGCATAACCTATCCATAGACTAAGACAGCGGTACAGTAATAACAACTAATCTTATTACCTAGATGCCTAAACTAAAGGAGATCCAGCCTTAGCTAAATCTCACTGCGTTGGCAGTGGGCAGAGACGTACAACAGGGCGCACGTAACTTCCCTTTGCGGTTTTCACGGTAACAACGCGGGTTGTACCGTCTTTAGAGGTATGTAATTTCTCAACGATGGCTAATGGCCACGAAAATGTTGGCGAATTGTCGTTGATAATAATCACCAACATACCCTCCTGTAAAGGAGACCCAGGAGTATTCCACTTGGATCTAGTCTGAAGCTGGTGAAGATATTCTGAACGCCAACGTTGCCAGAACGATTGTACAAGGTTATCTAACAATGTATGTTTCTGGAGTAAACTAGATGAGTCTACTTCAGGTGCGGGAAGTGATGACAATGGCACCGTGTTTAAGAAATGTGCAGGAGTTAACGCTGATGGTTCCGCGGGATCGCTACTTAATGCAGTGAGCGGACGCGAATTAATTAATGCTTCAACTTGAGCAAGGACGGTTAAAAGTTCTTCATAAGAAAGAATTTGTTGCCCTATAACCTTGAAGAGATGCGTTTTAATTACCTTAACCATGCTCTCCCAACATCCTCCAAAATGTGGTGAAGCCGGCGGAATAAACTTCCAATCAATACGATTAGTGGAAAGCTCTTCCTGCAGATGCGTGCGGTACTCCTTTTTTAGGAAATTATAAAGGTCGCGTAGATATGAATTTGCACCCACGAAACAAGTGCCGTTATCCGTGTATAAACACTGTACGGGACCGCGCCGCGATAGAAATCGTTTTAGGGCGGCCAGAAATGACACCGTGCTCAATCCGTCGCAACTTTGATATGCGTAGCGCGCGTTGCCATACACGTAAAATACATAACCTGGCCTTACGACCTTTAACACCTCGACCGCGAACTGGGGTGTATTGGAGTGGTCCTGTGTAATCACAATCAGTATGTGTAAACGCTTTGTCCACTTGATTAACGCGCTGACAAGGAAGGTCGGCCATAAGAGGAATGAGAGAGGAAATTTTCAATATCGTTACTAAAGTAAACCATCTGTACGGCTTGTAACAATCTATACTCCGCAAATTCAAGATCGGAACTTGAAATAAAAGTCCCGTTAGGTAATAACCTAAGAAACCTATAGAAATAAACGATGGCGCGTAGGAATTTAGACCACGACGACATGCGTAGTGCGAGTGTGCATAGTGCGGATTCCACAATTTCCACGACTACGGGATGAGACATAGATTTCCGCTCGGGTACGTCTTCGTTTTTCGTATCGTGGTCTAAGGGTTCAATGGGCCACTCCGACGGATCATGTGAAATCCAGGTGGGTCCATGATGCCAAAATGAATGCTCTAGAAGCTTACCAGGAATAATACCGCGAGACAGGCAATCGGCAGGATTTTCAGTACCTGCGACGTGATTAAAACAAGCGGGGGCGATGAGTTCAATTATCTTAGTAACGCGGTTTGCGACAAAGGTATGCCAGCGGTGCAGAGAGGAACGAATCCAAGAAAGGGCCACCTTGGAGTCCGTAAACGCGTATATTCCCTTAATGGGATAGTGAGACGAGAAGTGTCTTGAACTCTGCGAAGTAGTTGAGACAATAGAAGGGCCGCGCATAATTCCAGCCTCGCAACCGAAATAGTTTTGACCGGCGAGACTCTAGACTTAGCACAAACCAGCTGAACAGCGTAGTTAGAACCAATACCGACCTGTACATACACGACTCCTCCGTAAGCGCGTTCACTAGCATCAGCGAAACCTATTAAGTTGACAGTGCAACCATCGACCTATCCTAGATGACGCGGTATATTAATTTGGTTGAGTAGGGAAAGCTCAACCCAAAACTGCTTCCAAGCTGCGACTATGTGATCGGGTGGTGCGACTGCGACTGCGACTGCGACTATGTGAGCGTCATCCCACTCGCACTTAGATAGCCAAAGCTCTTTTATTAAGAGCTTGGCGTACAAAATGGTGGGAGCCACGAAACCCATTATGTCCCATAGTCGAGCCACTGTGGACAACATAGTGCGTATAGTACACTTACCATCAGGTGTCGCGACGTCGAACCGAAAACTATCACAGGTTCTGTCCCAGCGTAAGCCAAGAACTTTATGCGGCAAAGACTTCTCAAACTAAATGTCTGTAGAAGCCTTGTGCGACTCAGATATTTGTGCTAGAACGTCTTGAGAATTACTTGTCCATTTGACAAGGTCAAATTGGCCTCGCTTGAAAAGCTGAATAAGCTCTTCACAAAGCGAAACTGCGAGCGGAACGTTCATGACGCTACAAACAATGTCATCCATGAATACAGCGGAAGGAGGAGCGGTAACGGAAACGAGAGCGGTAGCGGTAGCGAGCGCGGGAGCGCGCGCGGTAGCGGCAGCGGGTGCGGTAGTAAGAGCGGTAGCGGGTGCGGTAGCGATAGCGGGCGCGGTAGCGATAGCGGGTGCGGTAGCGGCAGCGGGAGCGCGCCCGGTAGCGGTAGCGGGCGCGGTAGCGAGAGCGGGCGCGGTAGCGGTAGTGGGAGCGCGCCCGGTAGCGGTAGTGGGTGCGGTAGCAATAGCGGGCGCGGTAGCGATAGCGGGAGCGCGCGCGATAGCGGTAGCGAGAGCGCGCGCAGTAGCGGTAGCGGGAGCGCGCGCGGTAGCGGTACCAGGAGCGCGCCCGGTAGCGGTAGCGGGTGCGGTAGCAATAGCGGGCGCGGTAGCGATAGCGGGAGCGCGCGCGATAGCGGTAGCGGGAGCGCGCCCGGTAGCGGTAGCGGGAAAAATGACTGACGTGGCAGCGGGAAAGTTCTCTCCCTCGTCAGCGATCCATTGCCGGACAACTCGTAACGCGTGATAAGGACTGAAGCGGAGTCCAAAGCAAACTCGATTGAACTGATACACGGTTAAAAGTTCACCGTTATTAAAGCGATAAAGAATCCAAAGAAATCTACGGTCAGATTCGCGAACACCAATATTATGGAACATTTGGCAGCAATCAGCTGACAGAGCAATTTTAAAACGACGAAAATTTATTATGATGTTAAATCAATCGCCCTGGTGATTCGGGCCGGTATGTGAAATATCATTGATAGACTGACCCGATGTAGTCCGACAACTAGCATCTAAAACTACGCGCGTTTAGTGGAGGTCTTATCTTCGCGAAATACGCCATGATGCGGCATATAATATGAAGGAACCGAATTATCGTCCTCCTTTATTTCAACCGGGCTCAAAACTTTATTTATATAATCATGCATGACGTCATTATAAGCGGTGCGGATATTTATCGATGCATCGAGCTTACGTTCCAAGCAATGAAAGCGTCTAAGAGCGGTAGCGTACGAATTGCCTAATGAATAAGGGTCAAACGAAACGTCCTTGAAACGGCAACGCGAAAACATACCTACCACTGTCGTCGCGAACAGTGGTAGCGCGGAAATGTTCTTCACACTCGAGATCATTATGACTCATCGAGGGCGATGCCGTCAATTCCTCAAGCTCCCAAAATCGCTGGACGAGAGAATTGATATTATTTTCTTGAAACACGGAGCAACAAGACGTAGTATAATAAGGCGTATGCGACGTAGGTACGGAACCCATAATCACAAATCCAAACACCGTCTCAATAGCGGGAGGTAAATCATATTGATAACTACGTACGATATTAGGTAATAGCAAATGCGGGAATACTGAAGCCCCAATCAGAATATCCACATCACCCGAGCGCGAAAAGTCAGTCAGTGCTAGCGGGAGAGCTTTCAGGTGCGTTAACAAAGACACGTCTACGTTAGCGTTCGGTAACTTATCGGTAATACGTTCCACGATAAGCGGAGAAATATTAAGACTAATATTTTTATTTAGCGCGAGTATACGACAATATCCACGGAACCTTACATGATTTTTCCGAACCACCAATTCCTTTATCTATCAAATTAGTATTTTTAAATTCATTCGAAAGCCCTGGACGATTATAACATTTCGACGTAATGAAACTACTCTGTGAAGCGCTGTCTAGTAAGCATCGCACGACTATGGGTTTGTCATTTACATCGTAAACAATAACCTGGGCGGTAGGTAATAAAATTGTTTGTTTGGCCGAGTCGCGCACTGTATAACGAGCGCGCGCGGGGTGAGGGTTCTTCCTCATATAAATACCGATCCTCAATCCTCAATAATCTCTTATCGCTTGTTTACGTGCGAGCGACGTTGAGCACAGCGACACCTCGCTATTATGTTCGACTCGAAAACCTGTACGCGTAGGTATTCGATCGGCTTGTGGTATCGGACGGCGAGAACTGTTATTATCAAGTTCAAGGTCACGCGTGCCAGCTGACTGCCGGATCTTATCGAAGTGCATTAGCGTATGGTGGCGTCTGTCACAAACGCGGCATTTAGACTTACTAAGACAAGAGTTCGACTTATGTTTTATGCTTAAGCAATTTATGCAAGCTTTATTTCCTTTATACTTCCTTCCTTTTCCTATTCCTAATATAATTAAAACGAGCCAACGGGGCCAAATCATTGAACGCGGGACATTTGTAAAGATGATCATGCACAATGTTAATGTTATTGCACATACATCTGAGCGGGTTATAATTATTATTACTAGAATCCGAACATGCTACATACTGCGGATTAGGCGTGGTGTTATTATTTCGGTGTTTAATCAACCTTTGTTTATTAATATTACTGGACGAGCTAGACGAACTAGGCTGCGTATTTCTAAATATTCTACACTGATGTCTTATGAATGAGATAAAACTGTCCAGTGTAGGAATTTTATTATTACGTACCGTCATTTCAAAGGCGCGAATAGTTTTTGTATCGAATTTTTTCAGTGTGAGTTGTAATAGGATAAAATCGGAAAGGTTTTCTAAATTTAAGTTTTTAAGCGAATTAACCGCCGTTACGAAATTATTTATAAATGACTGAAAATTCGAAACAGATGCGGAACCATTCATTTTAAATTTAAGGCTTGGTCCAAATATGTGGACGCGAGGATACGAGTATCTTGATACCTGTCCACCAGAGACTGAAATATTAACTGATAATTTTCAGCGCTGGGGATGACGCCAGCGAATACTGATTGAGCCCTAGGCGCCAACTTACCTATTAAATAATATAACTTGTCGGCATCGGTCAACGAACTATTATCATGTACCCTTGATTTAAAATATATATAGCATAGAATAGAGGCCAATTTTGTATGTCACCATCAAAATACATTATCTCAGTCGCAGGCAACCTCGGCGTTCGAACAGTTGTATAAACCTCAGTTTTAACCTTGGGTTCAACAGTTTCAAGACGAGATTGAATGCGTTTAATAACGCAATATAGGTCCTCCAATGAAGTATACGGTTGAAACTAGGCGGAGTTTTCGGATTAATAGAAAGCAACTTCGCGTTGTAGGCATCTAACAAGTTATGAAAATCTATTGGAATATCACCTATTGTCATACATTGACTGAGAAATAATTCCTTATCTGCCTCAGATGACTCGGCAGTTTGCGAACGATTATATATAATTTGAACACGTTCGAACAAAATATTACGTTTATCGACTAGAATGGCTAACTCTGGATCCTCCGCCATTTTGAATTAGATTTATTATAATATTCAAAATACTATGCGAATTATACCTCGTACACCTAAGTATTTATAATATACGTAGGTTATGCGATATTTATGTTACACCCAAGTATCTATTTACTAATTTACAAATAGAATACCTAAGAATATATGCGGTTTAATTATTTATTCCTATAGGCAACGACTTTAAAGCGGTTTGAAAATATAATAGCGTTTGAAATATGAGATTTATAATAGAACTATGATAGTTCAAATAATAATTCCAATAAGGAATCTCTGTAGGTAGCCACGTTATATAGTGTATTACCTACGCGGGGCGATTTCCCAAGTAATGGGTTTATAGAAGCGTAAATATGTATTACCACTGCCTAGTTAGGCAGTGGTAATACATATTTAATATATAAATGTTTAAATAAATGTTTAGAAGCTACATATGCGGGAAATTAAATGAAATCTGGATAAAAATCCGTGATGGAAATGGATTAAAACCCGGACCAAATGTGGTCCGGCTCGAATGGACCAAACAATGGCCACGCGGGCCACCTTTTGTCGATTGGCGAATGTGGTGATTTGGGAATAATTTCTCTTCGATATTTTTGTCGACTGTATTTCAGAAGGTATCTGGCGTCGCCAGGTGAATATGCAGTAATAATTAGATGAAAATATGGAAAGGTAAAGGAAAAATACGCTTACCGAACCAGCTTCTGTGAAGGGCGTCTGGAGCTGGAGTTTTCGTCTCTTTCTTCTGCTCACAACACTTTAGTCTTTCCGGAATTCTTATCGCTTTTTATAGGAATATATCTCACTTTCATGGGCGGGAATTAGTAGCGGAAAAGTCTAAATAACACACGCGCTCGGCCATTGCACACGCTCCAATCCGCGACAACTTACAATGTACTCCGTCGCGTATCTTCGTATTTCTTCGGTTTGCGTCGGAGAGGAGAGGGGGGGGGGGGGTGGAATACTGCTTATCGGTATTATGAGATGCCATTCATAGTGGCGTTCGACGCTCCTAGATGGCGCTACCAATGTTAGTGGTCAATGGTCACGCTGTGATATCCACAGCGTGACCACTGACCACAAGCACCACTGACAAAGATCGGTTACACAGATACTTATTCTATATAAACTAAGTACCTGTGTAACCGATCTTTGCTCGTAGCATTATATTAAATAGAACCGGAATTCAAACCTACCACGTTCTAAATTATCGACCCAAGCAAAAATTATACATACTACCCATAACAAACTGCCAATCGGACTGACATGATAATAGAGTCAAAATTATTGATAATATTATATCATTATATATGAAATTAGCGTTTTGTAAAGGAGGAACATAAAGACGATTTTTTTTACCTAAATATATTTATTTAAACAACAAAGTATATACCATTGCTGTCTATGCAATTTTGCCATCGCATAGGTAGTTCATTGATTCCTTTACTGGAAAAACCATTCGGACAGGAACCAATAAAATCTTTGAAGGCGCTTTGCTGCTGACTTTGACTGCCCCATCAGAGTTGAATTTTTTCCCTTGCCCGAAGTTATCCAAATTTATAAAAAAATGGTATTCTGTTGGAGCAAGGTCCGGGGAGTACGGTGGATGTCTTAGGCATTCCAATCGAAGCTCCTCTAATTTGGTAGCCGTCCGTTGTGCAGTGTGTGGTCTAGCGTTGTCCTGAAGCAGCAGTGGCCTAGAGTGTATGAACAACCTCGGTTGTTTAGCAGCTAGCTTTTCCATCATGATTTGCAGCTAACTCGGACGTTTTTTGCGATGGAACGCTTCAACAATAGCCTTCAATTCTTCATTATCAACTTTGATCTCCGGCCGTCCACGGGTTTCTTGCGCTTGTTCTGCAGGTCTAAATTTCCAGAATGAAAACTTTTCCAAAAACGCACTGTGTTTTCTTTTGCGACACCGCCGCCATACACATCATTAATCCTTCGAGCCGTTTCTGCAGCACTGGTGCCACGGTGGAACTCGTACTCGAAAATAATACCTACGATATTTCATGTTTTCCACGTTGTAAACAGAGTGACGCAAAGAAAAAACCAAAATAGGAAAAACAAATGAATCACGGTTTTAGAAACACAAATGGATGAGTAAATAGCGGTATAAATTTGAAATTGTAATTCCTAACCAAAGAAGATATATTTGAGATCAAAGTAGCCAGTACGACAAAACGCCAATTTCATATGTAAGGACCTAATTTATTGTTTCACAACGGAAGAAAAAACATAATTTATATAGCTTAAAAATGCGCAGTTTCTAAGGGGCAAACCCGATATTTTATCCCCTAAAACTCCCTGCATGCTAAATTTAATTGTAATACTTGCAGCTGTTTTCGAGAAACCGTTTATATATATACACATGATTGTTTCGTTTAATGTATTAGATAGTGCGTTTTCAACACGCATAACATTTGCCACTTGATTGAAATGATATTTACAAATGCTGAACAATCTGCAATGCGGGTGGTCCCAGGTTTATATATATACACATGATTGTTTCGTTTAATGTATTAGATAGTGCGTTTTCAACACGCATAACATTTGCCACTTGATTGAAATGATATTTACAAATGCTGAACAATCTGCAATGCGGGCGGTCCCAGGTGGCGCACCTTTGCGCTGAGTAATGGCATCTATAACGGGAAGTCGGAATCCATCTGTTTTGTTTTTGTTTTACGTCCACCATTAAATATTTGGATGAAGGACCTGCTTATCGGAAAACCATTTTGTGGATTATGAATGATTTTGCGGCGAATTTGCAGCGATTTGAGCGTTTATACTCAGACCAAATAAAAAAGTCTTCACTTTTTTATTTGGTCTGAGTATTTCAATTACTATAAAAAAATGTGGTTCCTGTATAAGGTATTAATTATTTTTAAACGCTACATTTAAAAGAACAAGGAATATAAGACTAAGGGTACACAATTTTAAAAAATATATTTGTTATGTAAAAAGGGCCAATAACAAATATTTAAAAATGACATCTCAAGGAGTGACAAAATGCAGGTACAAATTCTTCTTGGGCTATGCCAAGCAGCAGCGGCGGTATGTTACATAGCCAATTACACAAACGGAAATTATATATAATAGAATTTTGTATTATCTCAGTTTAGACACTCGGTTTAATTCTTGTTTTATGTCCGACATTTGCTGGGCTTCTGCTTTGAGGTCGTCCAATTTTGCATGGTTGTAGTTTACTGGTTTTATTTCGACTTCAGGTAATTTGTTCACAAGAGGATGCTTGTACAATTCTTCTATTATATCTATTTTTATTTGGTTTGTAAATAGCAGTAACCATTTGTTTTTGGCGAGCCGATAATTTTAAAGCTTTTGTTGACATAATATTAAACAATTTGCTGTATCTTGATGTAAAATACTAGTTTCGCAAATTGGATCAGCATTTTTGTCTTGAATGATTAGTGATTTGCAAACGTATTTAATCTCGTCGTAATGTCTGCACGTCGATAATTCATCTGGAACATACAACCTTTTGTCTCTGGTTAAGCCAACTTACTTGCTCTGAACTAATAGAGTGTGATATAAGGAGGATTGGTTATCTTTTTTAGGATGTGATAGTACTTGGTAACCCACAAAACAATCCTCGTCCACACGAGGTATTTATATAATTGAAACAAAAGTTGAATCTTCTAAATACGCGTTAAGGTTACTGATTTTAATTAAATTATGAATATTGATTAGACTTGGTATTTCTATAAATTTGCCAGAATCAGGACTTTTCTTTAATTCTTTTACTAAGTTACTGTAATTTATTATATTTGCAGGTGATGTTCCATACAAAGCGGATTCAATGGCCTTCATGGGTTTAGAATTAATTAACATTAAATTATCTGTGACAAATTCATATAATTCGAATATTGTTTCATGTTGTTTTATTTACTGAATTTCATTCCTATTTTCTTGTACATATTTCTGTATTTTAAGCATATTAAAGTGTATCACGCGTTCAAATAATATTGAGTTAATAGTTTTATTAAAGGTTTTATTAATTAATTAACAACGTCCGTTATCGCTTATAACGGACGTTGTTACTTAAATTTCTTTACCAACGAGATTTTTAACGGTTTCGCCATTTATTTCGACGTTTCTGACTACATCATTTATTCTTCTTCAGTCATCGTTATCCATGGTACGAAAAAGTATTCTAAGTACAGACCCTAAGGGATTCATAAATCTTTTAATTTTTTGTTCGGTGCGGGCTTTAATTAAGACAAAATTTTCGCGAGTGAGTTGATTATTGTCTGGTAACGATAATTTAATTTTGTTATCATGCGTGTTTATCGACGATTTAAATCTTTTTTATTATTCCGTCGTATGGAATACTTATTTGAACAATGTAAAATTTAAGCGAAAGATTATTTGTTATAGGCAACTTTACATATTCTGAGATTTCAAATTTTTGTTTGCAGATGCCTTTTATTTGAAATTTTTCTTTAAATGTTTTTAAATTTTTAATTTTAGATGTTATTTTAGGGGGAAATAGTACTGACAGCGGCGCCAGTGTCGACTAAAAATTTCATAGAGACATCGATTAAAATGTTTATAAATGACAGTATATTTAATTTTTCATATTATTTATGGCATATTTATTTTTATTTAAATTTCGAGAAGTTTCATGAGGACTTTGGGCTCGTCTTCGGAGGACGGCTGCACGGTCGTGTCCTCCGACTCCTCGTTTAAAAAAATTATTGTTTTCTTTTAGTGAAAATTATTTTTAGGCTTATTGCTGTTGCCGGATGTAATTTCCTACAAAAGTCGATTGTTTGCCCCTGCATTTTGCAATGCGTGCAAAATTCGTCGTTATTACGATTCGATATTCTATTATTATCGGTTTTAGTCGTTTTATTATTATGTACGATATTCGAGTTAGAATATTTTGGGTTTAATTACGATAATTAGATATTTGTTTATTCGTACTATACGGCTCGGAATTTCTACGTATGTTATTGTTTTTAATGTAGAATTCGAGGGCTCGTTCTTCTTTGAGTGCAAATTTAAAAGCGTCGTCGGTCGTCGAGGGAGATCCACACCCTAAAAGCACGAGAAAATATTAATGACGTACAATGTCAATATCGACGTCTTCCTTTGCCCCTTGTTTTATGCTGCAACGTTCGGATGGCTCCTCGGCTGCGCTGCGGCTCACGCGGCGACGATGATTCTCTGAGAGTTTTATCGGAGAATCTATTAAAATTAATAACTAATTAATGTCCCTTGTTCTAACCAATGAGCCCTTTGTTATATTCCTGGATAAATAGATAAGTAATGTAATTATTATTTATCTTATACAATTAAGAAGTTAAGGGAAGTATGCATCTTTTACAGGCTTTGTCAAACAAAAACTGAAGCCAGTTTTTATGTATGTCGTGCTCGAGTGGCTACACACTACATACACAAAACCACACACCGATACAGCTCGCTTTACAAGGTACAACCACAGATTATTAAATTGGTACGGCGTAGTTTCATACCTCGTGTGTGCGTGAAACTTTGTAATTACACGGCAAGGCGTAGTTTAGACGCCCCACTGTGTGGTTAACCAACCAACTTCCAAAAAAGGAGGCGATCGGCTGTATTTTTTTTTGTATGTTCAACGATTACTCCGCCGTCTGTGGACCGATTTTCAAAATTATTTTTTGATGTGCAGGGTATAATCTCAAATCGGTTCTTTTGACATCAAATTGGCGATCTGATGGAATCCATGAGGAATCGAAGGAACTCCTCGAAATTTAAATGGACACATATAGTGATTTTGACTTTTTCTGAAGAAGTTCAAGCATTATTCTATCAAAAAGTTAGATTTTGCACCAAGGTAAACCCTGGTTCCAAAAGTACTGAACAGAACTCCTGAGTCCTTATAGATACATGTTTGGGGATTACGGCGTTGCTTAAAGAACTGCAAGCATATACCATCACACCAGTTACAATAATCATCATCATCATCGCTATAACATATTTAATGCTTACTGCGACATTTTTCCGCCGACTACTACAATAGATAATAATAATTATTTAACAATATATATCTTATCTTTATCATCACTGGTGATTGTTTAGTAGGCCCAAATATCGGTAATGCTTATTTGGGGAAATACCACGGCCACTCAGAAAAGTGCCAAAAAATAACGCTTGCGTTTGTTTTGCCGAGAGAGTGAGAATAACGGAGGGTTTTCAGTATTTGTAACTTTCTTAAAATGTGTTAATAATAATATAATAAATATTATATAACTAAAAAGAGAAAAAATAATATTTTTAAACAAAAAATTAAAACCGACTTCCAAAGTAAAAATGCACAAAAAAGTATGAAATAAAACTTATTTTCTAAATAATTCCCCTTGTAATTTCGTCTAAAATTTTAACCATTTGTCATCCCAATCTTCATAATTTTGATGTCGGTACCAGCCAACTTGAACGTGAGTTCTATAAAATATTGTCTTATCAGAATGTTGTTTGGGCTGGTACCGACTACAAAATTATAAAGGAAGGAAATAAATCACGAAAGGAAGAGAAATGGTTAAAATTTTTGCCGATTTTAAAAGGAAATTATTTAGGAAATAAGTTTTATTCCATACTTTTTTGTGCATTTTTACTTTGGAAGTCGGTTCTAATGCATTGCACTTTACTTTGGAAGTCGGTTCTAATGCATTGCACTTTATATTGGAAGTCGGTTCTAATGCATTGCACTTTACTTTGGAAGTCGGTTCTAATGCATTGCACTTTAACTTTTTAAGCAACGTTTCGCTAACAAAATTATTATGGACCGTTCCAATTTATACAAAATATCTACATTAATATTTGGCATGTGTCTTAGATCTTTTTGCTTGTGGTTCTGCTTTAGTGACATGGTCTGAGCCGCCTAGTCTAGTCCTATGAAAAATAATCGTAGGTAAGGTACAATGTTTTAAAAAATGATGAAAATCCTAAAAAATACCATCTTAAAAGTACGTTGACATGTAATTTTAATAAATTTTAGCCAATATCTGAGGGTTTTTCACACGTTTAATAATCTTTAATGAAACTTGCCTATAAGAGTTTGCTTTTAATTTTGAATAACGTTGGAGCACCTTATCAAAGCAATTTACATAATACACGGCAGACTTGATATAGTAGATTATCTTATAAGCCCACCAAGCCCATAGACGTATACATTATAGACGAGGCATGTCGGAGCAAAAACTGTCCCCCCTTAAATGGCCCCACTTTTGGGGCTTTTAGGTCCATTTTGACATTTGATACATGGTGAAATAAAGATGGCTGAAATTTGAGGTATGGTTAAAACAAGATGGCGGATTTTTTTCTTGTGTAAAGATTTGTTGAAGATTTGATTTCTGTATACATATAATCTAGCTTCTAGATGAATATCTTTGTGTTCAGTATTTTCAAAAGACAAAAAAAAATGGTATTAGTTTAGTTCAGAAGGCCAATTGTGCTTATTAAATCCAGGGGCCCTAGCAGAAACATTTGACAGCGGCGTACACGTAACGTAATCGAATTAAATTTGTATGGGCGCTTTCATGATTTTGACATAATACAGTTACGATTCAGTACCGATATGGAAAGATTGCAAAATGGTATTCTCATAAACGTCAAACCATCATCAAACCCGTTTTGATTGTACCTCCAAAACTCAGTTTGATATCATCAAGACGATTAATTTATAATTCGATAAAATTTAAATTAAACTAGAAGTTAATTACGATAGTTAAGTACGATAGTCTGTTCTATAGTTAATGCAGTTGTATCTTTTTTTTCATACAGGAATTGAATATTTTCCCTGTGTTGAAGAAAATATAGATTTTATGTGCTATTATATACAAAAAATATTTTATACAAAGCGTAATACGTAATATATCGAATCGTCCTAATAAGTATATTACAAAAATACGATGACAATAGTTCACAAGTCCACTCGTTCTACCCGGGAAAATAAACTCTATTTTATTCTAAAATAATTGAGGATATCACAAATACAGAAAAATATAGAGAAAAATGCATAATTTAAGCACGCTAGGATAATACCAGTTAAATCGCTCGTATGAACATACGGCCCCGCCTCACGTGATATATTAGTCATAGTTTCAAGAGAAAGAATATGCATAATGTGAATCCATTTTATTATTTTAAGGGTTTTTTTTATGGGAAACAATTATAAAAAGAGAACACAAGGATCGTCTAACGCCACCAATGAAAGCCTGCGACGCCAAAGGAGTTACGAGCAGTGTTGCCGCTGTTTCAATCTCCAAACCTTATCTTATCTATCCGGTACGAGGTGTAATATTAAGCCGCTTTTCTTCGCGGCCGTTATATCTCTCCGGTCAATCCGGCACATTTGTGCCGAATCATGGCGTTGAACGTTCCTTTATCAAAGAGACTTGACCGGTGTCCGGTTCCTTTTGCACGGACGACATTCGCGCGTCAACAATATAATGTCTTGGCACCATCTATATATAATAAAGTGCTAAAATTAAAAGTAATAAATAAACATTATACAAACTACACCTTTAAAAAAGTAATAAATTAAAGCTAATACTTATGATGAAATAGAAAAATTGTTCTTGCTATTTGTTAAATAACAAAGCACGCCCAAGTTGTACCTACTTACTGATCCAAGATTTACATATAACCACACACACACACACATACATATACACACAAACACACACACATCTCAAACACTAAAATGACTATTTTGTTCATTGTGTAATTGTTGTTAAATATTCATGTTTTTACCTACATTCTAAATTAAGCGAACTTCTAAGACCTACATGTTGTTAGTCATATTACCTTTCAAATGTTAATAATTGATGAGTCATTTTTCTTCTCTTTTTCTATTTCTTTTAAATTGTTTTAAATCTATATTGGCATAGCATGTATCTTCATGGGTGAGGACATTGGCCTCTGCAATACAGTTTACACTAGTGCAGGGGCCATGGACTTAAATATTGATATGTAAAACTCCTCTGTGTCAATAAAGAACGTCGAGTTTGAAATTCACTTCCGTGTTCTCAGGACGAGCTTTATCAAATCGTGTGCCAAAATGTGTGTGGTGTACCCTACACCAGATCTAAGATAAATCAATAACTGTATACCAGTGCATCTGATACTCAGAGCTTATTCAAATTTCCTCGAAGCGGTCCCATGGTGTAATGGTTAGCACTCTGGACTCTGAATCCAGCGATCCGAGTTCAAATCTCGGTGGGACCTTAGGTTTCCCCTAACCTTTTAAATTTTTTTAAAATTTTTTCACGTCAATCTGGCCATTCTTGTGTTACGTGGACCAGAAAACGGGAAGTATATTTAATACACTATACATATATTTAAGATTTTAATTATTTTATACACATATTTAATACACATTTATGAAAAAAAAAACGTTTTGTTCCTTCGGCGGGATTAGCACCTGCGCGTAGATGATCAAGCCCCCCTTGAGCATCTACGCGCTTATCCATTGAGCCACAGAGATCGACTTTATAACATATTAACAATAAAAATCTTTTTGTTACACAAAATTCATACTAAGAAATTAATGTAACATACAACTTTACATACAACATCGACTTTATAACTTACATATTAACAATAAAAATCTTTTTGTTACACTAAATTTATACTAAGAAATTAATGTAACATACAACTCCTTGTATGTTCTTTGTCGTTTACCTTAATGCAACGGTGAAATGAAGTCGTTTATTTAATATTCACTAATTTAACTTGTCCCGTTTAGTTTAATTATTTTGAGTAACAACGTAATAGCTAAGTCACTAGAATTAATTAAACTTTTAAACTCTTGTGTTGACTTACACGTAACTAGTACTAGATTTTGTCAGTGACATTTTCGCTATTCTGTATATCTCGTGGAAATCGTCCATTTTTTCGGACAAAAAGTAGCCTGTCTTAATCTACGATACAAACTATCAGAGCAAATTTGCATTTCAGTTTAGTTAAACGGTTCGCGTGAAAGAGCGAATACGTACGTCATCCACAATTTCGCATATATTATAATCTTCTTCTTGTTTAGGTATAAAAATGGATTGCAATTCCAATGTCTCGCTAATACTCCAGAATGGCTGGACCGATTTTACTTATTTTGGTCTTAAAATAATTGTCGAAGCTCTTGAATGGTTTAAAAGACACAAGTTTGCGCGTTCACCGCTAAAAAGTAACCGATGTTTGTATGTCCTCGTTTTGACAGCACCCCCATAACTGTCTCCTCCAACATTGGAATAGGTGTTAACATATGAAGCGAGGTCCAGTTCCGATATCATCTCGAGGGTAAGGCCAAGTTAACCTCCAAGAATCTTGGTGTTCTAAACAGGTCGAATCAGTATTTCAGTCCGGTCCAACGCCTACAACTCTATAAGGCGTATGTTCGACCTCACATGGAGTACTGTTCTCATCTCTGGGCAGGGGCGCCAAAGTACCAGCTTCTCCCTCTGGATCGTATCCAACGAAGGGCCGCTCGAATTGTCGACTGCCATAGTGTGTGTCAAGCAGACTTGACTCCTGAGAGCTACGTACAGATGTAGCATCCCTCTGCATCCCCTATCAGTTATATTACGGGGAGTACTCTGAGGAATTGTTCGGACTTATACCTGCTGCAACTTTTCGCCACCATTCCAAGCGACAAAATATTTATCATCCTCATCACCTTGACGAGTGACAGTATTCCCTCCTAAAAGGCCGGCAACGCACTTGCAACTCCTCTGATGTTGCGGGTGTCCATGGGCGACGGTAATCGCTTTTCATCAGGTGATCCGTTTGCTCGTTTACCCGCTGATTTTATAAAAAAAAATTGGTTAGAAATGTTGTAATAGGTGTGGGTGTAGATGTAGGTTGTAGTTTTAGTTATTTATTTATTCCAGTTCATAGTTGAGACAGAACAACGTGTTTTGAGACAGCTAGTATTTGTAATAAAAAAAAAATAACCAAGAGCAGATCTGGACATGTCTATGGAGGGTTCCGTAACTATCAACGCGTAATAGGTATTTTTTTCAAATTTCTTCTAAAGTTACTGTTCGATTTCGTTCAAAATAATTTTCCTAAATAGTTTTTGGCGTGATCTATCAGTATGGAAACTTACAATTTTGTATCTCCTATAGTTTAGAAACGCTAGGGGGACCAACTTACAAACCACTTTGGAGGCCGATTACTCAAAATGGTCGACTTTATAAAAAGTCATGTATGAATACTTTATTTATTGTATGGGATGGGATAGAATGAAAAAATATTTTTCATCCCCTCTTCACATGTATGGAGAGCTACCCCTAAAATATAAAATTATTGTTATTTCATGATGCCAAAACTGATATCTATACACAATCTACAAGTACAATAAATTTAATCCATTTATAATCATAATTACAGAAGCTAGAAGCGCCGTCAGACAGACAGACAGACGGACGGACTGAGCGAAACTTTATGGGTTCCTTGTGTATTACTAAACCCTAAAAAATACAGAGTACACGTGGCAGACGTAAAACTTTCGTAGTAGGCGCCCTAAGTAAGTTTCATCAATTTAAAAAAATATATTATAATGAAAAATTTAAGTATTAGTTCCATCTTCTAGGTGATTTTTTATGCCAGTTCGAGAGAAACAGTACAATAGGTACATGAAATAGAGTACTGTAACTATATTTTACTATTTTTTATTTTTTCAAATTTGGTGAAAATTAGTTTTAAAACATAGCACTTTTAATTTAAAATCATTATATTTTACTAATTTATTGATGTGTAACATCTTTCCTCCCGCATACCTGCAATTTGTGGAAGTGATTTCGTGAAATGGGACGGAAGTGTGTGACAGAGAGACGCGCCCTATTTAAATTGACCAATGAACGCGCGGTGATAGAGCTGGCCGTCAGATACGAATAAAATATTTAAGTATTTAGCTTTTTTTTAATTTTGACGTTGATTTCTGTCTCTGCTTAGTGAAAAAGTTTCCGTATTTTTTTTATCATATTAGAAAATCGTACATTTGCATGTAGCATTGTGTTTTTTTTTTAATATTTTCTTGAAATGTTACACATCACAAGGCTCGCTGGTTTTTTTTAAATTATTATATTATGATAAATAAATAAAAAAATAAAAAAATAAAATGATAAAATTATTAATTTTACTTATAATTGACACCTTATTGACCCCTGTTAACCCCTGTGACGTTAAAATGTTACATAATATAATTTTATTACATACTTACAAGAAATTTTAAAAACAATAAAAGAAAATGCTAAAAAAGAAACACGTTATATTTAGCATTATCTTTAGTAAGTTACAAAGTTATATCAGATTTAAGAGACGTCTCAAAGAGTCTTTCAAAGTGTTCTAACGAAATTACACACGTCATAAAAAAAATCTTTTGTGGATACAGATATGCGACTCCACTTTAAATATAAGTACAAAAATTGATTTTTGGATGAAAGGTACCTACTGTCTGTTTCTGTCAATAGATTTTGCTCTCAGGGAGTTATAGGTAAGCATAACACACAGTAGTACTTATTATATCAAGGGCCTGTTACACAATCACTACTAGTAAGTGACGAATATCTTATCCGGAAGTTTTATCACTGCCACCAACCCAAGTTGGTGGCAATGATAAAACCAACCTCAGTCATAGTGAGCGACTGAGACAAAACTTCCGGATAAGCTATTTGTCACTTATTAGGCGATTGTGAAACAGGCCCTAAGTGTCTGTTACACAATCTTGTTATATGTGTCGGATAGTTTGTTATAAGTGTAGGATAGAAGTTTTTTCGCTGTTTACTTTAATATCGAACGACACAGAAAAAACATGCAAATAAGCTATCTGACAGGTATCGGGCGATTCTGAAACAGGTTCTCAGCGTAGTAAGGCTCAGCATGTGTCTTAGATATTAACAGTACACTACAATAATATATAATATACTACACAACTAACAAGCAGCTACTTATGGCGGGTAGAAATGAAAATAGTTTACATTTCTAGAGATAATAAATAAGGCAATATAGCCCAGAGAGCTTAGCCTACATCTGAAGATATCAATATTTTTAAAGTACCTCTCACAAACAGTATTACTACTACAGTACTTGTATACAGTAGTACAGGAGGCAGCGGATATTTTGATGACGTTTACTGTAACAGTTTTTTTTTGTGAAATGTTTTCATGAGATCATTGTTTGCTATTTTAATTTAATTTGGAGTAAAATTAAAATATGCCCCACTTTGTTGATTGTTTTTATTGTCTTAACATCGAATTTTCAATCGTCATCGAACAAAAGGATTTTTGAGAATATTAAATTTTATCTCTTATTTCTATTCTCTTACTTCTCATACTCTTTCAGTACAATTGTGTTTGAGTAGCATATAAAGCGCAGGTATATATGCTACTCAAACACAATTGTACTGTAAATAAACTGAAGTACTTTTACATGTTAAATTGATTTACGGTCATGAAAATTATGCGAATAAAAATAATAGCAAAGAAACATAGAAATGAGTCGTAAAAAAATTAAGGTTAATTAAAGTACTAATTTTTCATACAATAATATCATTTGCATATTGCACGATGTTGATCACACAACATCGTGCAATATACTATCAAAGTAATATAATTTTTTTACATGCTTGTAACATACCATACATGTACGAGTATGTTATACACCTACCACATGATTTACATACGATATACCTAGTATATCGCGTGTGTAACGCGTGTAAAGCATCTTTGTAAAATCTGTGTAAGATTACTTGACGTTATGGTTACCGTTCCCTAGACTACAAAGTTAATTTGACAGTTCTCGTTAGGCCGAGTAGTTTGTTTGTTTACAATTAGCTTAGCCCTGTCCAACTGCCAAGTTTAATTCGATATAGAAACACAAAACTCATCACAATAATTATTTAATCTTTTATTACATTTTAAGTTTAAAATTACATTTGTATGTTTGATTGTTCCACGACTCTATTGTTCCACTTAGACACCTTAACGTTTATAAAACTACCCAGAGTGGCTTCGATTTTGTATCGAAATAGCTGCGCAAGTGTGTGAGCGTTGTGTGTCAGGATGTTCCTGACACACAACGCTCACACGACAAAATACATCCCATTTTCGATACGAAATAATATCCTATAAGTATATCACACGCCATCACTGCAAACACAACACGTCCTAAGCATGTGTCCATGTGAGCCTTTAGAAATCTATCATTAACATAGATTATATATCATAGATTATACACTATACAGATATATAGCAGTATAGATGCGCCTCTCTGAAATTGGAACAAGTCTTGGGTAATCGTTTGTAGATGGCGTTGTACCGTTAACTATTTAACCCGCTAGGTGGAAGTAATACTGCCTGATAATTTTTATTCAATCAAAGTAATATTAGAAAGTTACAGGTTAATGAAAAATCGGCGACAACTACCAACATAACATCAGAATGACCATATTCCTGGGTATATTTTAGCCAACTAAGTGTAAAATATTCGTGAGCCTAAATATTCACGAGTTTTTCTACACCAGGAGTTCCCAATCAGTGGGGTGCACCTCCCTAGGGAGGGGCGCCCGGCTCTATCGAGAATTGTTTGTATCCCACGCAATCCTTAACATAATATTCTCCTCACATAAAAGTTATAATCCATCTTCCCTCCGAAATAAAATACACTATCCTGACACCACCGGACACCACTTCCATGCCCGCTTCACCGATTGTTTCTCCTGTTTCATTGGAAGATACGTCTACAAAAATCATTAAAGTATTAAATATTTTCCCTCTAACAAAATCAGCATGCAAAAACGAAATAACTGAATGTCTGTTGACGTTAAACTATGAAAATACAGAGAAACTAATCGCAATAGGAGAGAAAACTACAATATGTAAAATATTTAGTTTCATTTATAGCCTAATGCTCGTTTCACCTCTATTAATATTAGGTATATTATCGTTTCACCTCTTTCACCAATACTCACTAATATTACGCTCTCACAAATTACAACGGCCACCAATCAAATTGTTATGCTTGTTATACTACAAGAGTTGTAGTCACTTAACGTAATCTGGCTCCGGGTATTATTACAATAAACAATGTAAGGTAAGAGTTACAGCCGTTGGCTGACCGCAAACTTACTAATTACTGAAGTTGGCCGTACGTGCCGTGTGATGTCCGATTTTGGGGGATATATTCTTTATACATCCTGTGGTTGGTTGGGAAGTTCCAAATCAAAATACTATTCTGTACGAGTAGGTAATTACTTTTTAGAACTTTTTCTTAAATACATATTTATCTTATACATAATTTAAACGAGCTAATCTTGTATATATATTATAGTAATCGCGAAATGTGAAAATTCAAGTATTTCCAATGAAATTTAGTATTCAGGGTGTTTTGGGGGAGAAAAATCGATCTAGCTGAAGGAAACAACAAAAACAATGTTTTTTCTTTTATCGTGCAACAATATTATATTAATAATCAGTCCTATTGGCAGTTTGGTATGAGTACTTGTATTTTTTTCGTTGTTCGGAAACTCGGAACGTGGTGGGTTCAATCTTCATACCCCGGTAAAATATTTTTGTGATTTTTTTTTTTAAATCTACTAGAGCTCCGAGCAAAGTTCGGTTACCCTGGTACTTTCCTCTCAAGTGCACAATATATATCCACCGTCCACCGCACCGATTTCGGTTTCGTTTATACCAGACCAGCTACGCAGAAGTTACTATCATAGTGTCCAAGTGTGTGCGCAATACACAAGACGGATGACCGACACAACTGGCGAGAGATCAGGCGCAGGGCCGACCTTTTACATGCCCATCCGACGCATGGATTATCCGACAAACAGAAGATCAGCCTGCATCCTAACCAGATTGGAAAACAACATTTTTTGTTTTTCCAACGCAGCAAAGATCGCCTCACGTCAAGTCACGTCATGACACTCGTCACGACACGATTTTGAATATAACGCCATTTATAAATATAATGCCATATTTTCTGTCGTAAGCTACTAATTACATAACAACTTAACTTTCTAAAGTACGACACAGATGGTGCGCTAGGTGTACAAAATTAAATTTTTCTACTATTTTTTGCTGCTCTCTAGGTACAGCGTGTTTTTAGATTTTCAATGATGAGTGAAGTTTCACTTCGCCCATGTCATGTTTCTTTAAATAGAGGTCGCCCTGTGATCGACAATAAGACATATAATTTTTAAGTTTAAACGTTATAAGGGTTGTTTTGTCTCTTTTAACTGTGGGAGAGCCACGCTTCGGCATTAATGGGCCGGCTCGACCGGGTAAATACCACGCCGTCACAGAAAACCGGCGTAAAATAACGCTTGTGTTGTGTTTCACCGAGTGAGTGAGGTTACCGGAAGCCTAAGGGAAGTTGGGGATTTCAAGGACTGGGAACGCAAGTCGCAACACCAGAGGAGTTACAAGTGTCATTCCTCTGGTGTTGCGAGTGTCTATGGGCGGCGGTAATCGCTTACCATCAGGCGATCCATCTGCTCGTTTCCAGGTTCATTTCATTAAAAAAAAAAGTGACAGATTGACAAACGTCAACATGTAACAGAGCATCCATATCTATGATCCATATTGTATCTATTAAACTCACGGTTGTAGTGCATAGAGGAAGTAAAGTATTTAAATAGTGTGTGTTAATAATCTAATGTAGTGATGATGATGTGTTGTTTTTTTCTATCGATTGTAATATGTAGTTCTAAGCTTAATTTTAAAAAATATATGATTTCTGTACACCGAATCCTCCGCTTAAATTTCCCGGCTAGATTTCATACTCCTCCGTTTGCATAATACTCGTGAAACTGTGCTGAAAGTTTTTCCTTCACGTATTACGATAATATTTAAGTTGGCGTTTGCACAAATTAATATAGAACACAAATTTAACCGCCTCGTGATCGCATTTTCATTTCTGTTCCGTTACATTTCAGAACAAATGCTTTAGTTCTGTTCGCTCACGTAGCCACCGTTGAAGTTATGATGGTTGTAAAATTGAATTTCGACATTCCCGTACATTCAACCGCACCGCATAATAATTGTTTATGAATACCATTGACATACTATAGTATATTGTACAAATGTTGCATTCGAATACCAAATGTACCTATATGCCTATCATGACTAAGCTTTTCTTTAACGCCTAGTACCATATTACACTATGAGTTTAAGGGCCCGTTTCACAAACTTCTAATAAGTGCCAGAGAACTTATTTGCATGTTTTGTCTCTGTCGCTCGAACTTCAGAATAAGCTATCCGACAATTATTAGAAGATTGTGAAACAGGCCCTTAAGGTAAAATAGTATTTTACGTCAATGATGCTTCGTAAACAACAGTTATGCTTAACAGATAACTTGAGAGTTAAGTTAGTTTTAAGATATTGTAGTAAATAATTCTTCGGTTTATTTTACGATCGTAGCAGATTGCGGAACTACTAAATAGTCTACCTTTGTTTAATATAGCCGGCGGATTTGTTTTTTTTGTAACACACACACACTTCCATTCACTTGCCAAGCGTGTGCGCGGTATAGAAGTTATTTTATAACGCACGCGCACGTTAGTCAAGCACCTTGGCATCTTGGCTTGCCTATAGTGTGTAAATCTAGTATTTAAACTATTCACAGCAAGTCTTTACTTTTGTTATGAAACGTCTGTCATATTTTACTAAAAATTGGATAAGTCTGATTGAGTCTTAACTTACAACTGGCAAATTGACTAATGCTAAAGGTAAGGTATAATAAATACTCTCTCTAATACTCTTGACATTTGCACGTAAGTTATATGTGCAGTAACTCAAAGGGAAATGTGTATGTAGTATTATTTGCTCTAACATGGCGCAGTATGTTTGTCTAGTAGCTAATCATGTTTTTTACCCGACTTTAGGGTCATCTCACACTGAGACGCGTCGTGACGCGGCGCTGCATTTTTAAGATAATGATTCAAAATTGAACATTATTCACTACTCAAGAAGTTATTTACGTTTAATTGCAAGAGCGGCGCCGCGCTACGCAGCGCCGTGAAGCTTTAAGTTCGAACTCTTACAATTAAACGTGTGTCTTTTTTAGCCTAGCGTGGCCTAGTGAATAGACCCCTTGAGTCACACATGTAATGGTGCAAATTCGATGCCGGGTTGTGGTGTGTACCAATTAAACTTTCTCATTAACTGCATACTGACGCTAAGCTTAGTATTATAACTAACCACCATCTTCTGTGACAACCCTGACAAAATTCAGATCGTTTATGAAAGCTGTTCCTCTGTACGTAAGTGTATATTATTTTCTCTGTGCTTCTACCACAGTCTACCTAAATATAAATACTACCTTGAACAAAGTTAATGGAGCAAAACAAAACACAAAGGAGACTGATGAGGAGTGAATAAATTAAGAGGACGATCGAACAATTTTTTTATCCCCCATTTACACCACAGATTAGCTAATCCGACATGGCTGTCTTTCTCTGATAGATTGGAAAAGTCACTTGACAGACAAAGACAGCAACTTGGATTAGCGTATCCGTGGTGTAAATATTTTTATTAATATGGGGGTTTGTGTTTCCCGACAACATACGCTCGGATCGAGTTTTGTAGATGGGGCTATAACTCAGAGGGAATTTGTCGGATTTTTCCCGCCATATTGAAACTCAAACTTGAAATCCCGAAAGTAAATACTCAGTACAAAAACTTAGATCGCTCTGTGAACATGAGTCATGTAGAGCTGCGATCATTTTATATGTACCTGGTGCGAAGTTTCCGCAGAATCAAAACTTCAATTCAATAAAATGTACGGTGTATATATGTATCCGATCAATAGTTTTACTGTTGTAAGACGGGTAGTTTTCGAAATATTCGAACAAAGGATTTAATACAAATTTCAAATTAAAATTAAAATACTACTTTTAAAACGACCAAAATTATACGTAGTTTTACACGAAAAAATGTTTGTGATTGATTGCTAAGTTGTAACTTGCGAAAAATTAATGAAATCCTATATCTGAATCCGAGTATTCACCATCACGTAGAATCCCAATATTTTTCTGATATTGGAATGTTCTCTACGGCTTCCCCTGTTCCAAACAAGAGATTATTTCCCCGCCTAAAGGAAAAAAGTGAGAACTTTAATTAAACAAGTTTGCCGAGCATTGATAGGACTTTTGTAAACGGGTAATCGAAATCGTGGGATTTACCTGGAATTCACAGCGTTTTGACAACACCTGAACCGTGAAGCTGATACTGACGTACAATCGCTTTCAGAAACTCTGAAAATCTTGAGAATTCAATAGAATTTTTATGACGGAGTGTTGAGAAAAGTTCAGAAATTCGAACAGTTAAGAAGTCCTGTTCCGCATAGGTAATCGAATTTTATTTTGCTCTGATAAATATTGCGAAAACTGAACTTATATGAAAAAAGTTTTGGTGTACCAGGAGCGCAGATATCTGAAAAAACTCTCATCCAGAATAGACTTGAAGTTCAGAAAAGAAATGTAATATTAGTATGTTTTGCTATACCCTGTTAAAAGTGATGTTGAATCGGTCATGCATTGCAATATCCTTTTTTGCAAAAAAATATTTGCGGTAGATCCGTATATGTAGATGCGGTAGATTCTGGCTATAAACAACGCAAGTCAATACTTTCAATCCTCTAGAAATAATCCTCATAAAAGACGTTAATCGCAAAAATAAAATTAGTCACTAGTCACTACTCAGTGACATATGAGGTTTAAATGCACTAGTGTCTGATGTCTATCTAGCGGCCGTAATTTTATTTTATTTATTGATAAATAGGTAATTATTACTAGAGAACTTTATAAAGGTTCTTTTGCCTCTTGGATAGAGATAAAAATGTTAATGCTGTAATGGATTCACAAACATCAACGTGTAACAAAAATGTATCTATTATACCCACGGCAGTGTGTGTTAATAATCTAAGCGTAATCTGAGGTAGTGTGTGTTGTTGTTATTTTTATTGATTTTATGCTTTTCTAAGCATTATGTTAAAAAAAATATAAGCTTTATTTTAAATATTAGGTCTTTACCTATGAAATTGCCGTTTTGTATGAAAAAATTTAAACTAACTTTTTTCATGTATTTTTTATTTGTATTAATCGAAGTAATCACCAATGCAGTCAATGCATCTTTGCCAACGCAGTGGCAGTTTATTGATGCCCTTGTTAAAGAAATCAGCTGGACTCCCGTCCAGCTGATTTCGACAGCGGCAACAAATTTTTCAAAGGCATTTTGTACTGCCTCACGGGTATTGAATTTTATCCCGCCAAGAAGTTATCCAAATTCTGGAATAATTAGTAGTCCGTAGGCGCAAGGTCTGGTGAGTACGGCGGATGACGAAGAGCTTCCAACCCCAGTTCTTGCAACTTGTAGACTGTCTGCTGTGCAATATGAGGTCGCGCGTTGTCGTGCAGGAGCAGCGGAGACGAGCGATTGACCAATGCTGGTTGGAGATGTGCCAGCTCCGCCATCATTGTGTTCAATTCTTCAGAGTACACATCTGCAGTAATGCTCACCCCGTTTGGTAAGAAGCTGTGATGAATCACACCGGCGCTAAACTACCAAACAGTGACCATCACTTTTCTAGGGGTAAGTTTTCGTTTAGGGAATTGTTTAGGTGCTGAACCAGGATCCAAACAACTCGCCGAGCGCTTGCGGTTATCAAACAGAATCCATTTTTCATCGCAGGTAACAATGCGGTTCAAAATTCCTTCATTTGTGTGTCTGTTGAGCAGTGCAAGGCACGTCTCGACGCGTACTTCGCGCTGGCGATCATTGAGTTCGTGGGGCACCCATTTGTCAAGCTTTTTTACCTTGCCAATTTGACGCAAATGAACCAATATTTTTTTGACGCTAACGTCGAAAGATACTGCTAATTCAACCGTAGATTGTGTATCATCAGCTTCCACAATCGCCTTTAATTCGTCATTGTCGACCAAAGTCTTCGAACGACCGCGAGGTTCATTTTTCAGGTCGAAATTTCCAGAACGGAAGCGAGCAAACCAATAACATGTGGTGCGTTGGTTTGTAGTGTTAGCCCCGTAAACGTCGTTGATGTTGCGTGCCGCTTGTGCCGCGTTGCTGCCAAGACGGTACTCGTGTTCCATAATTACTCGAATTTTTCACATATCCATGATGACGAAATGGATTCAAATGCAATACTATTCAATAAACAAATGACTACTTTTGAAAAAAGAATTCCATGTTTTTAAAATAAAATTAATTTGAACATAGAATTCTTAGCCAAACAAAAATTATTTTGATTTGAAATGGCCAGTACTGCAGAACGGCAATTATATAGGTAAATACCTATTATATTAGCTTTCTGCACACCTTCCTCCACATAAACTTTAACTGTGCCAAATATCATACACCGCCGTTCGCACAATTCTCGTAAAACTGTACTGAAAGTTTTTGCTTCACGTATTAATATATTATTATAAGACCTTTAAAAATAGTTTCTCCTAAGGGTCACTTCACACCGCGATGCTCTGCGCGGTGATGCATTGTTAAAATAAACATTCAAAATTGAACTTTATTCACTACAGAAGATACATAATATTTCATTGTAACAATTCAGAATAGATTGCATCACGTAGTGCTGCACCACTCGCGGTAGAGCGGTGCATTGCGACGCAGCAGTATATGCGCGCCGTCACCCGCGTGATGAGCGGCACGACATAGCTCGACGCCGCCGTATCCTATGTCAAAGAAACGAAAAAAAAAAAAGAAAAGAAAACAAAGAGGAGGTTTTTTAAAGTCGCCATGTTACACAATGTGTCGCAATGTACACGTTTGGCTGCACGCGCGGCAGCTCGCGGCGTACTGCTGTCAAATGCGCTTTGCGGCTATGCGCTGCGCAGCAAACAGTCACTGGTTTCTTCAAGTATCGTTGCGTCGCGTCGCATCGCGCCACATTGCGGTGTGAACTGACGCTAATACACCATTTAATTCAAATTGTTATGGACTCAGTCACATGTATATGGAAAGAAAGAGACAGCACAATGGAACCCTCTCGTGCCGTAATCAATAAAAACATTGACCTTATCTATATTTGATCGAAAAAAATGAGTAAACATTTGTAACCGTGGCTCCAGATAACGAACCCCATTTCGTGCACGCTTCATACATCATCCAAATCAATACAACGAGTGATTGCAATCTTTTGTTGCTTTTCTTTTATGCGAAGCATGTTGTTGTGTAGATTAGGTAAGTGTTTGTACAAAGATTGGATGGATGGTTGAATGAATGGTGTTTATAATGTACTTCATGAAATATTGAAATTTATTTGTGCACTTTCCATGGTACAAATGCTTTCTACGAATCTATACACTAAAGTGCAGTTACGGAGCACGTAGAATTTCGTACATTGACTTATCGCTACTAATCTCATTCACTCGGGCACATTCATGTGCAAGTACGATAGCAATATAATATTCATGCTGTACTGTAATAGCAATATATACATGCTATCGTGTACATGCTTGAACGCGATAGCAATATATTCGTGCGCGAGTGAAAGATACAAATAGCGATAAGTCAATGTACGAAATTCTACGTGATCCGCGACCGCACTTTACAACTGGTGATGAGTAAGAGGTGAGGATTAACGAATATACGAATTGATTAATGTTTTACGCGGCTTTGGCACCGATAAACCGACTTGTTCGTTAATACGGCATCACCTAAAATCGGCAATGATATAAGGCCTCAGGCCATGAACGATAGTAATAATAATTTTAACCAACCGATGCGATTGCTGTCATGAAAAGGCGTTTTAACACTTAGGGGATACTCACACCGCGACGAAACAAGCGGCGCTGCTATTTTGAGATAGCTATTCAAAAATGAGATAGATTTCATATGACATCAGACATACAGTGCACAAAGTGGCCCTTTACATTTGAACTCTTACAATGAAACGTGAGCCTTCTTAGGTAAAGAATAAAGCTCAATTTTGAATGGCTATCTTAAAAATGATGCTCTGCGTCGTTTCGCGTATCGTCGCGATGTGAATTGACCGAAGCAGCAAAAGGAAATCGCTTTATCTGTGCAAGGACTCACGTTTTTATTCATAAACATCACCCCTTATTTCTATCAAGTTAAGAAAAGTTAGAACATGAATTAGTCTGAAAGTTTTAATTAGACATGAACCGTGTAGTGCTTGCGTGTTAGCTAAGGTAATTATGAAAATAATAAGCTGATTTATTTCTGTACTCGGCTTATAAACTTAGTTTCTAAGAGAGTTTATAAGATTGAGGGTCAATTCACACCGGAATGAAACGATACACGACATGGCGCTGCACTTTTAAGATAGCTATTTTATTAACTACATAATATGATACACGCTTCACTGTAAGAGTTGCAAATGTCATGTTGCACCGCGCTGCTCAGCGCATGTGCATTGTGCAGTGTATGACTGAATAATGTCATATGAAACGTATATCTTTTTGTGTTGTGAATAAAGTTCAAATTTGAACAGGTACTTATCTTAAAAATGCTGCGCCGCGTAGCGTTCCGTAAATTACCGTATCGTCGCGGTGTGAACTGACACTAATATACTTTCTTAGGACACGAGCGATTGGCTATACATCGTAGAAAAAGAGTTTAAATTCCTTGTGCAAAACTTATAACCCGTCACTTGAGCATTGATTGGGTTAGACATGCGGCACTTCATTTTTAAGATACCAATTCAAAATTGAGCTTTATTCACTAAACAAGAGATAGACGTTTCATTGCAAGAGTGGCGATGCGCTACGCAACACGGTGCAACTCGAAATTCGAACTCTTATAACGTTCACGGTGCAGCTCGAAATTCGAACTTATATCACATTCACGGTGCAGCTCGAAATTTGAACTCTTATCACGTTCACGGTGCAGCTCGAAATTTGAACTCTTATCACGTTCACGGTGCAGCTTGAAATTCGAAATCTTATCACGTTCACGGTGCAGCTCAAAATTAGAACTCTTATAACGTCACGGTGCAGCTCTAAATTCGAACTTATATCACGTTCACGGTGCAGCTCGAAATTTGAACTCTAATCACGTTCACGGTGCAGCTCGAAATTCTAAATCTTATCACGTTCACGGTGCAGCTCGAAATTCTAACTCTTATCACGTTCACGGTGCAGCTCGAAATTAGAACTCTTATAACGTTCACGGTGCAGCTCTAAATTCGAACTTATATCACATTCACGGTGCAGCTCGAAATTTGAACTCTTATCACGTTCACGGTGCAGCTCGAAATTCGAAATCTTATCACGCTCACGGTGCAGCTCGAAATTCGAAATTTTATCACATTCACGGTGCAGTTCGAAATTCGAACACTTATCACGTTCACAGTGCAGCTCGAAATTCAAACTCTTATAACGAATCAGTTGGAACTGGCCGTGTAAGGCATTGGTATGACAGTTTATGCTGTTTATCAATACGGAACTTATTCAATCGGTAACGTCATGCTGATTGGACGATAGACAGTATAGGGCCATACTAACCGTCCAGCCTGCAAAGCCAACACTGGTACTGCTGCCGTCATTAGTGTTATTAATTTATTACTTTTGCCTGCTAAATCCGCTTCAACGCCGCGGCATTGTATTTGCAGACTGGATAGTCAGCATACTGGTCATACCCTTAAGGTGTATGTATGGCTAATAGCTGTAGATGTTCCCGAATTATGTCTAAAAATGTTTATTTTTAAGAAGTGTCGTGATAGGTTGCTCCATCCCGTATCCAATGGAAACCAAACCTTTAATAACATTGTCCGACTACCTCACTGTCGTATTTTTCACGAAATATAATATGATCTTGAAATATGAGAGTTGACAACGTCGGGTCACGTAGCAAGAATTACACGTTTGCGGAATAAAAGAAAATTTTACACAATCAAAAGATGAAACCATACATCAAATATATGAAAAGGATGTATCTTGCTCTAAAATGAGCAGTAAACCTTTCCGTAGAAATTGTTATGGACTTCTGATTCATAGATAAATGATTAGTCACGGCTAGCGCTCGACTAGATGACGCTCTACCTAACAACAACAGCTTCATTAATGCGGCAACTCATTATTGTAGTATTTAAAGTGACATTTGACTTACATGTGACAAATTCTAGTGTGCGTGAAAAATTGTGATGTAAGTAAATGTAGATATAAGTATCCACGGTTTACCGTGTTATCTAAAAATACTAATTACATTGGTATATTATAAATACACAAATCTTACAGTTTACGAGCTCAATATGTTATGAACATGATCTTTGATATATTACGATAACACCTGGTGCTAAGCGAGTTTAAAATAAATAAAGAAAACAGAGTATTATTTATAACTACATGTAATTAGGTGCTGATTTACAGGACTAATTGGTGTTTTTTTATACAAAAAGGTCGGGAAACGAAATAATGGATCGCCTGGTGGTAAGCGACTACCACCGTAGTATTTTCTGGACGAGAAGGCCCATTCGTGCAAAGTCATGGCTTATGCATAACTAGCTTTTGCCCGCGGCCCCGCCCGCGTAAATGGAGTATCCCACGGTAACACTGTACTTTTTCAAGATAAAGAGAGATCCAGAGCTTAAACTACTACCATAACAAATTTCATCAAAATCCGTTTTTGCGTGAAAGACTAACAAACATCCATCCATCCATCCATCCATTCGTCTATCCATCCTCACAAACTTTATAATACATTTATAATGATACTGGTAGGGTATTTTGTCCTGCAATTATTCTTTTTTGTTAATTAGTTTAATATAGTCTTGTTTGAAATAAAATAAAAATAAAACTATTAAATCTCAAAATAAACTATAAATAAAACTGTCCCGAGCGTATGTTGACATGTCTAATTACAGTTTAACAACAACGAACAGTTAGAAAGTTTATCTTGTTAATAATAACACCATACCTAACACTAACAGCGCTGCGAGCGTAACTATTCGCCTCCGGGGAAGATGGGGACACTTATTTCCAACAATAGTGTCCACCAACTCAAACAATATAACACACAAACAAACAAAGTTGTGTGCGACGAGCGAATCGCATGCGCGCAGCATCTGTGTTCCCCATTCTACATTAAAACTAGAAAGGCACAACGCGAAACGCGAATTTCTAACTCTATATTGTACGGCATAGGACTCAAAATCGTTTATATCTTGGAATGAAGCTTAATTCGTAACGGCAATATAAGCTTCCAGGATTCAGATTTTTTAGATGACTCCGGATCGCGTGGATGTTGGACGTGCTCCGAAGATAGATCTCGCTATATTACGCGATCGCTGAAACTGTTCGAAATTGTGACGATTAGTAATTGGCGCGAGTGGTTTGTTCTGTGGTTGGTGAATTGTTATTTAAAACTGGAATATCGAAACTGAAAAGTAAGTTTTATAAAGTTTTAGAATTTTAAATATTTATGTTTATAAGTTTATAAAACTTTAAAATTTTTAAATATTTTTGTTTGGAGTTTTTATGGACAGGTTTTAAGAAATTTTTAGAAAGTTGGCTAAGTACGAGTATAAAATGGTTTTTTCAGAGTAAATTAATTTTATAAACAAATTTGAAAAAAATATTTTTAAAGTGAATAGGGTTAATTAATATTATTAATTCATATTATACATAGATATGTGTATCTCATATCTGAAAATTTGTTGGTGTATTTTTTAACGGGCAATTGGCCCACCACACTTACCCACCACTGCAACTCCTGTGTAGCCAGGATCGACAGTGGTAACCAACCGCAAAAACCCTTTGATATGATCTCAGGGGTGCCCGGGGGACATGCTAAATCTGTCTTGGAACCCGCAACGAAATTAATCAGAAGATTGTAGGAGGAGTAGGAAGTATTCCAGTTTCCCTCCCCAAACAAAGCGGGAGACAGCAAAAATTGTGATGACAAAAAGTCAGAATTAAAGGGGAAGCACCACGGAAATAACATGATTTTTTTTTTTTTTGGTTTGTTGGTGTATGTATAACGCGGAGCTCTCAAAGATAAAATAATAATTCCTATCGGCTTCACTTACCACTTACCTTTTGAAGACCCTCATCCAAATCCCTATCTATTATACAGGCTAGAGCTTCCCTATGAAGGAGAACCAGCCCTCACCTCTGCTGAATACGTTTATTACCAAGATAATCCATAAGTCATCATCTGGCACTGTAGGTAAAGATTACCAGTGCGATATGTAACAAGTATATTTTTTTGAAACAAAATTAAACCCGACTTACCTACGTAAAGTTATATTATACACTATTAGGTAATGGAGAACCGGTACTGATTTTGAGAACCGGGAATTTCGGGACTGGGCAAATTCCGAACTGGGTTTTACCGGAAATTTCGGGACTGGTGTTAAGGTATGAAATTCAAATGTAATTATGGTCTCTAAAGTAATTCAAAATATAAGAATAACATTTTACCATTCAATTACAAATTAAACAAGGTATTAATGGCAACTCAACACATCTGCCAAGTCCGCAACACAATCCCAAAAAGTAAAACAAGTGATTAAATTAGAGTATTATTATATCTATGACAGAATATGTATATTTATTTGAAAACTAGCGTGTATCTATAGAAATAAATAAAATTTAAAGTAGGTATCTATTATAATTTTTAATTAACAGTTTTTCACATAATGCATATGAAAGTATATACGGTACTTACAATAAAAAATCAATTTTCAAAATTATTGTCTGTCCGTATGTCTGCTTGTTCGATGGCTGGACCGATTTTCACGGGACTCTCACTGGCAGATACCTGATATTATAAAGAGTAACTTAGGCTACTTTTATCTAAAGGTTCCGTTTAAAAGAATAGGGTTCCGTTTCCGTTAGTTCTATGCAAACAAAGTTGCGGGCACCAGCCACAACATTTTTTACAATAATAGCGCGTAGCATCACTTACAATTAATATATTGTAACAAAAACCCATCAAAAGCTAAACCCCATAACGTTCAACTTTATTAGTTTTCATAAGAAAACGTTTACTCTACAAAATATGGGTTTACAGCACGTCAAAAATTTTCTGGATCAAGCAACGGCTTTGAAATTGGGAATTTGTTTTTTCACCCGCGTCGCATAAATACGAGTGTTACAATTTTGTCGTGTCTGCGTCTATATTTATCGTAGTAGCTCCTAAACGGTTAACGAATATTAATATTAATTATTAATTTGATGAGGGATTTCAATTTAAAAGCTGAACCTCAATTCTAGTATTTAAAGTAGACTTTCATTTTACATTGATTGTATTATAAGTGAAGCGATTTATTATCATAAACTGATTTTATGACGTTTCGACCAATCAGGACGCGTTTGACGCTGCTAGAATAACAATCTGACAGTTTTAGCGTATCGGGGCTTGATTGTTAGTGTATTATTGCTGGTTTTATTTAGCAGCGTTGACCCTCTGATGTGATTGAGTTGGTTCTTGTGTGCTTAACAATATTGGGGGTTGCTTAAATTTTTAATCTTGTCTATGTTTCTATTAATTATGGTAACATAATCTTACTACCGTCATACAATAGTACCGTTTACCGGTATTATATTACCACAGCTACGTTACACTAATGTTTTAATAACGTTTATAAAACGCGAAAAAAGCCTCATTTATACGACCAACGTTGTTGTATAATCGTCATACAAAAGTCACAAGTGTCTTCGTTGAAGTCATTCAAAAGTCGTGTGAACGTTAAGAAATTACCACATTCATCGCACAGTAGTTTAATCATAACTTTAAAGCGACTCGTTTTGTCATATTGTGGTCATACAGGTGATTTGAATGACTAAACGGTTTATTTGAGTCAAGTAACAATACTTGGACGACTGTTTTTTTTTCTCTTGTTCGTGACTTGGTTACTTGTGGTTTTTGGCAAGAGATTTGACTGAAAATGAATTTTTTCCAAAAAAATTAAACATGAGTGTTATCATGTTATTTAATTTTCGTAACCTGCTATCTGTAACTAATACCGTTTATTTCGACTGGGAATTTCAGTTTCATGATAATATACCTATGTAAATACTATTCAAATTCACATGGCCCTTCATAGTTTTGTGTTTGAAAGATTATAATATTTTTAATCAAATTATGTTTATTTCTATAACTGGAAGACATGTTGCTTTTGTCGCATACTTACCTCTTTATGACCCTATAAAGACAGTAAGTTGTTTTAAGGTTATTTCAAGACCATGCAATACCTACAATATCCGCCATGATTAAAGCTGATCGTAGTAAAACGCAGTGCAGAATATCAAAGTTACCATTATTATGGCGCTTAAAAGTAAAAATTTGACTCAAATGCGACAACAAGGTTGGTTAAAGTCAGAGCGTTACTTTCAATCGCAAATGAACAACTGACACCCGTTTTCTGAAAGGCTAATCAAATAGTCGATGAACTAACACGTTGTTGAGTTAACAGGCTTGTTAAATCAATTTGCGTTTCTGGAACGCGAATTAGTGAAAAATGTACTAATCATTGATCATCTTGACATGACACATTTACGCCTTGAATAGCTTTCCAGAAACCGAAAACAGCATTTGACATGTGGTATGACCATGGGTTTGATATTAGTTCTGTTAACTGACACGTTGATCAAATCAAACGACTGATTAAGCTTTATGCAACTCAATTTACATCTGACAAGAGATTTGACCGCTGTTTAGTTAATTTTAGCGTTGATTAGCCTTTCAGAAACCGGGGGTAAGTCACTCAAGTGTCTCATATTGACTGCTGTAAAACAAGATGGGGTTCATTTAACAAACGTCATTATGAAAACGTGTATACAACTGCTTCATTATATAAACGTCATATATAGGTTTTTCAATCACCCAATTTGGTAAGTTGAAATTAGAAAGACTATTGCGTTTTCGTACATCGTTTTAGCTAAAACTATAATATAACGTCGTATAGTTTAATCTTGCTGACGTTGCTATAACCTGTTTATTATGTCATATTGGTCGCAGGATTAAAAAGTTAAATTAAAGACGTCTAAAGGTCACCTCATTGACTAAATAAAACTGCAATACAACTGGACGTTGTTCTAGCCTTGACTTATATGACGTTTTTATTTGTTCGGTTATTTTCCATACAGAAGCGATTATTTGGTACAAATAGATCGGTCTGACATAAATGACAATTATTATAAATCTTAACATGTAAAACAATTTCAGGTTTTTTCGAACACTTATCACCCAAGAACAGCTAAATCGGTTTTCATAGTTTTTGATTTGTTGTATTTGTCTCCGTCCCAAATAGCAGAGTAACTGTTAAAAACATTGAAAAATTTATGAAAAGTAAATAAAAGAAAAAACATTTTCCCATACAAAATGTTCATAGGTTTCGTAACTGGTCAATCATTTAATGTTCCCTTCGATACGGCACACTCTCCCCTCAAATTAAATAACGTATTTCAATATAGGTTTCAAATCGACAAGTTATAGGACGTACTCATCGACAATAGATATAAGAAATACATAGAAGTTTTCCGGACTTTTAGAGGTGTTATAGTGATCATTATATATTAGGTATACAATTAAAAGGATAGTTTATAGTGGTGAGAAATAAATGAGAGAAAATAGAGAATGTTAGTAACGGAGAAAATTCTAAAATAGATAAAATCCGAAATGAATTTCAGCTAAAGTTATGCAATAGATTAAAAGAGATAATTAGATAGTAGAGAAAGCGTAGACGAGCGCGACTTGGAAAGTAACAGAAAATACAGTAAAATAAATTGGAATAAGCGTTTTAGGAAAAAGGGTTGAACAAGATGGTTAACAGAAGAATGTTTTCACATTGAACTCTCATCTCTCATCAACTGACATGATGAGTCTGATGTAGAGATGGAAGCTACAAAAGTCTGGCTAATTAATCACAGTAAAACAGAATATTTGCACATGCGGCAATATAAAGACAAGCATCGGCCACCAGAAGATCTCAAAGTAGATTACATCATTTACAATTGAACTGTTAAGTTTAAATATCTTTGCTGCACTGTAACCGAACTCTAGGGTGGATGAAATTGATATCCAAATTCAAAGTGCTCTTCGAAGCAGTGCAGCGCTCCAAACAAATTTAGTATCCAAGATTGTAAGTAGAGGTACGAAAATACGAATGTATAAAACTGTTATTCGACCTTTACGGTCGAATAACGACCGTAAAGGTCACGGTCACACAATTTTACGGTTGTGAAACTTGGAATCTAACCCAAAAGGCAACCTAGGTCGAAAGAAAAATACTGCGCAGGATTCTAGGTCTGACAAGGGATGAAGACGGCAGCTGGAGGCTAAGTAAAAACCGCGAAATTGAAGACCTGGTTGCGACGCCCAATATTTTCGGGGAATACAAATCCCACCGAATTCGCTGGCTCGGTCACGTAGAGCGGATGAAAGATGATCGAGCGGCAAAAAGAGCGTTTGTGGGGCGAGTGACAGGCATCGTGGCGGAGAATGACCTGATAGTGTTGCAATCGGAGACCTGGCAATATGTCACACAGGACCGGACGAAATGGCGTACTCTAGTGTCAGAGAGCAATACTCAATTTGGGTCGCTGCGCCGCAGTAAGTAAACTAGTAGGACATAGATAGTAGGTTGTAGGTAGTAGGTGTAGATGTAGTTTTTGTTATAGAAATTGTAATAATTGTATGTAGGTAGTTATATCCTACTAATATTATAAATGTGAAAGTTTGTGAGGATGGATGGATGGACGTTTGTTACTCTTTTACGCAAAAGCAACTAAATAGATTTCGATGAAATTTGGTATGGTAATAGTTAAGGCTCTGGATTAAAATATAGGCTACTTTTTATCCCGAAAAAGTATAGTGTTCCTTTGGTATACTGTATTTATGCGGGCGGAGTCGCGGGCAACAGCTAGTAAGTTATATTTTATTTATTCCTTATGACAGAACAACGTCTTTCGGGTCCGCCAGTAATTATATAAATAATGCTGAGTGAGCGAAGGTACCGGGGACCAAAAGGGAACCCCCTCTTGTCCTCCGTTACGCTCATTTTATTTTAAGGACCCAAGAACCCATTTCTAACCTCTTGTCTTCAGTTTTGCGGGTGTTTACTGTCCTTGCATGGCTTTTTAGCATTCAAGTGATCCTTTTGACATGTTTTAACACATTTATAAAGCGCCTGTCACACGTATAGTTCAAACACGCGCTTCAAACCCGCGCTCCGAAGTCGTAATTAGCACTACAGTTTGATACGCAGTCCTAACTGCACAGATCCTTCCGCGTTTCTGTGCGGTTAGGAATGCGTATCGAACTGTCGTGTGGCGCTGAAAACCTCTTTCATTAAATTAATCTGACTTAGGATTTAATATTATGACTATTTGTAAGCGATGTTGCGTGTAATATTATTAAGGTAATTTCATACAACTGACATAAAAGGCAGTGGAAATCAATGAATTCAGTACTAATTATACGTTTGAGAGGCTTCATTTGTGTTCCGACAAACAATTAGTCATAACCAATTTTAGGGGCAGAAATCGAAATTGGGTGAGCAGTGAGGTAAATTAATTTTCATTATAGAGTAAGTTGAGCAAAAAGATTTACCTTATCTTTCTTTCTCAGTTAAAATATACTTCGTTCCATACCAATTTAATCTAAACAAGTTATTAATTTGAGATAGGTAATAATCGAACGTAGTAGTTAATTGAATCAGGCGTTTCTTTGTAAGTCCATTGTGAGTGAAAATGGACAAATTTATTAGCGATTCCCGGAGCATTGTAATTTTCTATTCATAGCTACATATGAGAAGACACTATGCGTGTTGTTTCCAATCATGTTATAGCATTCTCTAATACTCTTATTATAAGAAATTATGAATAATACGCTAATGAAGAGTATAAAACGAAAAAAAAAAGTTCCTGATGAGGAATCTTATAATCAACCAAATCTAAGACTTTAAAGCCAGCTCGCTCAGGAGATTTTACTTGCGGATACAGAAGCTTTATCCAGACTGAGAAATTTACCGAGTACTTACCGGATACGGAGCTGGACGATTTAAAAATGTTCTTTATAATGTTTTATTGGTGCTAAGTTAAACCACACAGTTGGCGTGTTAAAAATGGGTTTAGTTGCCTCTGTCTCAACTTACTATTACTTTGTAAGTTCATTTATTTCAGGTTAGTTTCATTATGTTAGGTTTTCTTTAGTTTTCTTGCTACTGTTTAAGTTTTCTTTAGAGCTGTCCGGTAAACAAGTATAGCATAATTATGTGGTAATTGAAATAAAAATATGTTTCTAAACTGCGTTAAAAGCCTTTTTTAAATTAGTTTTTAAGTAACACGCTAACACTCGTGATCATATCTGCTTTCAAATAAAAACTAGATCAAAATCGGTTCACCCGTTTGGAAACAACGATGGCACGGACAGACATACATACAGATACACAGACAGACATGTCAAACTTATTACACCCTCTGTTTTCGTCGGGGCTTAAAATACGATAATTTTATTTACGAATAAGTGATGTTTATTAAATAATTCTAAGACATAAATTTATTCTTAAATTTTTAGAATTCTATGTTAATACAACGCCTTTATAGATTTGGTGAAGTAGTTGAACTGCTTGATGCTTTAAGACCATTTTATTAGAGTTCAATTTTGTAAAACTGTAAGGTAAATTAAATATTCTTTTTAATTATTTCCCTTTTAAATTTGTATTCGGTGAAATTAATTAAGCATTGTAAGTGGTGAAATTAAGAGAATCACCAGTTCCCGAAGCAAGTTTCCATATTAAAGAGTTTGCAGGATTTTTCCGGGTTTTTTTTCGGAATAAGTAGGACGAAGTAAATTCATTCGGTGAATAATTTACTTGCCGGTAACAAATTATAAAACGTCGTAAAAGCTCCTATAAATGAAATTTCGCACCGAATTGATTCGATGTTGTAAAAAGTTTATTGAAAATATAAGTCTGAAGGTCCATGATGAAATGTGACTAACGTTGAGCTCGTAAATTTTGAATAACACTTACCTACTATGTAAGATTTTGTGACTTTATCGACTATTTTCAATAAAATTTTGATGATTTTAATATCAGCTCAGCTTTTATCATATATAAAGAGATTTATCATATTTACAGTAAAAAAATGTATTTCTTTTGTACTTGCAATGTGATAGTCTAATTGGCCATGTGTGCGAAGCGAAGCGACGCGTCGCTAAACAAATTGATAGATTAGTTTGTTATTATAGTTTATGAGTCCTTTTGTCAGTTGTGGATACACAAAATACACAAGCGGACTACACAAACTTTTATACTTTATACTCAAAATAAACGACAAAATATGGACCAATTTGCAAATTAAATCGGTCCATTTGACATTTCTATCGTTAGCGATCGCAACTTCGGAAATTTCGCCGAAATTCACAAACTCGATACAGAAATCTTCAATTTCAAAGGGAACTTGAGATTTAAAAATACAAGTGCTTCGGGACCCATTATTATTGGTGCTTCTTAAGAACCATTCACTCGGTTTTCCCTGAAATTGAGGGAATTAGATGTCGTTTGGTGTAAGTATAGATGCCGACAAACTAGATGCTACATTTCGACCATATTACTATGTGCATATAGGTTACAATCACGGATCAAATAACATTTAAAAATTATTTCTTCCTCTCTTAGCCCTCTTACAAATGAAATATCTACACAACACAAAACATATTCAATGTTATGTGTTCAGTCTTTGTCTGATACGTTTGAAAAGTCACTAGAAAGATAAGACATTTAATTGCTTAAGCTTAACCGTTGTGTAAATATTTTTACTAGTAAGGGTCTAAGAATTTCAAATGTTTTGTCAGTCTTCGACTTCAACAATTTCCATCAGCAAGCAGAGGGTCAATTCTGCTAAATAAAACCTGCAATACAATTACAATCAAATCCCGATATGCTAAAACTGCCAAACCGGTATTCTCGTAAACGTTAAACCAACGTCAAAAGCGCTCTGATTGGTAAAAACTTCACAAAATCAGTTTATGATAATAAGACTCTTCACCTATAATGCAATCAAAGTAAAATGAAAGTCTACTTTAAACACGAGAATTGGTTCAGGTCAGCGGGTTTCTGTCTGATACTTTGCTGACTCTCGCTTTGCAGGAGGGAAACTGGAACACTTCCTACTCCTACAATCTTCTGATTAAATTCGTTGCGGGTCCCAAGACAGATTTAACATTCAAATACTCTATTACTTTAATTCAGATCCATGGAAGAATAAGTGGAGATAATTAACAAACTATTAATCATATTTTATATGAATATTCTCTGAAATGAGTTAAAGTCTTTACATCACCCCCAGATATGCAATCTAGGCCGTTGTAATACAGATGCAATTACGGGGACCAAAGATAATATTAGGTTAAATGTAAATCTAATCTAATTTTATCTTTGGTCGCCGTGGGTAATTGTTTAATAGTAAAATCTCAGTGTAATTTGTTACTGCTAAATCCGCCGACTACTAATATTTAGAATCGTCTGTATCATACGAATGTCGATATCTTTCAAAACTCGCCGTATTTTACATAACTCATAACCATATTTTGACTTTTATTTTTCCTGTGTATATTTTGTTCTTACTTTCCAACATAACATATTATGTCATGAACATAATGACAACTTATTTGTGCTTTCCGATTTCTTATACATTCAACTTTGTTGTTTGTTTGACGGAACAAGGATGTTTCCCAATTTTATAAACATATCCGCAGTATTTTATTAGAAGGACAATTCTCCTATTTAAAATTATTCAAAATGCAGGGTACACCTATATCTATATTATTTATTTTGTGGACGTCTGGGTCCAGTTTTAGTGAATCTCACACGCGGTCGAAATCGATTTTTGATGTTGACAACTTGGCACTAAGAGACGAGGATTTTGAACGTTTTAATTACAATCAGAGTCCTCCAGATTTCGCCTTCAGACGCCGCGCGGTACAGTTCGTATGATAAGGCCACTAACTGTACCGCGCGGCTTCTTGTTTTCCAATTACAAGCGCTTTAAAGGTAATTTTAGGACGTTTATTTTACGTTCGAAACTTTTACTTTTTACCGAATTTTGAGATACATTTTTTTCAGAAACCTGCATCCCTTAACCTGTAGTAAGAGCGAGAAATAATAATACGTGTGGCTCGTATCAGATAAATGTATTCGAATATTAAGATAAAATGACTGACAATAAAAGTCAATATACTAGTTCTCTTTTTAAACTGTATTAGCAATACAGTGGTTTTAATTGGAGTTTTGTAGACACCAATACTTCGGATATTAGAAGACGCACGGTACAGTTATTATGAAAAGATTTTTTATTTTCCAATAACAATAATTTTAAAGCTAATTTTAAGACATGCTTACTTACTACTTCGGCCCTTTGATTTATCCCTTTCGTGGGGACGAAATGTTTGTTTAGTTTGCAGTTCTCGAAAACGTTCACTTCAAAGTTTGGAAGTCTCGGTGTAGTTGGTTTTAGAGTGTAATCTTACGGCCGGTTTCAATAACCTATCTACCAATAACTATTTGTTAAAAACGTTGTTATTCCATCATTTGGTTTTTGCGATACAAATTTGATCTTTTTAATAAATAGTTATTGGTACATAGGTTATTGAAACGGGCCGTTGGTTAATTTTGATAAATTGTGTGAAGGAGTTGAATAATTTGAGTTGTTCATTTATCTAGTTTGTTTCACTTCGAGTTATGATTTACGCAGATTCCCAGTAGGTAGGTATGCCGCAAGCATATTGTGTGATTTCGCCGTTTACATAGCGCGTAGTCAGTTTAAAATATATCAAACTGTCAATTTGCTGTTATGTAACTACGAGATACTTGAATTCTACAACAAAAATACAAAATTTAAAGATAAACATTAATTATTATTTTCATTCATTTATGGTTTACTACATACGGAATACAGTTAAATGAGCCTTTTAATTAATTATATGATACAACATTTAATTTACTACACCAGACATAATATTATATTAGGTTACGTGCGTCTTATTATAACAAAGTTTCTCACGTCCGTAAATCAGCTGAAGCTAAGATAAATGAAACTTGAAAACTTGAAGGTGGTTATAGATATGTTTGTAGCTTGCTTAATTGAAAAACTTCTGACAAGGGTTAAATAGTGGCCACATACTCCCCTAAATTATTGTTATTAACAAGGCGTCCGTTATCAATATCGTCTTGTTAAGTCTGGGACTATATGATCCGAAATCCGGCGGGCCCGGGGAAATTCGGAGCACTGAAAATAGAACTCTGCTCTAGTACAATAGAGTTGAAAATCGAAGTGTCGAGTGTTGAGCTGTCGTATATGACATTGACATTTGACTCGACACTTGTGTGCTCGATTTTCAGCTCTATTATATTTTCGCAGAGTTCTATTTTCAGTGCTCAGGATTTTCTACAGCGTGCCGGACTCCGGATCATATAGTCCCAGACTTAGGTTTTAGAAATTATGAGGGTTAATAAAATTATAGTTACAGCTTTGTTGTTTCAATTAGTGAATAAGTATAGTAGATATAATATTCGCGTTAAGAAGTCAATGAATCATGCGTACATATGGTGTCGTACCTAATGGCTTATTTTAATTGGTTATTGTGAACATGGTTTATGTGTCGATTTTGACATCTACGCATGGTTCATTGATTTCTTAAGTACTAATTAACGCACATAATAAATTAGCGTAATAGTACCTATTTATTTTATATATATATAAAAATGCGAAGGTACAGCGCTTGGTACTGACTACTGAGTATTTAGTAGTAGTATGTACCTAATAATCTAATATTATGTAAGTAATCTACTTGTAATGTAATAAAAGTAATCATCGGAACATACGATGATTATATTGGAGTTATTACATTATTTTTAATACAAAAGTAAATACGACGAATTTTAATATTTAAAATTAGATTTTTCATTTTGCCACAAGACTATTCAATTCATCGCAAAATATCTATGGACGGACGGAAAATAAGAAGGACTTGCCATAAACTGGTTTTCGTTAGAGATTGATATAGCGTCGAAGATTCCAGAACAAATAGTCTTTTCTCAGAACAATATCGCCAAAGCTCCTGCTCGACTAGTTTCTAAAAACATTAAAAACTTTTAAACTTGAATTTCGTTGATAGGTGAATGAAAGCGCAAAAAGGATATTTAGATTCTGGATTTTTATGAAACTGAAACCAATCATTTTGTAAGGCCAGGCGTTCCGTGTAAATCTAGATTTAGATTCCTAGGAATTTCCTAGAAGGATCAAATTCCCAACGCTTCATCTGTTTTTCCTTTAAAATTCGTCTTCACGAAAAGATCTTGTTCATCTGGAGATGCAGAATAAAATAATTATTATATGAGAGTAAATAAAAAAAATCAGTTTACTTTGACGATGAATAAAATAAACAAAAGCCTAAATAAAAACACGTAGGTCGGCTAGTATGACAGCTATTTAACTCGGTAAAACTTGAGTTATCTATAATTTAGTTCCTAATCTAATCATTTCCTATTTACATTATCCAGCTGGATGTAAATATTTAAATGAAATTTCCATACGGAAATGCCATCTGTTCTAGTGATATCATTTTTATCAGGCGCAGCGGAAATAAAGTAATATGATTAGATCTCACAACGGGGATCTAGCGCAGGAAATTGCGATTTCAGTGTCCGTTTATTTCACTTCGTTTCTGTTTCAAATTAAAAAAAAAAGAAAATATGAAGTCATTATTTTGCATGCCAAATGAGTGTTTTGTTTATTTAGTACTTGGAACATGAAAGTTCGACGACCGCAGTCCTAACTTACATAAAATAACTAGATACTTCGTCTACAGTGTCTACTATACTTTCATGATATTATATTTTTATTAATATTTAGGTAAGATATAATTGACTCGGATCAAATCAAATTTGGTTTGTCAACATAAAATGGGTCTTTATTCTAAGGGTTAATTCACACTGTTTAATTATGTTATATATATTATGTTATATTTTGTTGTACATAAGAGTTCGAATGTCAGCGGTTGCACCGCGCTCCAAAGCGCATGTGCATGTCGTATGAAACGTGTAATTTTTTTGTGTAGTGAATGGAGTTCAAATTTCAATTGCTATTTTAAAAATGCAAAGCCGCGTAGCGTCACGTATCGTTGTGGTGTGAACTGACCCTAAAGCGTATAGCCCTCATTTGTTAAAAATACTGTGATAATGGTGAAATATCCGAGATATCATTTACAGCAATTAAGCAAGCGTATCAAATTCGTCTTTAAATTGATTGCGATGTTGCTCAGAAATGTTCAATTAAAATTAGTAGGAATTAATTCTGAAATTTAGTTTAATTTGAATTTATTTCGAAGTTACCTAAAGTGATGAATTTTACTGCCAATATTGCTGATTGTTTTGTTTTATTCCTATTTGATAATTCAATATTTAATGTTGTTTCAGTAAAAATAAACATGGTAAACATATTGTAAGTGTACGTAATATCTATATTAATATTATAAAGATAAAATATTTGTTTTGTTGGATGTTTGTTTGTTTGCATTGAATAGGCTCCGAAACTACAGGACCTGAATTTTATTGGCACAGATATACCAAATAGGCTATATAAAAAGATAGAAGGACTACTTTTTATCGCGGCGAAATCAATATATATATACAAAATATTATATCTACTGTTATTGCGTCGCTAAAGTTATGGCTTTTCTACCTTTCTTTTAGTTTTCCTTATGTCCTAATATTGTGGGTTAATTAAAGAATTTTACTTCAATAGTTAGTTAGCTATTTGAATAAGACTATTGTGTGTAAAAAGTGCAAAATAGGGGTAGCTAGATAAAAAACGAACAAATTAAAAACCTGCTCCTTTTATAAGTCTGTACCATTTTTTATACTAAAGGTTGTATCCAACTATCTAATACACAATTAACCTCTTCGAGGCCATTAAGTAAATGACATCGTACGATCTGATAGTAATGGGTCTTGCAGGGTTTTGCGGATAATGGAAGCCGAAAATAGACCTTGACTTGCAGGGTGCGAATTATCTCCAGATTTATTTATATGTGGATAATTAAGATATTATGTGCTACAACGAACCGGGATAGAGCCTAAAATTGTAGATTAATTTTGTTATAACAACCTTCTTAATAACTAGTACGTTCTCTCAATATTATTACTTGCTAATAAATTCATAATAAAGATTTTGTTTGTCCATGAACAACACCGTATAGTACAAAACGAAGGTGATGGTCCAAAATTGACCCAGAGTCGACAGCCATGAAATGATTGCCAATGTGTTCACTTTGAATCATATTTGATGTCACCAAAAGGGCGATCCCGAAAAACGCCGGGTAAAAAAGTTATAAAGAATGGGACTAAGATTTCGCTTCGAAATCGACGTCGTCCGTTTGTCACCAAGCTGTATCTCATGAACCGTGATAGTTAGACAGTAGTGACAGTAAAAAAAATAATTTTTCACAGGTGATTTATGTTGTCACCATAACAAGAAATACCAAAAAAAAATCAGGATAAAATAAATATTTAAGGGGGGCTAAAAATCTACGGGTTGAACATAGAATAAACCGAAAAACTCAACATAAGAATTAAGTCGGTTTTGTGCATTTTTGACGTGCGATGATGAAATTTCCTCGTTAATTAGGACTTCAAGCACTCTAGACTAAGCTTAGTGCTCTAATGCAATTCCCCGGCATCATGCACGAGCTTTATGTGCTATTAAGCCAACTTCTCACACAAACTCCGTGAGATATTACTCTTTAAAATGTTGCTTAACTTTAATATAATCATTAATAATTTTTAATTTAATATCTCTATTAGCACCTGCACAATTTTGCTTTTGTACGCCTAAAGGTTGACTGGTAGAGAATGCCATAAGGCATTAAGTCCGCCTATGTACCTGTTTTTGTGCATTAAGTGTAAATAAATAAATAAATGAAGATAGAAATACCATATTCTGAATATGAATGATGTGGTTTTTGAAATAAATAGCTTACGCGGTACCTAGTCAGTACTTACATAAGTGTCACCAGTTTAACAGCCTCCGTAGTCCAGTTGTTTAGAGCTTGGCTCTCGACTCGGTAGTCGTGGGTTCGATTCCCGCATTGGAACAACAAAAATGTTGATTCCAAGTTTGGTTAGGACAGTAGGCTGATCACCTGATTGTCTGACAAGAAAGATGATCCATGCGTCGGATGGGCATGTAAAAAGTCGGACCTGCGCCTGATCTCTCGCCAGTCGTGTCGGTTATCCGTCCCACTGGGTTATGAGAGTAAAGGAAGAGAGAGTGCTCTTGTCTTCAGAGAGTACTGCGCACACACTTGGGCACTATAAAATTACTCCTGCGTAACTGGCCTGGTTTCAATGAAACCGGCAACCGTCATCGAAATCGGTGTGGGGGAGTTTTTATTATTAAGTGTCACCAACATTGGCTCATTTAATAACGACATTCAAAGATTTGATTTAATTTTAAATTACAATAATGTCTTTACATACCTCTCTCCTTATTTGTGTAGACCGTTCGTCAGGCTTTTGCGCAATATTTTCAATATTTTCAAGTCTATTTTTTATGTCGAAACTTGAAAATCAATTCACAACTTGAAAACTGCGTAGCTTTTCATATTTGTAGACAACAATGGGACAACGGCGAAGGCGAGGTCTATTGAAGTCTTTGATTGATCGAGTACGGGGTTTTGGGGCCATTACGTACAATAACAAGCAATTGCTATTGTTTTTGTTTTTTTTTAAGGGTATTATACTGTTAAATAATCGCGGCAATATACGAAATTGAAGTAACAACAGATTTTCAATGGGTGGAGATCAATTTTCATGTCACTATTCGTCGCATTCCATTCACCATTTTTATATTTTTTTTGGTAGAATTACTACCATTTAAAAATATTTTTACATTTGCCATACACACTTTTGTCTGTGGATTAAGGGATCAATTAAACAGTAAAGTGCCTCGTGTGCCAGTAAAGTGACGTGGTGTGAAGTGTCCATAGATATTATTGTTGTTACTCTTGGCCGGCTTCTGGGATTGCAGGCTGGACCGTGAGTATGTATCGCGAAAACATATAGACGAATTGATAAGTCCTTTTGAAATTCTTGAATTCGGTTAGAAAATAATAATAATATTGTTATTTGATATCAGACGTATAGATACCTAATAATATCGATAGCACTTTGCCGTTTATTGTCACAGAAGAAGCGCTCGCACTTTTATTACGAAATTTCGTCTAAAATTTATTGTTTACTAGCTGTCCTGATACACGTTGTTCTGTCTTAACTATAAAATGGAGTAAATATATAACTACACCTACACACACACTCACACCTACCAACCAACTGGAGCAGGCAAATTTTTTTGCAATAAATATATCAGACAGATAAACTGAACGCACCTATAATAAATAATTATTTATCAAAGATCACCAAACTTTGCAATAATTCTAAGCGACAGAATCGTTTGATATGCCTAAATCACGTGAACCACAAAAACTGGAACATAAACCATTCTCCTTTGATGTTGCGTTAGTCTAATGACGCGAAAAATAGATACGGAAGAACAAGATAAAATTTATTATGCAGGGATAGTGGAATGTATTGTACTAAAAGGTTTGTTGGATATTGATGAATATGCTGCTAAGTGGTATTTTCCTTAGCATCAAAGAGTGTACAGGTTGTAAAAGTTATGTAAATTGTAAACCTTTTTTTTTTAATTTATTGTTTAGTTTTATACATAGAATATGTATAAAACTGTTATTAGGTTTTCGTCGTCGCTCTCAATTTACTTGTATGTTATATAATTATTTAGTTTGTCTTCGTTTATTATATGGATGATCTTATGGAGTGGCGTAGTTCGCAAGAACTAAAACTCTTTAAATAAAGGAAAAAAAACTTTGTTACTGATTTTAATAAATCTTTGAATAACATGTATGAAAAATATATTATGTATATTCTTTGTAGAAATATGTGCCCAGTAATTGAGTATTAGCTGCTTTAGTACGAGTTTTTTTTTAAGCTGCTAGCGCCGCCATCTTGAAAAAAACAGCATCTGAAGAAAGTTTTTTGACGCTATCTTCTTTCCAACTCATTATACGATAAAAATGTATTCGAAATATTACAACATTAAACTAGTTACGAGGTAACAAAGTTAACATTTGAAAAGAGGACATCAAAACCTGTGAAACTAAACATTTTCAATCTCGGAAAACTTTTTCTCGAGCAAATTATTGGGCTACAGATATTATAATATACCCATACATACATAGTTTATAATATACCTACGATGTAGCTTTTTGTAAGATACAAAGTAACATTACCTACCATTGAAAATATCTAAATCTACTGCAATATTAATAATTTTGGAAACAATCATTAGTAATTTACTATTAGGTCTTTACCTATGAAATTGCCGTTTTGTATGAAAAAATTTAAACGAATTTTTTTCATGTATTTTTTATTTGTATTAATCGAAGTAATCAATACCCAAACCCATACAATCAATGCATCTTTGCCAACACAGTGGCAGTTTATTGATGCCCTTCTTAAAGAAATCAGCTGGACGGGAGGCAACAAATTCTTCAAAGGCATTTTGTACTGCCTCACGGGTATTGAATTTTTTTCTCGCCAAGTAGTTATCCAAATTCTGGAAAAAGTAGTAGTCTGTAGGCGCAAGGTCTGGTGAGTAGGGCGATTACGGAGAGCTTCCAACCCCAGTTCTTGCAACTTGGAGACCGTCTGCTGTGCAGTATGAGGTCGCACGTTGTCGTGCAGGAGCAGCGGAGACGAGCTATTGACCAATGCTGGTTGGAGATGTGCCAGCTTCTCCATCATTGTGTTCAGTTCTTCACAGTACACATCTGCGGTAATGCTCACCCCGTTTGGTAAGAAGCTGTGATGAATCACACCGGCGCTAGACCACCAAACAGTGACCATCACGTTTCTAGGGGCAAGTTTTCGTTTAGGGCATTGTTTAGGTGCTGAACCCGGATCCAACCAACTTGCTGAGCGCTTGCGGCTATGAAATAGAATCCATTTTTCATCGCAGGTAACAATGCGGTTCAAAATTCCTTCATTTGTGTGTCTGTTGAGCAGTGCAAGGCACCTCTCGACGCGTACTTCGCGCTGGCGATCATTGAGTTCGTGGGCCACCCATTTGTCAAGCTTTTTTACCTTGAAAATTTGACGCAAATGGACCAATATTGTTGTTACAAAGCTGTTGCTAATTCAGCCGTAGATTGTGTATCATCAGCTTCCACAATCGCCTTTATTTCGTCATTGTTGACCAAAGTCTTCGGACGACCGCGAGGTTCATTTTTCAGGTCGAAATTTTCAGAACGGAAGCGAGCAGATCAATAACAGTTGGTGCGTTGGTTTGTAGTGTTAGCTCCGTAAACGTCGTTGATGTTGCGTGCCGCTTGTGCCGCTTTGCTGCCAAGACGGTACTCATATTCCATAATTACTCGAATTTTTAACATATCCATGATGACGAAGAAGATTGAAATACGATGAGAATGTAACACTAAACAATAAACAAATGACTACTTTTGGAAAAAGAATTCCATGTTTTTAAAATAAAATTAATTTGAAATTAGAATTCTTAGCCAAACAAAAATTATTTTGATTTGAAATGGCCAGTACTGCAGAACGGAAATTTCATAGGTAAAGACCTATTATTTAACTTATGGCGGCCGAATTAGCGCACGATCCTGAATCACGCTATTGAAATTTACACAGTTCGGCGCTATATATAATTATCATCTGAAATGCTTACATTTTACAAGTGGGCTTCGCGGCCTGACACACTATACCACCTCGTTCGGTAAAGATTAGAAATATAGAGGTTGGAACGGAGACAAGTTATATATTACTAAGCAACAACTTACAATGTTCTCTAAGAATACATGTTGTATGGCTATTCATATAAATAATAAACTACCAAATATTTTGAAAAGTTTGACATTTAATCAATTTAAAAATAATTTATTTAAATTACTACTAAACAAAATGTATTATATGCTGTAGATGAATATATAAATGATAAAAACATAATATGAAATTTAAACTTTAGCATTTAACTAATTTTTTATAATGTTGCAATTTTTTTATCTGACGCATAATTAGGTACATTTTTCTAATTTATACCTAATTTAACAATGTATAATTGTCATAGACAGTACGTGTAATTTTATCATTTATAATATCTGTATCTTAATAATCTGTTTAGTATTTAATTTAATTTTAATTTTAGGATAATTTCTCATTAATTTGATTATATTATAATTTTACCTTAAACAAAATATTTGTACGTCGAGATAAATCCGGAATATGAGTTTCATGTAATATTTATCATCTTTTTGTACCATATTTTTGCAAATAAAATATTCTTATTATTATTCGGTCGGAGATCTCTAGTTGAGGCTACTGCCATGACTATTCCCACAAACCAATAATAAAATCAATAATTATTATAAGGTATATTTATTTTTATATTTGATTAAATTAGGATTAGATTAGGATAAGAATCCTTATCTCTGTAATTATTTACTTCGTTCCTACTTCACCAAAGATGAGATATCGCTCCTAGAAAATTCAAAATCCTTTCGTCGTATACATGTTTACATTCAGAAAATCCGCCGATTATAATATTTTAACGAGGAGCATAATCCGAAGTGAAAATAATATATATATATATATATATATATATATATATATATATATATTGTTTTTAATAATCCGCCATGTTGTTATGACAGTGCCAAATTACCGGGCTTAGAAAAAATTAATGGTGCCTAATAGGAAACGTTTTACGTTGCTTGACTGATTACAGCAACGAACTCTGAAGGCTATTGATTTTTTCAGGATTTATTACTTTTCATTGAATTTGAGAGCATTTTTGAAGAAAAAAATAATTTGTAGATTAAAAATTGAATTCATCATCACCTATCACGGCTCACTTCTGTGCCTTAGGTATCTCCTATATAGGCACCTCGTCACATCGATTGGGTTTTTTACAACATTTCAAAACTCATTACTACTGAGTATATAATTAAACTAAATATTTGATATGTAGATGTTGCTTGTTTTGCACAAAATAACTCCTGTTTTGTCTATGTCTAAAATTAAGCCTATTATCCGCTGTTAAAATCCTAAGTATACATTTAATGTTTATACGTCATAGTAAGCGGCGAAGACACAGGTAATTCTAGTGTGCCCACAAATAGAAAGTATCTAATTACTTACGCGCCTCAAGAGACGAAATCTAGTGACTGCTCACTGACGTTGAAATCTGAGAAGGGTCTTTGTAGTGATACAGGGAAATGGAGACGAATTTTCAGATGATTCAATTTAGGCTTCTTTTGATCCCTTAATGTTACTTTACTAGCATTGCAACATCAGTCACAGATGAATAAACGTGAATATTACGAGCTACTAATTTGATTCGGTCAATTCGTGTTTCGTGATTCAAGATCATCATGTCATTCAATTTTCATTTAACGCGGTATATATATAACGCGGCTATACGAAAAACAGCCTAAAACTAACCTTTAACCTTTTAATAATAGGGTGCTTTCCGCGATGAACAAAATAGTACGAAACTTGATGAATATAAAAAATTGTATAGAAATAAACATAAATAACATATTCATTATAAGAAATATTTGATTTGAATTAGATTTGAAATAAAAAATGATTTTTTATCTATATATTACGTAACTTAACACGTAGGGCTCGGATGTGACGTCATTAACAAATTGATTACGTACGTCCGTCCGTCCGTCCGTCTTCAGCTAACCGTCTAAATTTTCATGGATAGTATGTTTATTTAGTACGTCGACATACGTATAGCCATAAGTAAAGTAGATATTCATTAGTAGAAAGTGGAAAAGAGTAAGCTACTCATGCAATCAAATTCGCAGGAAAAAAATAGTACAGTATTCATTAAAATGTTACCCTTTTCCACGCGAGTCTCTGTTCGCGATAAGACAAGACAAAGAATTGAGTGCGGTCGGTGAAATATGTCTCGGGGTTTACGGCTGCATTTGTTATAGCCACGTTTTTGTTTCCCTAGTAAATTGTAACGAAGTAAATTTTAAGAGTTAAAGTGATTTTGGACGTTCAGATGTCAGAGTTTTTACTGTTTTCCCCAACTGCGACCAATAAGGACGTCGATTTCTCAACTAAATTACTATTTTATGTCAGTTTTAATGCCAGATTGATACGCTGGACAAACAGCCAGGCAATCAATCATTTTTTTCGTGCTTCTGCTAAGCTTAGACCTTTGCTTGTCAAGCTGCTTGTCTAGCGTGTGGAATGCGAGACAAATACGAATATCCTACTACTATTGTTTTGAAAGTTTGTGAGAGTGTATGGATAGTTGTTTACGTCTCTTGCACACAAAAACTATTGAAATGACTTTCACGAAATTTGGTGTGGTAGCAATATAGGCTTTGGATTAACACTAATTTTTATCCCGAAAGTGTACAGTGTTTGTGTGCTCCGCGCGCGTAAACACGTAAACAATAATATTGTACAAAATAAGTGATTTTAAGTTCATTCACGATTTTAATTAACATAAAATGAAATATTTTTCGCCAACTATTAATGTTATATTGCTACAATTTAATTATTATAATATTCATTCACGCTATTTTAAGCTACTAAGCTTAACGTATAAACTTCAAAGCCCGCTTAGTCTTTTGGAAACGTACGACCGAGTGCAGACCGTGTGCATATTTTAGTTTACCTACATTTATTTACGTGTGAATTTTACACAAGTTGTCACTTTAATTTGCTAATAAATGAGAGGATCTTACATATGAAAAATAAGGTTTTGCTTGCAGTGGACATTTTAATTAATTTAAGCTTTTTTTTAAGACATTAAATTGTGCACACGTAGCAAAAATAAAATATTATTAAACGATTTTTTTTTGTGCAGACCAAGGCACTAAGTGAGTCGAAAAAATCTAATGTCCTTCTTTCTACCGATTCTGTGTAAGTTCCAACATAATATTTTTTGTATATATTCTAACGACTTCCTTTGTTCTTTCTTAATTAGTTTTATTACCATGTTTAATACTAATTAAAATTAACTGCCTATCTATTGATTAAATTGGATTCATATATTTTTACATATTACATCTCGCAGAAATTGTACATTTTTCCGCGGTAAAAAAAAGCCCATATCTGTTCTCGTGACCTACTCTATATCTGCGCCAAATTTCATCTAAATCGATCCAGTAGTTTCGGAGCCTATTCGATGCAAACAAACATACAAACTTTTCCTCTTTAAAATACACTATTATTATAAATGAAGCTGCAGTGCTTTCCGTACCTAACCGCCATAGAAACAAGGTCGAAATGTGGCCCAGTATTATTATTTAGGTACCTAATATCCACATTAAATGCAGAGAGCATTTAATGTGTTCATTCATTTAAAATAAACTCATCCACGGCTTCGGGTGAAATGTTGGGTTACAATGTAAACAGATGTCTCGAACATAAAGAGTTAATTACCTTTCTGAGAACGTACGACAGGAATAGCTCCCCTGGGAATCGCCCTTTTATTTTAGTTTTCGACTTGACTGTAAATACTTATAAATGGTTGAAGCGAAGATTGATAATATTTTAAGTATGACATCGTATTGACATGGTGTCTTGTACTTTAAACGAGACAGTCTTGTATATATATATTATAATCGGATTCTAGAAAAAGACTGCAAATATTACCATGAAATTGAGTGTGCAGTGAGTTTTGGGGGAAAAAAACCGATCTAGCTAGGTCTTATCCCTCGGAAACTGTTCATTTTTATTTAAATAGTTTCGACGCTCCTATGTCAGTCCGATTGGCAATTTGAAATGCGTATGTATAATTTTTGCTTTGTTCGAAAATTTGGAAAGTGATGGGTTCAAATCCCGGTCAGATAAATATATTTGTGATTATTAATAATTTTTAAATTTATCAGAAGCACTAAGCTTTGCTCGGAGTTCTGAAATTTAGTACCTGGGTACTTTTTAATTAATCGTTATGTTATTGGCATGCGTAATAAAATTTGCGTGTAGGTACATAGGTACTATCTAATAAGTTGCCATCAGGCATGGCATGAAAATCGCAGAACTGCGCCGTTGAATCGTGCGCACGCACACATACTTAAAGTCAGTTCACACCGAAACTGTACAAAAAGATACAAGTCACTTCCTTTGGGTTACTTACCATCAGGCGATCCGCTCTGCTCCTTTCCTGGTCCATTTTATTATAAAAATGAATAATTATTATTTTTATAGTTTAGAAAGGGCTTACACAATATATCTACGATTATATTTTATAATTCACTATTTTGTTTTAATAATTCAAACTAAACTGTCTTCTCAATGAAGTAATTTTAATTATAGGCAGCTGTATTTCTTATAAAAATGTTAGACCAATCCACGAACAACATCGAAGATATTACACTAGAAAACTGGGAGGAACACGCCGTTAAAAGGTTTGAATTACTAGTAATATATTTCTCCTAGTAAAATATACGAGTACAATTCTATAATACCCTTCACTAGCTACTCAGCTACTTATCTAGGTAAGGGTATTAAAGAAACGTACTCGCATATATTACTGGGAGAAATATATTGCCTGCAAAACACTTTTGTAAAATAATAAGTGAAACTCTTTTGTATAATTGCTTTTACCCGACTGTGGCGAAGTCAGAAGGAATGGTAATGATGTCGGCAGTTTACCCTACTACTGTTATAAATGTGAAAGTGTCTGTTATAGATGGATGGACGCTTGTTACACTTTCACGTAAAAACTACTGAAGTGATTTTGATGAAATAGTAGTAGTTCAAGCTCTGGATTAACACATACGCTATTTTTATCCTGAAAATGTTCTAGTGGGATACTGTATTTACGCGAGCGGAGCCGCGGGCAGAAGCTAGTGTGTATGTATGTATGTTCCTTCCACCGTAGCGTCTAAGCTTCTGATCTTAATTAATCCGAATCCGATTTTTATGAAAGAGTATTTATAAAAATATTCGTAATAATCGCACAGGTAATAATATAGGCTTTATAATTTACTTAGTCGGGTTATAGTTACTTACTGTATAAAACTTAAAAACTTAAGTACGTATCATACGTACTCAGATATACGATACTGTAAAACATTTTTATGCCAAAACAGAAGTAAAAAAAAAATAAGAAAATTAATAGATCATTATGAGAGGAACAAGAAGCTTAATGGTTCTTGTTGACGATTCTATGCACGGTGGAGACAATTATTTCGAAGTTTCATAGCGAGCACTAGGCGAACCCTCGAAATGCGCTGTAAAAATGTAATTAATATCTTCAATTATTTTCTATTTTCACGAGAAAATTCATTAACTTCTTAATATAATCAATCAACTTAGTAATAAAGTTATATAAGTAATTAGAATTATAGATTATGTTACTAGCTGGTGCCCGCAGCTTTGTTTCTTTGGAACTATTAAGGAACTCTATTTTTCTTTAAATGGAACCCTGCATATAAAAGTAGCCCAAGTTACTCCTTATAAGATCAGCTATCTGCCAGTGAAAGGTTAAAATCGGTCCGGCCGTTCCAGAAATTTTCCGGAAGAAAGAGAACAGACAGACAGACAGACAGACAAAAATTTTAATAATCTTTTAGTGTAGGTACCGCTAAATACTAACTTATTATTATGCATTTAGTGCAAAGTATGAATTGACCTTTATAATCAATGAATCCATTGGTGGTGTTATTCTATAAATAATCTTGATTAAAAGGTTGATATCGGGCAATAATTATTCCTTAGATATTTTAGTAGATAACATAAATATGTTGAAGTTTTTGTACTCCCCCGAACACAAAAGGGCCGTAGATTATAGCAAGGTAAGATACGCTTTGAACGTTCAAGATTTATTAAGCTAGTAAATAAGACCTGCGACCTACAAGGCTTACTAGCTGTTTCACGTGGCTTTGAGTTTTGAAGTGAACAAATTGCTCAATTCATGGTCTATTGCTTTAACCCTTAATCGCTCGGATGGGGTCAGACTGCGCCAGGAGATGTTTTTCGAGTGGATATGACGTGTATGTATGTATATTTCTTTGGAATACTCCTGAGCCTAAACGGCTTGTCGCATTTGAGCCGTGAGACATAATTTTGACGTACCTTACGTCAAAATTATGTGACGTCATCGGTTTTTTTTTAAATTAACGGTTAATTTTACTTTGAACTTAATATAAGAACTAATTGACCGTTTTTGATTTATTTTGCTTTTGTATTTTTTGTTTAATTACATATTTAATCCATGTTTTTCCTTTCCAATGTTATAAAAGATATAATAAAGCACTTTAATAATAAAAAGTTTTATTTATTGATATGTATTATATTCATTATGTAAATATTTAAAAATAGGTTCTACATTTTTGGGGTCAGTTGATACCCCATGCGAGCAAATATATAATATTCTTCGTGTGAGTAATAAGGATTAACTAATAAATGCATATGTAGCATGGGGAGCTACCCACTATAGTTACTCCCCTGATGTAAGAGGAGTTATTAACCCCCTTGGATCTCTTTACCAATGTACTCCAACTAAATTACAAATTTCCTGTAAGGCCCTGGTATGTCTCCGTTTTTTCTCCGTTTCAACTCATGAAATTGAAAAAATGATACATAACCTTATTGTCTAACATTTCATATCATAACATTGTATCCGTATATATATGGCAGTATTATATAAATGTTTTAGTTTTTATGTTTTTAATGAGTCACTAAAACCCTTTTATTCGAATCGGGGCATTCGCCGCATACTCCTTTAAACAATGCCAAATTGTGTCGTAATATTTTGTTGGCCTTACAAATTGAAAGTTGGCGCTTATTGGAGTTCGTCGTATCTGTGAAAAGGTGATTTAAATTACGATATTATTGCTTGGCTTACTCTATTTTCCCATAAACCTTTAATAATAATTAATTGGAAAAAGGCGTCTAAAGATTATGTATTTTATTAACATTGAGAAAAAGTATTATTATAGCTTGTTTTTACCTGCATTGCTTGGTTTATTGTTTTCTCATAAACCTATAAATAATAATGAATTGGAAAAAGGCGTATAAAGATTATGTATATATTTAATTAACATCGGGAAAAAGTAAAGACATTCTTCGACTTACTTTTAGCTATATTGATTGGCTTTTTCTATTTTCTCATAACCCTTTAATAATAGTAATTAAAAATTTTAATTTTAATTAAAAAAATTAATTAAAAAGAAAACTCTTTCACACAAAAACTACCGAACGGATTCTGATTACATTTTGTATTGTAGAAGTTTGAGTTGAGGATTAACACAGGCTACTTTTTATCCCGAATCAGTGTTTCCGTGGGATACTGAATTTACACAGGTGCAGCCGCTGTCAAAAGCCAGTATTTTACCTACCTGCAAATATTGCATGTATAAATCCGATTATCATGAATTACAATTTGTTTACAACCAATAACTCACCAGCATCGCTCACCCGTCACCACTGTCTGACCTATACAAAATCAACTTCTAAAAACGATTTTACATAAAAGTCTTTGCTGCGAAAAAGAGTTTGCTGCGAAATTGTCAGTGATCTCACACAGAATCATAAATGGGTATTTATTTTAAAAGCACATTTGTACCTACTTGTTTGTATAAGGCGACGAACCCATGTCGCAGTTGACGTGCGTTTAAATAGTTTCAAATTAGCTATCTATGTTTGTCCAAGATTGATATGACGTTTGATGGATGTTTTGTAAGATTAATTATGGAATTAAATGAAAAATATATAATATAAAATATATAATAGGCATGATGGATATAGTAAAGGAATACTTAAACAAAGTACCTACTTATCTACTAAAGTATCATAAAGATATCTAGAAATATTTATTCATTTTTCTAATGAGAGATCAAATTTATTTATTCATTTAAATAAAACTTCAAAACATAGAAATCTGTCATGTTCACTCAAACACGAATAAGATTGCTATGCTAACTCTATCTATCCAAAACACTACGTTTTGAGATTTTTTTTCCCTGCAAAAGTTTTTTTTTTTTTTTAGAAAGTAACGCAGCCAAAAGCTAGTAATAAAATAAATAGATTCAATTCGGCATTTGAATCTAAACGCTCAATGCTCATGTAAGCACATTTTAACGTGCGGTAAAGTCTCCTCATGTGGTCGTCACCTAAACTAAATTTTACTGGCAGTTTTATTTGCGTTCAGATCAAATTACTTCTTCGTTGATTAATTAACCGACACTGACAAATCTAACTACAGCGGTCAAAATGGTTAGTTGGGTACAAAAGTTTCTTTTTTTTTCTTTTTTTGCGTCATAAATAAATATCGAAATATTCGTTATTCCAATTTGGTGGTATTTTAATCTTTTTATAGAACCTCTCTGTGGAAATAAATTCTTATATTTGTACAGTCTGGGAAAAATAATGTTCATCAGTTTTATCGTCTTTAAATTATTTTGTTAGTATTATAATAGAAATAAATAAATTGAGTATTATAATATAATAATGTCTATGGACGCTTCACACCACGTCGGTCTGGTCCCGTGGTAAGTATCCGAAGAACTTGTGTTATTTTAAGTATATTTAACATCTATATATTTATATATATATATATATATATATATATATATATATATATATATATATATATATATATATATATATATATATATATATATATATATATAATGTTAATGCGCGATAATTTCATATTAATCGATTTCTATTTTCTCGATTTAGGGTTCCGTACCAAAAAATATCCTAAGATCACTTTGAAGTCCGTCCGTCGGTCTGTCTGTCGGTCAAGAACGAAGTCTGACTGACAAAAATCAGACTTCTTAGTTGACGTCGAAAGGTACTGCGCCTTTGTTGCTCAAAAAAACGCATATTTCGACACTCTCAAGGGAATCAAAGTTCATAGGGTGCTTCCCATTGACTTAGAACTATATTTGGCATTGTAATATCGTTATATACGACAAGTACATGAAAAAACTGTAAATGCACATTTGTAATTAAATCATAAGAATCAAATACACATGTGCAGTTTCAGTCATAAAAAAAGAAAAGAAAGAAAGAAAGGTTTAAAGTCTAAAAGGGGGTTGAAGCTACTAGTTAAAATGGGGTCTCATATGAAATGGCTTGTTGTGAATAATCGAAAATATAGTTTTTTTTTTTTTTTCACGATGCATATATTTTTTTTTAAATGAAAAATTACATAAATAACAGCTTCGCCATACAAATAATTTCATTCATCACCTATTTTCAGGCTCGACAAAAACTGCGAACTGATTCCTGAACTATTATGATGGTCCTACTTCACCATTCACGCCGGTGGGCGAGTCCGCCTCGCTGTTGTCTGTTTCTTTTATAAAAAGCTCGTTCACAAAATAAACACAAATAAACAATAAATACAGTCTACGTAAAATTTCAAGACTGCGATTACTTAATAATACAATTGGAAACGTTATAAAAGTACATAGTTTAGTTCGGACCTAATTCTATGTGGATATGTGAGCTCATAAGCCCTTACAAGTTTATGTCTCTGAATGTGCCTGGAAATTGATATTCCATTTGGTGTTTACGTTAAACTAAAACTATTTGTACACTTTAAACACTTGGCTAAAGTGACTAAGCTTTTCTCTATCGATTCTCATAAATTTAATAGTGTGTATTTTAAGCTTTATTTTGTATTAAAGGTTTTCAGTTCGATTGCTTTTTAAATTACTTGGTACCAAATTGTGCAAAATATAACATTAATATATTTAAACTTAAATTTTGCACACTATTAAAAGGGGGGGGGGGGGTCCATAAATTACGTGAAACGTCTATAAAGATTTTTTTACACCCTGAGTGGGTGTCCCCTTGTTGAGATATCATGAGATTCGCCTCGCCTTTTTTATTTAGACTAGTAAGGACTAGTATTTGAGATTATTTTAACAAGCATGTGAGACGTGCATAATTAGTTTTTTCAAACTTTTTAAATTAACCTAATATTCCTGCTTTTTGAGACAGAAAAAAATTATGTGGTATTTGCTTAATTATATTTTTTTTTATTGATTGAAGTCATGCGAATCGTCTCCACGTTTACCACCCCCATAAATCCCAATGCAATATTTCCGGCAATTAAAAAAATATTTTGTTTCAGGTGGTGTTCGGGGCGCGGTGTGAAATAATCGACATTTTGATATCAAAATAACCCTAACGCCAGTGCTAATTAATATTGTGTGAATTAATAAAATGATACATAAGCACAAAAACATTATATAAATTAGTTAATATTATACTTAGTAATATCAAAACTAATAGTCAGAACTACGAAACATATTATAATGAAACATACAAGTAACTTTTTCAAATAGGAAAAACGCTCTGATGTTACCGAACGGAAAGGGCATTAGTGCCAAAATTGGTAGTTATGTTGTGTTACCATAAGTGTTTTCCATACAAAAACAAAATGCTTCTCACTGTGTACGTATCTTTTCTACTCTGGCGAATGGACTTTGCAGTGGAGAGCACAAAAGGTAAGGATAACTATCAATATTATTGTTTTATGCCCGCAATTATGTTCGCGTAAAGGTACCGAAGAACTTCCTGCTCGACCAGTTTTTATAGCTAAAAATATTAAAACATAAAGTGACCGCAACGACTGCAGACGTGGTTGAACTACATATTTACACGTGTGCACGAATCAACGGCGCTGTTATGCGATTTTCATCGTAACCCAGGTCGAGCATCAACTTGTTCGATAGCACATACCTACAGCTTAATATATGCTATGAAAACCGATTATTTTACTGGAAAATAAATACATGTAAATTAGAGCCGGGAACAATCATATGGATAATTCCCGGCCCGGAAACGGAGATTATAAGCACATGTTAGGTACATACAGTTTAAATTTCAGCCAAATTAGAAAATATGCAATAAATTACTTTTTACAAAAAGTGAAAATTTTACTTCTATCTGAATTATTTCGTCGAAATACATTTTAAACTAATTCGTGGAAATACATTTTGATTTTTAAAATGTAAAGTAAATATTAGCGTTCGTTTTATCCCTTGTTTAAATATAAAGCTGTAATATTTTCTAGGAATATCGAAATAATATTAACGATATTCCTACTTCCTCTTTCGATATTCGTTTTTGATTTTCTATTGAATTACTCGCCTTCCGACCTATTTTTCTATAACTACTATCCATTCGCTATTTCCGTAAAATGTATGATTTCTGCGGAGTGAACAGACATATTTATTAGTATTAGTACGAGGGCTGCACTAAAAGTATCGGAAATAGAATATTTCCACTGTTCCTGTCATATTAAAATCTTTTTAATTTAAAACTCCTTGGTTTTAAAAATCGAATACCGTTTATTTATTTGAAAAAAGATTCTCGGTCTTGTCACAAGGTCTTGTCAAACTTGTTTAGTCGTTGAGAAAATGGAATTGACTCTAGAAGACTAGAGCGATGATTTATTATGACTTTCGAAGTGGTTTAACACAAAAACAGTATGTTGACCGGATGATTTCTGCATTTGGTGATGAAGCCCCATCCCAAACCACAATTTATCGCGGGTTTGCTGAATTTCAACGTGGACGTGTCAAGCTCAGTGATGATCCCCGTCAAGGTCGTCCAAAAACTGCAGTCACCCAAGAAAACGTTGATGCTGTGCGTAAGCTGATTGAGGAAGATCGACATGTGACATACCGCGAAATTCAGGCAACTTTAGACATTGGCATGAGTCAAATACAAATGATCTTGCATGAACAATTAGGTGTAAAAAAGTTGTTTTCCCGATGGATACCGCATTTGCTCTGTGAAGAGCAAAAAGCGGCTCGCGTTACTTGGTGCGTCAGAACTCTCGAAAGATTCCACGCAGGATCCTCAAATGCTGTATACAACATCGTATCAGGTGACGAATCCTGGATATACGCTTACGAACCCGAAACAAAAAACCAGTCACGAGTTTGGGTGTTCGAAAATGAGTTAAAGCCAACAAAAATTGTTCGTTCACGGAGTGTTGCAAAAAAATGGTGGCCACGTTTGTCTCCAAAACCATGTTGCGACTATTCCTCTTGAGGGACAAAGAACGGTTAATGCAGAATGGTATGCTAACATTTGTTTGCCACAGGTCGTTTCTGAACTCCGTAAAGAGAACTGCAACCGCCGCATCATCCTCCATCACGACAATGCGAGTTCTCACACCGCGCACAGAACAAAATAGTTTTTAGAGAAAGAAATCATATAATTATTAGACCATCCGCCGTACAGCCCCGACCTAAGCCCTAATGATTTCTATACTTTCCCTAAAATAAAGAATAAATTGCGTGGTCAGAGATTTTCATCACCTGAAGAAGCTGTGGACGCCTACAAAACGGCCATTTTGGAGGCCCCAACTTCCGAATGGAATGGTTGCTTCAATTATTGGTTCCATCGTATGGAAAAATGTGTCAAATTTCGCGGAGAATACTTCGAAAAGCAATAAATACATTTTTAAATAGTAATGTTGTGTCACTTCCTTGATTCCCGAAATTTTCAGTGCCGCCCTCGTAGTAAACAGCCTCAATGGTCTAGTGGTTTAGAGCTTGGCTCTTGACTCGGAGGTCGTGGGTTCGATTCCCGTGTTGGAAGAACAAAAAAATGTTTTTTCCAAGTGTGGTTAGGACAATGCAGGCTGATCATCTGATTGTCTGACAAGAAACATGATCCATGCATCGGATAGGCATGTAAAACAGTCAGTCCTGCGCCTGATCTCTCATCCGTCCCACTGGGTTTCAACTTTCAAGAGTAAAGGAAGAGAGAGTGCTCTTGTGTACTGCGCATACACCTGGGCCGTTTGACGTTGGTTTGACGTTTATGTGATACCATTTTGCTGTTTTAACATATCGGGACTGGATCGTAACTGTACTATTGCAGGATTTATTCAGCAGAATCAACCTTCTGGGTTATTTGGTAACTTTTAACTTGGCAACTCTATGCGACCTTCAAAGTCAATTTGACATTTTTTTTTAGGTTTTAGCTTGAAAGAGTAAAAAAACATTTATTTCTCATTTTATCTATTATTTTAGTACTAATTAATTTATTATCAAGTAACTCATCAGGTCACTTTTTTTTCATACAATGTTGCCACCCTTCGATTTTTGAAAGCTGCTATTTCTCGGTTCAACTTTCGTTTGCCAGATTCCACATCTACAACCTGCAACAGCTACAACATACGCACGTACTTAAAGAAAAGAAAAAATCATATATTATATACATATATAAATATACATATATAAATGTCAAATATATATATATATATATATATATATATATATATATATATATATATATATATATTTTGGAAGGAGTACTAAAATCAAAGCCGGGTGGAGGTAAAAAGGTTAACTAGAATGTTAAGACTCTCAACATTTTTATTTATTTATATATTATATTTATTTATCAAGGTCCCACCCACCCACACAAGGTCTCGGATACCTATCATATCACCATATGTGTGATATCATATGTATATATGTGTGATCATCATATTTGTGATAGATTTGTCTGACGCGACGTTTAAAATTATTTCGGTGTCAACCTTAGGCTTACGTCAACGTGGCTGACATTCGCCGGTGCTCGAGCTGTCACTTGTAGAGAGTGTCGCCCCTGTGGTGGAGTGGAGACCCGAATTTACGCAACCGACGTAACGGAACGTAAAATCTTTGTTAGTGTATTTAAAGACAGTTGGTTTGACAGGTAATAACAGTTGGTATGGGAAAAATAATTTTGTGATCTGTAGTATTTTCCTAGCTATATTTCTTACCATTTAAAATTTTAAGCCTTTCCTGAACTTTTACAATTATTTCAAGATCAAAATTAGCCAAATCTGTCCAGCGGTTATCGAATTTTAGCAAGACGAAGGAACGGCAGTTCATTTTTATTTATAAAATAAGATAAAATTGTTGTATATTTAACAATTTTAATAATTACTTCCTTACATATGTTTCAAGCTTATTTACTTCTGAAAGGAAGAACTGTAGTAAAAAAACCCACATGTTAGTCCCAACAATAAATTACTGTCGTACAATATTTACAAACTAAGAAACAAATCCAACCAGGACAAAATGCTGAGTACTAACAAATCAGTACAGACGCTAAAACATTCATGCTTAGAGCATCCTGCGAGGTGTTCCCTCGGGAGCCACAAAACGTAACGAACCTCGGAGCGCCATTTCGCGTTACATTTTTTGCGACGACAAAATGGCGGCTTGTCTTGGGGGGAGATTATTTATGTGTCACGGTTAAGGTAAGATATGCTGATTGCTATTGGCGACCCTTGTCAGCCGATAAAAATTGGAATCACAATGAATTCGGGGAGTACTATTATGAATTACTTTTCACGTACCGAATTAATATTTGAGACTTCCTTTTTGCTGTGATTACAGGTGAAGTTATTTTCTGTATTGTAAGTGTTATAAGATTTTAATCACGGAAAATGTTTGTTTAAAAATAATAAAATCTCTGCCCTATATAAAAACTCTTGACTCTTCAAAAATGCCAAGGATTAATCTCAACAAAAAATTATTACTTGACTTTAAATTGCAAAGTTTCGAAAGTGTAAAAGTGCTCGCTTTAGAGCATACTTGAAATATGAAGGGGCTAAAAACAGTTATAAAATCGATATCGCTATTGAAGTTGCTATTTTGTATATATGTATTGCCCGATATAAACCTTATAGGTACAACTACCACATTGTAAGTGGTAAAGAGACAATTTTTTTTTAAGTTATTTTGTAGAGGTATTCAAAGAACCCTACGATTTCAATAATTCCAAAATAGATATGATTTCTTTTCGAATGAATATGGAAATTTGTTCCAGAAACTATAAATGTTAAATTTCCTCAGAAAAGTCTTGGAAACAATTTGTTAGCATAGATAATTTATTATGAAATAAAATGAGCTTTCGTGTAATTTGTTACACGAAATCTCATTTTTATCTATAAAGGTAAAAGGGATAAAATATAATAAAATCGAAAATAATTAACATCTAATCCCGCTATGTTTCAAAAGCAATCATCTTGTCCACTTTCAAAGAGATTAAAATCCAATCATCTTTATAGTGTTCTTTTTTAATTATTCCAATAAGACCGTCGAGCCGATTCAACGAAGGCTATTTAATCAATCACGTTTTCAATGAAAGTGGTATTAAGGAGAATTTAAAAGAGATCCCCGTTTACCTTAGAAACAGTCAGTTGGAATCAGTTGCGGCCAAGCTTTTCACTAATTCTTAATTTAAATGCATGAGATCGAATACGTACGCAACAAGTTCTCCTTACCCATCGTTAGTGCTTATGTTTTAAATGAAAAATAAAACTTGAATTCTTTATTCAAAGGCATTACGTATTTCCGTCGAACAATCTGTTACCGATATTTGACCGAACTCAAGAGATGTAAAAATGTTAACTAGAATGTTAAGACTCTCAACATTTTTTATTAGCATTGCTTCGTGAATCGTGATATATATTACACTCTAGTAGTTTTTTTACTTATAAATTAAGTATTTATATATAAGTAAAAATAGTATATATAGTAAAAATACACTACTAAAAAATAAACTATAAAAATAGTAAAATTAGTATATGTAATAGTAGGTATATTAAAATTAGATATTTAGGAACCGATAGTAAGAGTTTGCTAAACTAAATATTTGTATAGTTAGGGGTGTTAAAAATCATTAGGACTTAACTGGTACCCGCAACACAAGTTCTCGGATACCTACCACAGGGCCCAAGGCCAGACTGACGTAGTGGGAAACATCCATAGATATATAATATAATTGTATACTTTAAAGAATTAAATAATCGTAAAAGTTTACGAAATCCTACCTCTCCTACCTTCCCTATGAATGTACAAGTGTATGAGGATGGATGGATAGATGTTTGTTACACGTACGCAAAAACTACTGAAAGGATTTTGATGAAATTTGGTATAGTAGTTAGTAATAGTAGTAGGTTAAGCTCTGGATTAACATAGGCTACTTGCTACTTGGTATACAAAATATAAAAATATAATGTTCCCGCGGGATGCTGTATTTATGCGAGCGGAGCCGCGTGCTGGTAATAAATATATTATTATGGAAATTTAAGTATAATAAAAATCCAATTAAAAGGTTTTGAGGTATGTAAATTCTTGAAATTTGACATAATCCAATTTGAAGATCCGTTGTCTGTTCCCCGAAATCTGTAATATTAAACTTTTAAATCTTTGATTAGATTTAATATTGTCTAAATTATTGAAAATATTGGCTTCAAAAAAACGCCTTTCAGTAACTGCATAGAAATCGTTTGAAAAATTTAGCCTTTTATCATGAACTATGAAGCCATAGGTTTTGGACTGAACGAGATTTCGCGATTTGTGTTAAAAAAATTGACAACCATTGACCACGCATGAACGACCAGTTCATTGTTATCTAAACTACTCGGTCCGTTATCGGAGCAAACAACGTTTGCGGTAGGCATTATAAGCCGATCCCAATCGAAAAAACTTGTTTGGAAACTAAAAGAGATGGTGCAAATGTAACAGATGTAGAGTGCAGCACATAATAGGCCGGCGCATTTTTAAAATGGGAGCGAACTGTCGTCACCATAAAGTGCCATTGTGGGTGCCCTATGAGCACAAAAACCTCATACTAATTGTTTGCACATTTTGCGTCCCTACTCTCGTTCCCCTTTGATATCGGAGATGGAAAATGCGCGCCATTTTTTATTTCTTTCATGTTGATATGTTTTTTGCAGCGGTACCAATTAATTTTGTATTTACGTTACAAATTTTGAGGAATATTGTATACTAACTCTGTCATGGTTATTCTTCAATTCTTCAAATTTTCCTTTTTCATATCCATAAAAAATCATATCACTTGTGTCGTATCTATAACAATTGCAATGGAATTATTAAACAAGAGTACAAATATACATGAAGGTATATGCTATAGGTAATTATCTACCATTAGAATGCAACGTTAATGTGCTATAATGATTAATACAAGCCAGTTACTAATCGAGACGGTGGCGTTTACGATGATAATTGTAGTGACAATGACGGCATTGATAATAATAATGATGATGATACTAGGAACATACAAACGATTGTCGCAGGTGTCCACAAAGTGACAGCTCATCGTGACGAAGGGGAAGGGTTACGTCGTGTCACGTGGGTTAAGCTTGTTTATAAAAAAGTAGTCATTGTCCCTCATAAATCAATGTCTGCGCTGACACGTCTGTTTGTTTGTCATTGTATCAACACCCCATTTTTGATATTGCTGCTGGAGAACATTTTTTATCAAACCCTTCATCTCCCCAAAGAATAAGTTGCACGAGGAAATTGCTTTCAAATGGCCAAATTTCCTTAAATTATAAATGACTATCCGTTTCCTCGGAAAGGTTTGAAGTTTACGTTTTTCACAGATTTATTTCTTATTCACCCCTGTGTCGTTAGCAACTTCCAGATTTTTCACAAGTTCTAACAAAGTTTGAGAAGTAATAACGAAGCAGAAAGTTGGATAAATCTGTATTTTTACATAATATTTGTGTAATTTTATTATTTTCAATAATTAATTCTTAAGTAACTCAAAAGTATGTCGAGAATTCAGTAGTATCAAATAATATATTACTAACCTCACCTAGTTAACGAAAAATATTTTTTTTTTGGTTTCACATAAAAAGTATTTTGGTAAACAATTGTCCATTTTTCTGCACCACTTGAAACTCTGTGGTGACTATCTGTAATATAATTTTACAATTTATTGTGGAATCTATTATGTGATATTTCTATTTGTAGGCATGTTTTGTTAATCGCTAATGTGACTGTTAATGAAAAAGGTCTGTGTATCACATTTCCGAGCATGTGCCAGATTTGTCACACGGAATCATATTCCAAACACTGTTTTTTAGGATTCCGTAGTAACTGCACTGAACACTTATAGTTCCGCTCTCTCCGTCTGTCTACCTTGCTAACTTCGGCAATCTATAGGTAAATAAAATTGAACTGTCTATTTGTAATTTCAAATTAACAGCTTTTTACTTAATGCGTATGAATGTATATTCGGTATTAAAAATATATAATAATTTTTAAAATTTTTGTCTGTCCGTCTGTCTGTCTGTCTGTCTGTCTGTTTGTTCCGGATAATCTCTGGAACGGCTAGACCGATTTTCACGGGACTTTCACTGGCAGATACCTGATGTTATAAGGTATAACTTAGGATATTTTTTATCCACATCATCATCAAAAAATGTTTAACACCCAACAAAGTGGGAACGCGTCAGCTAGTTGTGAATATAAGTAGACTACATATTTATAGTTATAGATTGTATATTAACTTTATTTTCAGCATCATTAAATAATTATAACTGGCTCCCGATACATGTGAATTGTGGATTGTTTTTCTTTCTACCCCATTGTGTGTGGTATCGAATAGATATTTTTAAATAAAGGCGAGGTTTCATACTTGCCTTGTTTTACGTGTTGACGTTTTTAAACTGGGGGCCAGCTTGGCATTCCTAAACAATGAGAGTTTGAAACTCACAATTTTCTGCGCTGATAGATCTTGCCAAAACTGTTTAGGTGGTCTTTTTTGAGCGAAATCAAATAATTTAACTTTTGAAGTAATTTGAAAAAAAAAAAACCTTTTGGCGTGTGTTGGCTGACGAAACCCTCGTTAGATGTGTCCTGTGCACTGTCCTGTGCTCTTCGTTAGATTTTTAACTGTCATAATATTACATATTTAAACAGAAAAATGATATTTTTTTGTTGAACAAAGCACTTCACATGCAAAATGTAGTTTCAAATAGTACCTAGCAATTTAATAAACAGAACGTGAAAGAATCTTTCTGTAATATAAGGAGACGAAAACACGCAACCGCCCGATTCTAGCCACATTTCTAAGGAAGCATTCTTTTAAGACAAATGCGAATAGGGAAAAGAAAAGAAATACTTTTCTAGAAACTTAAGAAAACATTTTAAAATTAAAAGATTGCAGCGAGCTTTCATATTATTATGATATTATGGACACGCTTCGTATGAGAATTAATTACGAACATGTTTATTTAAATTATTTAATTAATCATATAATTTATATTATCTTTATTTAATGCTTGATGCTTAGGTAATTTTGTTTTAGGAATGAAGATAACTAAAAATATTCTCTTTTAACGTCATTCATATTTCAAATTTGTTAGAGGATTACACTTAATTTAACTTCGGATTCGTACAAAGAATCGTTAAGCTATATCAGAACTTTGAAGTAATTTTTCGTATTTTCGATAAGATTTTCGTTCTTGGTCAAGAGTATTTAAGCGTTTATAAGTACGAAAATCTTAACACGACTTTGAGAAAAGTCAAAGATATGCAACGATGTAAAACGAGGATTAAGTCAGGTGGCCCAGGAGCAAAGTAAACGATTTATGAGGACGGGCGAGCGCAGATGCGATTTCTCTAAATCTTTCCCTACATTTTCGTTCAAGTCTCGTAAGGCTGGTAAAGTGCCGACTAGACGGCGATATTCTGGAATATTCAAAATATAATTTAGTGACCAAGATTTAGAACTAAAATGTTTTCTGAGAAATACCATTTGAATAATTTTAACAGTAGTTACTAATGTATTACCAGATTATTGTTCTCATATATTAATTATTATATTATTAGGTTTTAAGCTATAAGCTCAAATATCGTTTTATAAATATTGTGTACCTACTTTTGTTTTTTCTTAGCAATATGATCCTAGTTTCATAATTTTGAGGTTTGGAGCGTCAAACTTAGAAAGCACATTAAAGTTTTTTTTAGCTACTTGATGTTTCCCACGACTTCGTGCTTAGCATAAACACAGGCTTGGTAAGTATATCTGTGCCAAATTTCATCAAAATTGGTTCAGTACTTTCGGAGATTTTTTAATGCCAACAAACAAATAAATCATAATATAGGTAAAGCCATTTTAGCCTTATATCCGTTTTTTTCAAACATTATTTAAATATATTTATTTTTATTTTATTCCAGTTAAACCATACAAATGAGTTTTTAAAAGTAACTTTACTTCTTCCAAACAAAAATTCTTGAACAAAAACAATGACTCGCTTTACTCTTCATTAACATTTCGTATTCGTCATATTTTATTAAGAAACCTTAATATTAAATATTTTTCATTTTTTGCACTCTACTTCTCATTTCCATTTCTTACTATGCGCTTTGTGCTGACCGCACTTTTTCATATATTATAAGAATCTATTTTGTCAGTTTTAAGTTCAGTTTATTATTTTAATACAATTTGTATTATGATACTAAATCGTTTGTTTATTCAATTCATACTCAACATATTCTAAAAGTTCCTAAATAAACATTGACCTTTCATTCCCAGAATACGCACATGTTTGTGCTTATTGTTTATTTCACATGTCATTTTTTGAAACTACCCGACGATACGTGACGCGACGCAGTGCTGCATTAAATAACAGTGAACACATTCGTCACTATCTAGTACAAGCAATGCTATGTCGCTATTTATCTGTTCCTCTTTCTTTAAGCGACATTAGTGCATCCAAACAATCTCTTCCGCTTACAATTATCGTAAGATTAAAAACTGTTTTCGCACTACACCATGAGAGTGGAATAACAGGGAGGCACATCCGTCACTATGTAGTACGAGCAATGCTATGTCGCTAATTATCTGTTCCTCTTTCTTTAAGCGACATTAGTGCATCCAAACAATCTCTTTCGCTTACAATTATAGTAAGATTAAAAACTGTTTTCGCACTACACCATGAGAGTGGAATAACAGGGAGGCACATCCGTCACTATGTAGTACGAGCAATGCTATGTCGCTAATTATCTGTTCCTCTTTCTTTAAGCGACATTAGTGCATCCAAACAATCTCTTTCGCTTACAATTATAGTAAGATTAAAAACTGTTTTCGCACTACACCATGAGAGTGGAATAACAGGGAGGCACATCCGTCACTATGTAGTACGAGCAATGCTATGTCGCTAATTATCTGTTCCTCTTTCTTTAAGCGACATTAGTGCATCCAAACAATCTCTTTCGCTTACAATTATAGTAAGATTAAAAACTGTTTTCGCACTACACCATGAGAGTGGAATAACAGGGAGGCACATCCGTCACTATCTAGTACAAGCAATCCATTTTACCGTGTAATAAATCACCTCCCCTGTATCGGACCTATTATCAGGGGTATCCCGTGCATATTGTGTCTCCCTTGGCTCGCAGATGCGCGATAGACAATTTGATTACGTCATTACTCTGGCCTTGGGCTTACTATTGTTGTGCGATTGTGCTATGTCACACATAATAACACGTCATAACATTATTTTTTTTATATGCAATTATAATTCCGCTAGTTTTGTACCTTAACAAATAGTCCTGAGATTATATTTTGCATTATCTTTAGTGCATTTTAAAATATCGCAAGTGTTGTATGTTCTTTGTGATACTGCAAAATATGTTTGTGATGTTTTCTTTTTCTTTCTTTCCTTAATCTTTTGTTAAGGATAACCAAATTATTTGTTTATTTTGGTCGAAACAAGGAAAAGATATAGTAACGAAGTGGTTCCGATCTGACGTTTAGTACAATTACTGACGTTTTGGTAATTCCAGTCATGTTTTACCGAACGTGGATACAGTATCAGCGATTTGTTGATAAATTGAAGGGTGACCATAATTATAGTGGGATCACGGGATTCCTATGATTAGATGTTAAACCCGCAGATTCCAACTACATGTATAACTACTAATCTTAATTCACAATAGCTGTAAGTCCTCCCCGGTCCCCCTCATTAGGCGTGCGCGTTCCTCGGGCGTGTCAGCGATGCGGGTGCTGCTCGCGCCACTTACACGCCCGAGGAACGCGCACTCCTAATGTGGGGTCAGCCTAAGGATACTTCGAGGTTCGGTTCATTTTAAAGCGGCCTGAACCCAACTTCTCATAATTAACTTACACTTTCATATTACTTTTATGAACTATAAATGAATCGACTTAACACAAACTAATTTTTGTAGTTTGGACCAATCAAAACGGGTACGACGGATATGATTGGCACTGCATCGTGACTGTATTATTTCCGGATTTAATTAGCAGATTCGTCCTTCTGATAACCTAGTTATAAGAATTCTACTAATACCTACACTCTTTATTTTGTGTGTAAAATAATGAGAACTTATTATTGCTTTTGAGGAACTTAAGTATTAAACATAATGAAATCGCGAATGAAATTCAGCCCAGCTGCCGTCGGCAACAATTCTGTATATCGCGGACAATCGAGCGAAACATCGCATAAAAGACATAAAAGATACGCTGATGATATTTCATCGAACCCCGTTACTATTATGTTGATGAGGCCATTATCGTTGAACATTTCGTTTGTCGCAGGAGCGCTCTAGTGTCCATAATTTTCGCCGTTTATGGGACGTCTCTATTCGAAAGATGCTTGCAGTTGCGCCGCTTTGTTTGCAATATAAATAAAAAAACAAATGACGGTAGATGATTAAATAGCTAGAAGAGAAAATCTTGAAATGTTTTCTCTTTAAATTGAATGTATTTGTACGTATTAAGGTTCAATATTATTATACAAATTGTGTTGTTTAGCTGGACAGAAAAGGTTGTTGTAGCATTGTTATTTGTGGGTAGGCATTCCTGATGTGTAGCATTGTTTAATTTTCAGCCAAGCTATAAGTTTTAATGTGTTACTTAGGTGCTCGCTAGGGCTGGCCCAATAAAGTTTTTCGATTTCATTATTCAATTCGAATCAATCCTATAATATAGTATAACGCAAACAAATAATTTTTATAAACAAATTATTTTAGATAATATGATTATTCACAGTAATTTTTCAATTCGAAATTATTTGTTTAAAAAAAACATAGCACCTGAGCTCGCCACTTGTTTTTTCTAGTTCACATAGTTGCAGACTATGTCATTATGTCTTAAATTTCCACCAGATTCCTAGCAATAGCTCTATTATGAGCTTCTTGGAAAATCATAAAGATTACAAAATACATTTTGCTTAAAAATCTTTGTGAAAATATAATATGCAAAGTAGGTTACAGGTTTTTTTTAAATACACGTAAAAAAGTAGTAGTTTTTTCATTATAAAACGTCAACTAGGTCTACGTGGCTTAAACCACAGGCGTACTTTATAATATTGTCAAACAGTTACAGTGTTCGATAATTTTATTACGTCACGACATCCCTGTTTCACTTTGTTATGATAGCGGGAAGTTTGCTGGATGTCACGTTGAAGTGACACCATTTGTCACTTAATTAAGCAGATTAATTGCCAAAAACAGGCTACAAACGATAGAGCTAATATAATTTTGTACAAATATGTGCCAATATATTGTGTTAAACATTGAAGTTTAGGCTAATTGCAATTTTAAAATTAGTAATTAATTAAAATTGTCGCATTTATGTTATAAATTAACTGAGATCCAAACCTAGTAGACAATATTATAGCCCCGACTAAGTCTGCACCGTTTTTAATTCAAATAGTTTCAGATCTTTCTAGATTAGCGCAGATAAGTTTCCAGAAAAACACACCTAGTTAAAAAACGCACAAAATATCAATTTAAAAAGTCGACAGTGGCAACCCTGGGTTTTCCACCAGGCTGATATATCGCTCTCATTGTCGCGAACTAACAACAGTCCATTCTGGCTAACAGCCCGCTTTAGTGACCCTACATCCGGACTCTGGAGCGAAGCCGCTATCTCACTGCGCTTACTGATACAATGGAAGCCTACGTTTGTTTGTCTGATATGTTTTTGACGGAAGCACTAAGTGCTTTATATTTTATTTTCGTCTGCAATTTCAATTACAAGCTTTTAGCCCGCTTTTCCTGTTATGTATCTACGCTCTTTGCGATAAAAATTAATATAATTAAATACTTAACACGAAGTAGTACGTAAATAATAATTATAAAATATATAGACGTTTCACACCACGTTAATCTGGCCCTGTGGTAAGTGTCCGAAGAACTTGTGTTACAAGTACCTGACAATGGGAAGTATATTATTAATACTTTTTATACTATATATGTATATATATATATATATATATATATATATATATATATATATATATATATATATATATATATATATATATATATATATATATATATATATATATATCTAATATTTTTATTATATTGTACACTTTAATACACATCTAAGACCCAGGAACACAGAAAACTTTTTCTTCCCTCGTCGGGATTCGAACCCGCGACCCCCGTCGTCGTCGTATAGAGGTCGTCAAATTGTAAGGTCATTTTATTTTATATAATATTTCAAGATTAAGATTTATTTTTCTTTACCTAAATTTCTTACAAGCACGTACAGTAAAGAAAACAATCTTCGTTTTACCATGTTTCACTATAGAAATGATAGACGATGTATGAAAAACGACGATTGCCGAAATTACATTGAGATCGTGATCGTACTGTATAGATTTTAATGCCTTAATATTATTTGGTAGCTGCTTTAAATCTATTACCTTTCAAAGATAGGGATTATTCATCAGGCACAGGTCACGGGTTCGAATCTTTTCATAAACTGAAAACATCCGGAAGTATTTTAAATCTTTAAATAATAAAAAGGATAAAGTAAAATATAATATGGATAAATATCCAAGTACAAAAAATTTACTTGGCATGTATAGACAAGAATTTTACCCACGATGAATAAAATATTAAGATACAGAAAACACAGGGGATTGGGGTAAGTATATTGTAACCCCTATGTTATCTAATATAAAGCTTGTATTAAGATTGTTATGTAGTATGAGTTAGAAGATTTGTTTAGTTTTAGCTAGGTACGTTATTATTATGATATGTTAGCCTTCCCACCTAGACTCACACTAGTGACTAGACAGTTATTATTAAGGTAGCATTACGGTCTTAGCGACCGCGACGCGCGACTACAATCCGTGACCGAGACTGGGTCGCGCGACCCACTGTTAAGTATGAATTTATATAAAGCATTTGAACGAATGCCGTCCGTCCGACCGCAACGCTTGACCGGTGAGCGTGGCCGATGAACTCACTGGTTTGCTAGTCGCGGTCGCTAAAATCGGAATAATTTAAGGAATAATTAATTATTTTTTATTTAATAATTTCTAGTCTGGGCCGTTACTGTAACTGCGACTTAATTGAATATAATATTGTGAATGCTTTGCGGCCAACGAAGAATACGATTTTGTTGTCTGTCAGTTGATCAATAATATTATAAATATCATTATCATGAAAAAAAAAAACCTCACAGCCGAATATTTCATAATCTATTGATAAGTGACAGATAGCTTATTTGCGTGTTTTGTCTCTGTCGCTCGATATAAAGTAAGCAGCGAAAAAACATCCGAATAAGCTAGCCGACACGTATCAGAAGATTTTCAAACAGGCCCTAACACCATTACCCGTGCCTACGTGTTACTAAAACTGCCGAAATTAGGCCCAAAACGCCTAAGATAAATTCTTCTGCTGTTCATGTTCTCACATATATTACCCGAACAAATGAGTGTAATAATGTGTAATAAATAATATACTAAGTTAAACGCGCCATTATTCTTGGTGCGAAGGCTATCGATCAAGGGCTTTCAGCGATCGTGCTGCCGAAACTAGGGACACGTAAATATCACTTAATACCTACGGGGAATTTGTTGTAAACTAGCTGTTGCTCGCGGCTCCGCCCGCGTAAGTATAGTATTCCTACTTTAGGGAACACTACTTTTTCGGGATAAAAAGTAGCCTATGTTTTAATCCAGAGTCTAAGCTACTACCATACCGAATTTCATCGAAATCCGTTGAGTAACTTTTGCGTGAAAGCGTAACAAACATCCACGCTTTCACATTTATAATATTAGTAAGGATGGTATATGTTTGACTATCTATATAATATATACAAGCAGATGTCCCCACTGACTGACTGACTGACGTACAGACGCTCGCACAGCCGTAACCGCTAATGATAGAATCGTGAATTTTGGACAGTCGTTTTAATTTATAATGTAGACGCGCACTAACAAGAGATTTTGATAAATTCCACCCATATAGGGGTGAAATAGGGGTTGAAAGTATGTATGGAAAATCTTTAATTCTGCACCGATTTCGATGAAAATTAAGATTCATGCTCGTAAATACATTTCACTGAAGACGTTTTTCAGGTTTGTTAGAATTGACTCTCTGAGGGTGTAAAATAAGGGTTGAAAGTTAGTATGAAAAAGAAAATTAAACTGTGTCCCGATTCCCATGAAATTTACTATCTGAGCTAATAATAAATAAAACTTATTGAGTACGTATTTTATAGTTTTTTTTTTTAATTCCCTTAAAATCGTTTCCCCTAAAATCGTGAAATAGGGTCCAAAGATTGTATAGTGAAATATGAACAGCTGGTCGGATTACGTTGAATTTTGCCACGTAGATTATTATTTATGACGTAGAAATCCGTTGAAAGGATTTTTCGAAATATATATTGCACATATATATTGCAAATGTATAATTGCACCCCCGTGCATTGCACGGGGGTGCAATATATATTTCGGGATATATTATGATATATTTTGGGAATCCAATGATCCACGCGGACGAAGACGCTCGCTGAATCTAGTTGACAATAGATTCCCCATATTATGAAACATTATGGAGATTGTTTAGCTGGAACTTGACATACTTACGTGATGTAGTAGACACTACAGTAATAGCAATAGCTCCCCACACTGATTTCAGTGACGGTAGCCGGTTTTAATTGAAACCAGGCCAGCTACGCAGGAGTTATTTTATAGTGCCCAAGTGTGTGCACAGTACACTCTCTCTTCCTTTACTCTCGTAACCCAGTGGGACGAATAACCGACACGACTGGTGAGATATCAGGCGCAGGTCCGACTTTTTACATGCCCATCCGACGCATGGATCATCTTTCTTGTCAGACAATCAGGTGATCAGCCTGCATTGTCCTAACCAAACTTGGAAACAAGATTTTTTGTTGTTCCAATGCGGGAATCGAACCCACGACCTCCGAGTCGAGAGCCAAGCTCTAAACCACTAGACCACGGAGGCTGTTGACACTACAGTAGATATCAATTAACAAGATTTTTTTTTTGCCTAGCACGATTTTTACTATATTTAACCAAAATGTGTCCGCGCATTTGTAGATTTTACGGCCGAATACTGAAACGCTTATCAAAATTAAGCGCCCTCCTATTCACAGGCTGTTGCTGTCTCTGCTCGCTGAAATGACAAGGACAGCATGTGACTTAATCATCACTTAATTTGACTATCGTTACAGTATTCTCCCGTTAGACGATTTCAAATAGCTATCTGCCATTAATGTACCAGAAAACTGCTATGCTATGTATAATGCTACATTTGATGTTTTGATACCTGCTTCTCGTGAATTGTTGATCGTAGATAATATGGTCCTATAGTGATTAGTGCCTACTAGTGTTATCCTCAGACTGATTAGTCGTTACGAATAAACAGTATGTATGTGAATCTTCCGCAAATCTATTGAAATACAACACAACGATAATTTGTTTTTCGCGCTCGTCCCTCGTATAATAGATGGCACTAACCGAGTTCCTGACTCAGTTTCGTTTATTTTCGTTTCATAATTCATCACTAGGCATTTTTTTGTCATAATTCATCACTAGGCATTTTTTGTTTGTTTCTATTACGATGAAGTTAAGGTTCATTTTAATTAATACATTGCCGCTGGCAACTATAGAGAAGATGTGACTTTTTAGGGTTCCGTAATACATAAGGATACATACATAATATATATATAATAATAATAATACATAATACATAATACATTCGCTCCTTCGTTAGTCTGTCTGTCCGCGCTTCTAGCTTCTGTAATTATGAATATAGATGGATGAAAGGTATAGTTTTAGATTGTGTATGTATATATCTCAATTTTGGCATCATAAAATAATAATAATTTTATATTTTAGGGGTTGCACTTCATACATGTGAAGTGGGGATAAAAAATATTGCTTTATTACTTACATAACTTTTTTACAAAGTCGACCAATTTCGACAAATCGGCCGGAAAGTTGTTTACAAGTTGCCCCCCCCCCCCCCCCAACCCCCTCCCCGCATTTATAAACTATAGGAGATAGAAACTTGTAAGTTTCCATGCGGATAGATCATGGTAAAAACTCTATAGGAAAATTATTTTGAGCTAAATCGAATAATAAATTTTGAAGTAATTCAAAGAAAACCTATTGCGTGTTGATTATCACGGATCCCTCCTTAGACATGTCCTGACATGCTCCTGGTTAGGTTATTATATTTAATTATTTACCTAACCAATTTATCGCTGTGGTCGAATGTTAGGCGCGTGGCGTAGGTAATTTTAGGCACTAATTATTATTCATTATTATTGTATTGTTTTAGTACTCTGTTATATTATTTTCGGTATAAATCGTACTGATGATAATGTTTGTCCTTCTAAAATTATAAATGTGAAAATTTGTGAGGATGGATGGATGTTTGTTACTCTGTCACGCAAAAAACTACTGAACGGTTTTTATATGAAATTTGGTATGGTAGTAGTTTAGGTTCTGGATTAAATAAAACATAGGGTAATTTTTATCCCGAAAATGTAAATGTAAAGTATTCCCGTGGGATACTATGTTTACGCGGGCGGAACCGCGGGAAATAGCTAGTAAGAAATATTTATAAGGGAAGCCGATAAAAAACCCCTGTCTATTAACGCCTCGCAATTGTGCCTTTGTATGAACTATCTTAAACTGTTTAAAGTTTTATAATAAATCTAAGGGTTAATTAACACCGAATTTTTAAGACAGCTAATCAAAATGGAACTTTAGTCATTACACAAGAAGATACGAGATTCATTGTAAGACTTCGAATGTCAAGTTGCACCGCGCTGCATAGCGCACGTGTAATGCAATGCATGCCTGATGTTATATGGATCTATTTGTGTTGGTGAATAAAGTTCAATTTGGAATTGCTATCTTATAAATGCAGTGCTGCGTATCGTCGCTGTGTGAACTGATCCTTAGAATATATTAGTAGAGCCATGATGATGCCACACGAGTTTACGAGTTCAGTTCACCTGTGTTATAAATAACCTCTGAAGTCATTCTAGTTACATAATACCTATTTATAGGACATCTAATATGGTGTGGGTCATTTATTTACTGTATGTTGGGTTTATTTAGTATATTAACTTTACTATCATTATGATTTTGTTACTCAGTATCAGTTCGTGTACATAAAACAGTCCATCCATCCATCCACTTACTTACACAAATGGTGACCCATGACATGGCCCGCCATGGCCTAGTTTTTAGTGAGTAGGGGCTGCGCCCATTCACCATCTTTTCGGGCGCAGCAGAGTCTCACATACTCGGGGGTAGAACCGCCCATCCCTCGTGGGATGCTTAAACGCATTTTCTTGTCAAAAAAAGTTTTAGTTAGATAGGTTACACTTTCATAACAGACTAAACACATAGATGAAAGAAACTAATAGATCAATTTTTTTCTGAAACACCGAGTCATCTCATCTCACCCTTGAAAAAATTAGCAAAACCCATTAAGATTGATTAAGTTTATTTCAGTGACACTCTGAAAAAGTATTCTTCATAATGATTAATCTACGTTCATTACCAAGTACCAACAAAGGGACGTTATTGAATAAAAGTGTTAAAAGTATTCTGATTGATGATTCTGTCCTGACTCCTGAACCAGATATTTCGAGATGTCTCTAGCAATATTCCATAAGATAAATTTAGACGCTCCCTTCATTTATTGAAAATGATTTATATTAGTTACTTCTTTGAAGCAATGTACTTGATGGAGACTGAATATTGCGAGTATTTTTTTTGCACGAATCGATGCCTTTTTTTTGCCAGAATACGGCGAAGCCAGAAGGAAGAGTAATGAATTTGGCAGTCTATGTTTGTTCCATCGTAGCGCCTAAACTACTGATCCGATTTAAATAAATGAGGTGTCATTAGCTTCTTAATAATGGCCCGGGTCACATGGGCTATATAATTTGCTTAGTCGGGTTTATTGATTGTAACTTTTGATTATTTCTACAAACATAAAGGCAGACACATAAAGTGCACACGATACATGAAGGGTACAGGAAAAGCATCATTAGCTAATTGCTAATATTATGAGAAAATGGTCAATTAAGGATTTGAGATTCCAATGCATTGACCGTTTATTTAATTATTACTTAACTATTATATATTTTAAAACTATGTCTAGTGAAAGAAATAAAGGAAATTTTTTGTGATGTTATGCATAGTTAAAAAACTATGTAAATAAATAAAAACTTAGTATACTCACTTTTATGAAGTAGATATGTCTTATACGAGGGCTGCACTAAAAGTATCGGGAATGGAATATTTCCACTGTTCTTGTCATATTAAAATCTTTTTAATTTAAAACTCCTTGGTTTGAAAAATCGAATACCGTTTATTTATTTAAAAAAAGATTCTCGGTCTTGTCACAAGGTCTTGTCAAACTTGTTTAGTCGTTGAGAAAATGGAATTGACTCGAGAAAATTCTAGAGCGATGATTTATTATGACTTTCGAAGTGGTTTAACACAAAAACAGTATGTTGACCGGATGATTTCTGCATTTGGTGATTAATGCCTCATCCAAAACCACATTTTATCGCTGGTTTGCTGAATTTCAACGTGGACGTGTCAAGCTCAGTGATGATCCCCGTCAAACTCGTCCAAAAACTGCAGTCACCCAAGAAAACGTTGATGCTGTGCGTAAGCTGATTAAGGAAAATCGACATGTGACATACCGCGAATTTCAGGCAACTTTAGACATTGGCATGAGTCAAATACAAATAATCTTGCATGAATAATTAGGTGTAAAAAAGTTGTTTTCCCGATGGATACCGCATTTGCTCTGTGAAGAGCAAAAAGCGGCTCGCGTTACTTGGTGCGTCAGAACTCTCGAAAGATTCCACGCAGGATCCTCAAATGCTGTATACAACATCGTATCAGGTGACGAATCCTGTATATACGCGTACGAACCCGAAACAAAACACCAGTCACGAGTTTGGGTGTTCGAAAATGAGTTAAAGCCAACAAAATTGTTCGTTCACGGAGTGTTGCAAAAAAAATGGTGGCCACGTTTGTCTCCAAAACCGGCCATGTTGCGACTATTCCTCTTGAGGGACAAAGAACGGTTAATGCAGAATAGTATGCTAACATTTGTTTGCCACAGGTCGTTTTTGAACTCCGTAAAGAGAACTGCAACCGCCGCATCATCCTCCATCACGACAATGCGAGTTCTCACACCGCGCACAGAACAAAAGAGTTTTTAGAGCAAGAAATCATAGAATTATTAGACCATCCGCCGTACAGCCCCGACCTAAGCCCTAATGATTTCTATACTTTCCCTAAAATAAAGAATAAATTGCGTGGTCAGAGATTTTCATCACCTGAAGTAGCTGTGGACGCCTACAATACGGCCATTTTGGAGACCCCAACTTCCGAATGGAATGGTTGCTTCAATTATTGGTTCCATCGTATGGAAAAATGTGTCAAATTTTGCGGAGAATACTTCGAAAAGCAATAAATACATTTTTAAATAGTAATGTTGTGTCACTTCCTTGATTCCCGAAATTTTCAGTGCCGCCCTCGTAATATGGTAACGGCTTAGGGTTAGTCGTAGTAATAGTAGTTAGTAGACAAGGAACCCTTATAGTTTCGCTCTGTCCGTTCGTCTGTCCGTCTGTTCACCAGTGGCGAGGGCTGGTTCTCCTTCATAGGGAAGCCCTAGCCTGTATTACAGGTAAGTATTTGGATGAGGGTCTTCAAAAGGTAAGTGGTAAGTGAAGCCGATAGGAATGGAGTTGTAGGAACCCCGCGCCACTGCTGTCCACCCTTCTTACTTCTGTAATCTATACTATACATAGGTGCAACACAAATTAATAAAATTGAAGTGTCTGTTTGTAATTTTAAATTAACAGCTTTGCACTTAGTGCGTATGAAAATGTACACAGGACCTACTTACAATACAAAATGAATTTTAAGAATTTTTGTCTGTCCGTCTGTATTTTCGTTCCGGGTAATTTCTAAAACGGCTAGACCCATGTTTACGGGACTTGCACTGGTAGATAGATAATGTTATAAGGAGTAACTTAGGCTACTTTTATCTTAGGGATACGTTTAAAAAATTGGGTTCCTTTTCGTTAGTTCTACGCAAACGAAGTTTAAATTTAGCATAGTAAGTCCTATGCTAATCTATACAGAATCTATAACTATATAGATTTCTTTTTTGTCAACATAAAATTATGTAATCCTAAAGAAGTAATAATATATCCGAAGAGCTTGTGTAACAGGTGCCAGATAACAGGAAGTATATTTGATACTTTTATACTATATAAACATATTTAAGATTTTTATTATAACATACACACATTTAATATACATCCATGACCCATTAACACAGAAAACTTTTTGTTCCCTCGGCGAGATTCGACCCCGTGACCTCCGGCTTGTAAAATATTTAGTTTGACTGTTGACTGTGATTTAGTTTGAATGTTGCCATTGTAAAATATTTAGTTCAACTGTTGACTGTGATTTAGTTTGAATGTTGCCATTGTAAAATATTTAGTTCGACTGTTGACTGTGATGTAGTTTGAATGTTGCCATTGTAAAATATTTAGTTCGACTGTTGACTGTGATTTAGTTTGAATGTTGCCATTGTAAAATATTTAGTTCGACTCTTGACTGTGATGTAGTTTGAATGTTGCCATTGTAAAATATTTAGTTCGACTGTTGACTGTGATTTAGTTTGAATGTTGCCATTGTAAAATATTTAGTTCAACTGTTGACTGTGATTTAGTTTGAATGTTGCCATTGTAAAATATTTAGTTCGACTATTGACTGTGATGTAGTTTGAATGCTGCCATTGTAAAATATTTAGTTCGACTGTTGACTGTGATTTAGTTTGAATGTTGCCATTGTAAAATATTTAGTTCGACTGTTGACTGTGATTTAGTTTGAATGTTGCTATTGTTAAATATTTAGTTCGACTGTTGACTGTGTTTTAGTTTAAATGTTGCCATTGTAAAATATTTAATTCGACTGTTGACTATGATTTAGTATGAATGTTGCCATTGTAAAATATTTAGTTCGACTGTTGACTGTGATTTAGTTTGAATGTTGCCATTGTAAAATATTTAGTTCGACTGTTGACTGTGATTTAGTTTGAATGTTGCCATTGTAAAATATTTAGCTTGAGTTCCTCTACAAAGCTGTTTACATTTTTTTTCTTTGTCGACAAAGAAAAAAAATACAGGAAACAACGTTGTTCAAATTCGTCCTTACGTCGTATAATAGTATCTGATAGGTGAAATTAAGCTTGTAAACATGAACCAACATATGAATACTAATATATATTGTCAATCGCATATGTATCGATAATTTTAATTTTATTCGGGCGAATAAAGTTTAATTTAATGAGTGTGATACGAGTGGTAATTACGATATACACTTGTTTGGCAACGTCCGTATTGGCGGGCCGCCAGATGCTTTACGTACAATACTAAATTACTAAACACATATACCGTTTTTGACGTTTGTTTATTACCTTATATTGAGTATATTGTAACGTCATGTGTAAAAATTTTGGCGTCGTCCATTTAGTACTTACTACCTGTGCAGAATTACCAATAGTATTCAGATTTTGGACATAAGTCATTACTGCACGAGTATGTTTTGTTGTTGAATAAAAATAAGACATGACGTAAGCTAATCTTGTATTTTAAACTCTCGAAAACGGCTGCAATTATTACCGTGAAATTTATATATTTAGAATAATATTTAAAAATCGATCTATCTAGGTCTTATCCCCGAGAAACTGCGCATTTTTATCGTATATAATATGTTTGTTCTTTCGTCGTGCAACAACATGTATCAATAATTTCGACACTATTATCATGTCAGTCCGATTGGCAGTTTGGTATGCGTTTTTTTGCTTTGTTTGGAAATTCAAAATGTTCGGCCTCAAATCTCAGTCACATAAATATTGTTGTGATTTTTTTTATTTTCAAATTTTATCAGAACTCCGAGCAAAGCTCGGTTACCAGGTATATATTATTATATTGTTTGTTAACCAGGTATATATTATTATATTGTTTGGTTACCTGTGTCTTTTTCAACTACATACTAGTTGGAAAATATTAATTCTATGTAGCTGTATATTGTACTACAAAAAAAAATCTCAGAATGTGCATGTTTTTCTCAATTGGACACATATTGGCTCGTACCCGTAATGGCGTCGTAAAACCTTGAAAAACGTTCGGAGGTGAGATTAGAAGCCAACATCGAGCCGACAATCTCACAGCCACCAACAATTCCTGATAAAAAGGGTCAACAATTTATCAGAACGAATACGATCGACGATTCTTTTCCTCCACATTAAATAGATTATGACATGCAGGATTTAGACTGGAGGAAAGATAAAAGCCCCCCGTTTTGAAGAGCTTTATGTGCGGTCTTAAAATTTTGTGCGCCGTGATTCAAGCCAGGATACGCATAAACAAGGAGAATATACCTCCTTTTTGTTTATAAATTTTGCACTTGAATCTATAAAGACGAAGGTATGAATCATACTAGATTACCTATTGCTTTTTGTGATTTTGGTTCCATATTGAAGGAAATGTTCATTTTTTAAAAAGGATGAAAAAGTTACACGTCTTACTTAACCACGTCGCCAAAACAGGTTTAAACTATTAAATAATGATCTTTGATCATTAACGACCTCATTGCTGGAGCACACATCTCACCTTATAGTGAAGATGATCAGTCTACCACGCTAGCGCACTGCAGTCCTTTGTAAGCCTAGCAAATGTCATAATAATGTATTGTTTTTTTAGTGGTGAAAAGCAGTATGCGGTTCACAACCTCATCGCTTGTCAGGGTCGGACCTACGGCTTCACTGCGGGACGGCGAGCCCACCTTCGTGGGGCCCATCGAGAATGTCACCGTCGCGCTTGGCCGGGAGGCTGTACTGACCTGCTCTGTGTCTGACATCGGAGATTATAAGGTAAATCTCTAACAATATAATATTATAAAGAGAAAAGATTCGTTTGTTTGCATTGAATAGGTTTCGAAACCACTATACAAATTTTGATGAAATTTAGCAAGGCTAGGCTTCTATTTATTGCCCAAGGTATTTGCTTCTGCGCGAACGAAGTCGCGGGTAGCATCTAGTATACAATAATAGTTTAGAAGAATGTTATTTGTAGTTACAAGCACTAGACGAGTCAAGTTATCCTACTACTAAATGTAAAAGTTTGTGAGGATGGATAGATGGATGGATATTTGTTACAGTTACACGCAAAAACGACTGAACGGTATTTGATGAAATTTGGTATCGCAGTAGTTTTTTATCCAGACTTTTTATCCAGAAAAAGTACAGTGTTCCCGTGGGACACTGTATTTAGGCGGGCAGAGCCGCGGTTAAAAGCTAGTATTAAATAAATGTTAATGACAAACGTTATTAAAGTACCACATTAAAATACGGAATATAAATAAAATTATTATAATGTTAAAATATGTTTCATAAATGATTTAATAAAATAATAATTCAAACATCATAGGCATAGCGATAAAAGGATTATTTTGTTCGCCAAAAAGATTAAGTACCTATTAAAACATAAAGTTACGCAACTTCAAAAAAGTTTTCCATCCAATTTGATCAGGGTTTTAATTTAATTTGGCTGTAATTCGGCTACCAGACACTTTTTACTATCTTTCCCTTCGACCGTAGGTAGTAGACAATAAAATTTCTTTAAAATAATATTATTATTTTCTTAAAATCGTAATAGAGCTAAATATGTACCGTCACGAACATTAACACAATATTTTTCCTAGCAAATGTTTACGTTTTAGTTAACGTAACATTATGACGTGTACATTTCTATCAAAAAATAGAATGTGTCCTGTTTTTTCGTAAGTGTTCTATTATCAAAAACAAACCATCAAAACAACTAACAAAAATTTTTTCATCAAAGTCAAAATCTCATAAGATCAGCAGATTCTTTATTCAAATTTAATGCGATAATAAAGTAACATCATAATACATTGACGGCTCTACCTCGACTCGGGTCTTTTGCTCCATTAATATAATGACTGTGAACTGGCTTTGTGTTCGAGGCCCGCAATAATCGGAGTTGACAGACGGTTCCCTAATCCCTTATACCTTCATCCAATCTGCATAAGTCTCCTTGAGTTTCGCTCTTTAGGGTTCCGTAGTACTGAAGGATTCCTTATAGTTTCGCTCTGTCCGTGCGTCTGTCTTTCTGTCTGTCTATCGATTTTGATCAACCTTACATAATAGGTACGTGCTATTACATTTTGTGGCGGGTGTATGTATGCAACTGACGAATAACAAGTAACCACGTCCATACCATGTGATTCGCGTAAAACTATACTATGTTTATCCTACTACTATTATAAATGTAAAAAGTTGTGAGGATGGATGGATAAATGCATGGGTGGATGTTTGTTACTCGTTCACGCAAAAACTACTAAACGTATTTCGATGAAATTTGGTATAATAGTAGTTCATGCTCTGGATTAAAACATGGGCTACTTTTTATCCCGAAAGAGTACAGCATTCCCGTGGGATACCCGATAATATATTTACGCGGGCGGAGCCGTGTGAAAAAGCTATTTAATCTTAACATTTAAATTACAGTGTTATGCTAATTTTAATTTTTAACACACAAATTTGACACTCGTTTCAGCATAATCCTACTAATACTATAAATGTGAAAGTTTGTGAGGATGGATGGATGGATGGATGGATGTTTGTTAGTCTTTCACGGACCTCTTGAACGGATTTTGACGAAATTTGGTATGGTTGTAGTTTGAGCTCTGGATTAACACATAGGCTACTTTTAGTCCCGAAAAAGTAGTGTTCCCTGGGATACTGAATTTACGCGGGCGTAGCCACGGGCAATAGCTAGTACTATGATAAACTCGACTTTGTTTTACTATTTTCCTGATTTTTACTTTAGCAACCAGCCAGACTAGTAAATTTTTGTATTATCTTGTACTTTAAGGCGCTATACATCGTAAAAACAGGCCTTAATCTTAATTTGCCTTAATCTTGTATATAATCGTAATCTCGGAAACGGCTGCAAGTAATTCCATGAAATTTAGTATGCAAGGTGTTTGGAGGAGAAAAATCGATCGAGTTAGGTTATATCCCTGCGAAACTGCGCATTTATAAGCTTATATAATTATGTTTTTTCTTTAGTCGTGCAACAATTTATCAATAATTTCGACTCTATTAAGTCAGTCCGATTGAGGTATGTAACCTCAATATTTCTGAATATTGTATATACTTAAATTAAACTAAATATTTTAAGTGCAGTCTAAAACCCCATTTATATGGCATTTCATCGTTTTCTGGGTCAGCAAAATACTTATTGCCATAAGTTACATGCCTCGTGGCTATACATAGCATTTAACCTGTAAGTGAATTCGTGACGAATCCACCTTGGTTTACCCCATAAAAAGTAACCGCACCTAACGTACCTTCTTACGTCACCAGCCCTTTTATTGTACCTACGGCCAAAGGTTTCAAACATTTACAGGACGCGTAAGGGATGTTTACAATTCTATTACATTATTATCTGTATCTACAAAAGGTACAAAGGCTGTCCTCACAATAGCAAATAATGATGGGTCAAGTTGGCAATTAGTTATATCCAATAAAATTAAAAAAAAAAATTTAATGCACATTGCATTAAAACTTATATCATAAGATTCATACCTAAACAGGTGAATACACATTGCAACTTTATTGTTTAAAACGATAGAAATTATTACTTTTCATAAATAATAATATGTATAAAAAGTAATGATCTATTATAAATAATAATTATTAAAATATAGGTTAAGCATGAAATGATTGTTTAAGACAATTTAAATTACTACTTTTCATACATATTATTTGTATAAACAATAAAGTTGCAATGTTTATTTAACAGCTAAACACTCATTACAACTTTGTTTCATTATAAAGATAATTAATTAATAGCTTATGAACGCAATTCTATAAAAACCCATTATACATGAACCTATAAAAATTAAAAACCCATTATAAATTAACCTATAAAAATATAAAACCCATTATTAAAAGAATAATATACTCACTACGCAAAAAAGTTAAATTATGAATAATAATTAATTATTTATGTTAATATATGCTTGAGTAACCGAATAGTTTCTAGGGTCTTAATTTGCAAATGAAAATCTAGTCGGTAATAACTTTTAGAATTTAATTATTAACTAAGTTTAGATTGTAATAATATAAATATTTTTGTTAGAATTATTAAAAAGCGCCTATGCTTAGTAGGGCTTAAATGAAATGTGGCCTTTATCTAAATAATGTTACATTATTTAACTATAATACTTCCCTATTTTACTAGAGTATGTGCAGTAATTATGGACTACCATAAGGATTTTAATCAAATAAATAATTAAAAAAGTGTATTTAATATCTATATTAAATACACTTTTTTAATTATTTATTTGAAACCACATGGTTTCAAATGTGGACCAGTTTTGTGAAATAGGGTCATAATTATGTAATAAAACTAGTAGTGTGGCTTAAGAATATATAACAAAGGTTGGTCTAATCATCGGTACGTTGTATAAAAGCATGGTTTTTAATCTTTTTGCTAGCTGGTAAGCCTGATGGAGCAAGTAAGAAGAAACGGAGATAATTTTATTTGAAGAAGCTAATTTATCTTTAATTTATTAAATAATGTCGATTTTCTACCAAGTTTATTGTTCGTAACATATAAGTAAGTATCAAAGTGATTGGTCATTTATTTTTATAAGGCAAATCACTTGTCCATATTTAGAAATGGCGTTGGGCCATATTGCAACAAAATACGTATTTATATATTACATTTATAATATACATTATATTGCTTTATAGTGTAATCAACCGTAAGAACACTTAGCATACCTATAAGATTGAGGCCCTTACTTTTGTAAATGATTTCGTACATTTTCAAATAGGCGGGGCAAAACGATTTTCACAACTTACAACTAATAAAAAAACAGGATAGCATTTCCGACAACTATACTTTGAAATTTCCACTGTAAGGCTCGGCGCAAACGGGCCACCGCATCCGATCCCTGTAGTATGCGCAACTTTTGTAGAAATCCCGTGACAGGCGACATCTACGGGCTCTCAGCGGTATCTTAACTAAACAACTTTCTTTTTCATTGAGTTGACATAAAATATCGTGGATGTTGCATTCGCTAATTTCTATCACGGCTGCACGTCTGCATGCGTTTTCATACAAAATAGATTAAAAAAATCATGTCTAGGGGCCGTCGCTGGTCGCGGTCACAAGTGGGCCGTATGCGCAGATTACATAACGAAGCTCGGAGTACCTAAATAGCGAAGGGTATTTATCATGCCACGAAAACATCCGCAATAAGGCACCGTCCAGAGCTTGAAAACAAAATTAATGTTCCACCAATGCTTAAGTTTAGGAAAACATTTTATACATCCGACTTAAATACAGTGCCTCTTATGATAGGCTCCAAATTCCACAGTAATACTGCCATGTATTCTGTATACCCGAATATTATTAGCTCGTTCATGCATTATTATTATATTCTTATGCCTCTTCGATAGAAAAAAATGTAAATGTTGTGACAGATATTTTTATTAATGGAGAAAGTGAAAATTAATAATTTATAAAGCCGTTTAAAGTTTAATTTTTTTGTTTTTACTTCATAACTTTTTACTGTGTCATCCAATTTTAACGAGGTCAAGGTAAGATTTCATTTTTTTTTTTCTATGTCCTACATTATATCTTGTAATATTTGGCCTGATAGTTTAGGAAATTGTATTGTCGGTGGAGCTTCCGCCACTTTCCTTTATCCTCCACTAGTACTTTCAGCTCTCTATTATAGGACATGACATTTAAATTCTGTATAAATTTACTAATATAGTTTTTCTTTGGCAATCCTCTACCCCTCTTTCCTTCTGTCTTTCCGTCTAATATTGTCCTCACGAATGTGATATGTCTTATAAGATGCCTAATCATCTTTCCTCTTCTATTTTCTACATTTTTTAATATTTCTCTTTTCTCATATTATCTGTAGCACTTCTTCATTAGTTTTCTTTTCTTTCCAACTTATTCACTGCATCATTCTCCAGCACCACATTTCAAACGCATCTAATCGAGTCCTATAGCTACTTCTCATTGTCCAGGACTCGCTACCATATAAAGCTAAGCTCCACTATATAGTTGGTTCTTTACTTTAATTTTTATTTTTGATATTAAAAATTGTTTCTTTTTATTGAATTCTCTCTTGGCTATTGCAATTCTAGTGGTAATTTCCGCACTACATCTGGAGTCGTCATCTATTATGCTTCCTAGGTATCTCAATTTATTATCTCTCTCTATTGTGTTTCCATTAATCGTTAGTTGTGCATGTTCATTCTGTCCTCTAACCGCCATATTTTGTTTTAGAAAAAAAAAAATATTTTTCTAAAACTTTATATTATTAAATATTTATATTTTTCTAAAAATTATATACATTCCATATTCATATTCTGAAAATATCCTGGTCATGTGATAATGGAGTTTTCGTAGTTGTTCAGTGCTCTCAGTTACGGGAGCTGTCATCAGCAAACCGTATGAAAATAATCTTTTCCCTGTTGATTTTAGTACCCCCTTTATTTGCGTTTTTAATTTCATTTATAGCATTTTTAATAACTATCTGAATGTAAAAGTGTTCTGCAGCATTTGGCTCGATGCAATTCGACTTCTTGAGAGCTGCCGTTAGCCTATACAATAATTATAGACAGTATTAGACGACAGCATCGTATCGCTCATATTGGTACAATCAACAATAAACTTACCTATAGATCTTTTAGCTAAACAGGCTGCTGTAGACGGAATTCCGTACAATTGTTTGCTCTATTTTTCTGATGTGTACACATTTTCTTATAAGCTTAACTTATTAGAAACACTGTTAGGCAAAATTACTTACATGTCATATACTGCATAATTATGCGACGCTACATTTTCTTATAGGCTTAACTTATTCTAAATATAGTGAGGCAAAATTACTTATACGCTATTGGCTGCATTAAAATATTAATTTTAAAAGTTGTAATGTTAAAATGCTGATTCAGAATATATATTATATATTATAACTCAAAATCACCTTGTGACGCTTCAATAATTTTGCGTTTCCTGTGACGATATATATTTTCTACTCTATAGTTAAACGGTATACACTATACAGAGCTAGTAAAGGCTCTAATGTCCTATGACAAGGACCTCGGTGATCCATTACGTATGACGTGGACAGTCGACGTCGATGCCGGTGACTTGCGGTCTTTGGATACTCGAGGAAACATCCTCTATTATGTGGTTATATATTAAATAATAGGTTTATTATAATACCTTTTACTGATATTGTGGCTTTGGTATTTTTGAAAATAATGTAGGTAATTAAAATCTCTAAGATAAACGTCTATTATGTAATTATTGTAATGCTTGTCTTGTGACTGCGTTTTTTTTTTTTACAATAATTAAAAATCCTGCTGTTAAAGGCTGAAGTTTTGATAATATGGTATTTGCTATACTAAAACAATATAGCTACAATATTAATTTTGTAGGTACTTCTACCTACCTGCAGAGTAGGTGCCATATTTTTAGGTATGCCTTAAAAAGAAAACTACAAAAAGTTAATAAAATTGTTTTTCTTATTTTTCAAACGTCACTACGGCTCAGTTTTCATAGTTAGCGGCAATAATAGTTAATAACAAGAAAACAGCTACATAAAAACTATAAAAAGAAATTAGTGACATTCAATCAAGTAAATTAAAAAAAAACTTTAAAGTTCATAATATCTCGTAAAATATTAATTTAGGAAAATGGATTTCATTGAAAAAAATATTAAAAATGATAGGACTACAACCCCATAGAGGATTAACATTGACTTAACCTATAACCCTGTATAATACTACTGAACTAATGTAGTGGCTACCAGGGGAATAGCTGAAGGAAGACAAGCAAACATAACACGACGTATTCTGAATAACAATCACTCACCATTACATCTGTAAAAGACGATTAATAACATCCAAAGATATTATTTTAGTTTTATGTATATTGTATGTTTCCAGACTGTTTTCATATAAATAATTCATATCTCAAATATATTATGTTTATACCCAGTCTGAGTAAACAACTTTAAGGATCAACACACATGATGTATGATCCCTGTAGAGGAATTTTTATTTTTCTATTTCATACGTCCCTGGTACCTGTATGAAAAACTATATTTTGTCGGGGACTGATAAAATATTATCATTTATCTGCGACGTATAAAATGATAAATTATTATATGGTTCTTATATATCGACGTAATTATTAACGAATAATATATAACGATAAAGTTGTCGCCGTTTAATCTTAAGCTATGGGATGAAATAAAAGCTTGTTTATTACACAAAAAATTATAATTTTCATAAAACTATACAGTTTAAAGCAGCGGTTCCCATTTTTTTTTATCAAAGATCACTAATTTTGCTGGTTTTGGTTGGCCTCCTGCAGCATTTAGCGTATCTCAATAGGCTTCGCATGTGACATCTGTCAATATGACAATATATACTTTTTATAACTACTTTAATATGCAACAGGTACCTATGCGAAATCAATTAATTTGGCATTATAATAACTTCTCTTTTACTTCTGTACTGACGACAAACCACCGTGCAAGTACAAATATTCAAAATAACGTACAATACTTTATAATATACGTCTCTTATAAATTGTGTTCACCTAAAAAGTTATGCTAGTACAGTGGAAATTAGATTATATTATTCTGCACTAATAATATGTATTAAGGTCGATTATTATACTTGTATATATATGACTTACGACTTCACTTTACATTTACAATTGGGTTTTATGTTTATTGCTTTACAAATTAACATTAATCTTATTCTGATGTTACCCCGCTACTTATTGTTTTTTGTTCATAATGGCTTGCTGTAATGCTAGTATTTACTACCAAAACACTCGAGGCGAAAACACACGAACTTAAAAGCTGCTCAGTTCTTATAACATGATGGTCATGATCATGGTCTCGCTAACGGAGACCTGGCTGCTCGACGGTGTGAGCGACGCCGAGCTGTTTGACGACCGTTATGTGGTTTATCGCAGAGACAGGGACTACAACGTCACGCGCGAAAAATACGGTGGTGGCGTACTTTTTGCGATAAAAAGGGAGCTCACCGCCATCGACCGCCCGCTGTGGTCATCCTAAGACCTATGGGTTACGGTCACCTCTAAGGCGACTTCTCATAAAAGTGAAAAAATCCATTTCTGCACAATTTATTTATGTAAAGAAAACTTTGGAAACTCATTTAATACGCAGCTAATAAATTTTGTACAAAATTTATCTCTAATCTTCAATTCATGTCCTAACGATTTATTTGTCATAATGGGCTACTTTAATCTCGGCAACATTACCTGGCGGCCGGAGGACGACGACGGGAGTATTCAGAGTGGCGCAGCAGGTGAAGCACAGTTATATTGCTTGGACACTTTACTTCAATGCAATTTGTCGCAATTTAATTTTTGTAACAATGCTAATGGGAGAGTTTTAGATTTAGTTTTATCAAATTTAACTTGTTCAGTTATGTCCTGTGACTCTCCATTAGTACCAGAAGACTTCCATCATAAAACACTAAAAATTAATTATAAAGTTGAGAATCTTAAATCACTCGAGATTAGTTCGCGAAAAAAATATTTTTACTCATCTGGAGATTTTGACAAAATTAACACTGAACTAAATGAAAGAAACTGGCATGAATGTCTTAATAAAACTATATTTGAGGAGACAGTTACTACCTTTTACGATTGTTTATATAGCGTCATGGACAGACATATTCCCCAAAAAACAGTCAACAGTCGAAAAAATTTCCAGTTTGGTATAGTTCCGCTCTTGGAAAAGTTCTTAAAGAAATATTTTAATATGTTCGTTAATATAGAACATATGGTAATACATCAGACTATCACACTTTTTCATTACTTCGAAAAAGAGCCAAGACTTTGGTTGTTACAAATCTTATATTAAAAATGCGAAAACTCAATAGTTACTAACCCTAAAATTTTCTGATCTTTTATTAAAAATAGTAAAAATACTCATGCTCTACCCTCTTCGCTCACGTACGAAGCGAACTTTTACATCGGGAGCAGACGCTTGCTCCATGTTTGCTACTTATTTTAATAGTGCGTTTATCTCGCCGACCATTGACGCTAATCGAATGCCTCAAAACTTTCACAATCCCAACAATATTACTATAAATGATATTATTGAAATATTGTCCGCACTAAGGGGGCGCAGATAATATTTCCCCCATATTTATATCTCGCTGTTAAAATTCTCATACGAAACCCATCACTGCTCTTTTTAAACGCTCTATAAAGGAAGGTATCGTACCGAAAATTTGGAAGTCTGCCTTCGTATCTCCTATTCATAAATGTAAAAGTAGAAATGAAATCAAAAAATTATAGGCCCCATCAAAACTATGCATATTTTCCAAACTATTAGAAAAAATAATTTTGTAATAAGTGATTTATTACAAAATTAAATGCTATAAAAGTTTTAGCACTATTTATACGTTTCCACATCTAAAAACTAAGTAGTAAGTGTATGTTTTCCTAGAAAAAAAAAATACAGTACGGTTTTTAAACGGGCAATTGGCCCACCACACTTACCCACCACTGCAACTCCTGTGTAGCCGTAGGATCGACAGTGGTAACCAACCGCAAAAACCCTTTGATATGATCTCAGGGGTGCCCGGGGGACATGCTAAATCTGTCTTGGAACCCGCATCGAAATTAATCAGAAGATTGTAGGAGGAGTAGGAAGTATTCCAGTTTCCCTCCCCAAGAAAAGCGGGAGACAGCAAAAATTGTGATGACAAAAAGTCAGAATTAAAGGGGAAGCACCACGGGAATAACATTTTTTTTTTTTTTTATGACTACAAGACAGAATGTAATTAAATGTTTTAATTTATAATATGACAGTTGATTACAATGCATTTATAATGACAAAAAAGTGTTGCATTGTTTCCAATAGTACTTATGACAAAAACGTTTGAAAGCTCGGAAGTTCTTCGCACAGCCCACGAGATCTTCATAGTACACAACCCTAGAAACACAGTGGACGCTGTTTCTTTCGTCATACCAGAGATCACACTCCCAGAGTATGTGATAAGCAGTTTGTTCATAAGGGCTACCTTCGGTCGAACACTCGCATAGCGGAGACGAGACTAATGTAAATCCAAATAGTTTCGCTTTAAAGTTTCCGTGTCCTGTCAAAAATTGAGCGACGTAGCGGTCTATTTCTATCCATTGCTTCGAGAGTCTATCGCGTACCGAAGGGAAGAAATTATATAGGTGACGCTCTTTGATAGTGTTGTCCCACCGTTCCTGCCACTCAGAAATTAGGTTCTGTATAGAAATATCTAATGGCCTCGAATAATCTAGTTATCTTATTACTCTCTTTCGCGCTTAAAAACTCAGGGTTAGTCATTTTTTTATTTTTATAATATAGTGCTGCACGACGCTGTATCTCTAAATCTACTGGTAGGACTCCGGCTAAGACTGGGAGTGCTTCAGTACTTACGGTACGGTATGCCTTACATAAAAATATTAAGGCGAGACGTTGGCTTTGCAAAAGTTTACGACGGGCCGCTCCTATTGTAGCCCTATCTGCCCACGCCGGTGCGCCATAGCATATGCTGCCGAGGTACGTCGCATTTTAAATTATTTTTAATGTTTTAAATGAAAGGCCCCATGTCGACGTTGATATTTTTGTGAAACAATAGAAATTCCTTTTAGCTTTCTCACCGGTCTGTATTATATGTTCCAGGAATGTAAATTTATTTTCTAAAATAAGTCCTAGGTAACAAAGTGACTGTTTACGTTTCACATTGATGTTGTTCAGTTTAATGCAAGGAGTTGATATTAATGAACCTTTTAAAAGTACTTGAAAGGTTTTATGTGCTGCAAATTCTAATCGATTTCTGTGGCTAACAGTACGGTTGGCAACCCTAGTGATGCGAGTAGGTGAAGTCAAGCCAACATTAAGTTCGTCGCCATCGCCATAAACTTTTTTAGCACGCACCGCGTCGCGTACCGTTGTGAACTGGCAACGGTCATTTTACAGTTGTATCTGTATCTGACTTTTGTATTTTAGTACCTACTCAAATTTCAAAACGTATCCTTTCTATCAGTTCACACCGCAATAATACGCGACGCTGAATTTTTAAGATAGCTACTCAAATTGAGCTCTATTTACTACACAAAAAAATATACGTTTCACAATATGTCATCCTACTGATATTATCAATGTGAAAGTTTGTGAGGATGGATGGATGTTTGTTACTCTTGCACGCAAAACTACAGAAAGCGGAGGAGCCGCGGACAAAAGCTAGTCAGTCATACCTACACTGCACCTTGATATTCGAACTCTTACAATAAAACGAGTATGTAACGTCCTATGTAATGAACGAAATTCAATTTTGAATAGCTATCTTAAAAATGCAGCGTCATGGCCGCGTATCACGTTGTGAATTGACCTTTATACGCTGTTTTAAAGTACTAAGTGATCTTTATGCATAGACAGTGTACATAGAGAGCGTATCCTTATACGCTTTCAAATTTGAGTACTAAAACACAAAAGTCAGTTACAAAAACAATAAAAACTCCGCCAGTACAGAAACAGGAAATAAAAAGATATAAACCCAAGTTTATAGGGATAGTTTCCGACTTTCACGAGTCAGTCGAAAAAGCACAATTTCTGTTCTTTTATTTCTCTAAATTAGCTCGGCTGTAATATTTTTTGTTGCGCTCTTTGAGACTTAACTCGCTTATAAAACATAAAAAGAGAAGCTCTCTGAAGAGCATTAGCCTTAATTATTATCCGTCGCTCCATAATATTTACAAAACCATCAAAAATGCATTAAATTTTCGAGGAAAATTATGTGAGATGAATATTTGAAAATTAGCAAAATATCGTTTTTCTCATTAGTCTTAAAGACGTTATAAAAACGTTATTTAATGAAAATAAAGTACAGGACTTTAAGGTTATGTTGGTATGTACTCTTGAAAGTATGTATGAAATTCTATGATATCATTAATTATTATTATAACGCGTTCGTATGGTTTATAAATAATATGTATCTTCTTCTTGTGTTATGTAAAAATGGATTGCAATTCCAATGTCTTGCTAAAACTCGGGAAAGACTGGACCGATTTGGCTAATTTTGGTCTTGAAATAATTGTGAAAGCTCAGGGAAGGTTTAAACGGTGTGAAATATTGGAAAAATTGTTGGGAAAACACTAAAAATAAAACGACGATTGTGTTTCCTTATACTAACTGTTATCTGTATACAATTTGTCATCTGACTGTCACTGTTTACTAGCTGGTGTAGGTGTTTGTGTAGGTTATATGTGTAGTTATTTATTTATTCCAGTTCACAGTTAAGACAGAAAAACGAATGTCGGGATAGCTAGTATTATATAAAAGGAGATGTCCACGCTGACTGGCTGATGTATAGACGCCATCATCATCAGCACAGCCATCACCGCTAATGGTACAAACGTACAATTTGGACAGTTGTTTTGATTTATGACGGAGATGCACACTAATAAAAAAAAGTTTCTCTGGAAAATCTTTGAATTTGAACTGATTTTGTTGAAAATTGCGATTCATGCTCTTAAATGTATTTCATAAAATACGTGTTTTAGGGTTTATTAAAATATACCCTGAAACACGTAGTAAAATAAGAGTTGTGTAAGAAAAATATTTAAAATTAATCACGATTTTCATTAAATTTATTATTTTATCATTGTGCACGTATTTTATAGTTTTTTTTTTATTATTATTCGTATGTATAGGGTGAAATGGGGTCCAAAGTTTGTTTATGGAAAAATCAACAACTGGACGTCTTTAAATTTTGGCACGCAGATGGTTCTTATTTATTAGGGAAGTGTTTCTCGGAATTCATCACGCACGGGTGCAATGGGTGTCGACGCGGATGAAATCGCACTCAAAAGCTAGTCGTCAATAAATTACACGATGTGTGTCGAGTTAATCGAGACGAAATACAAAAACAATTATTATAAACTCTCAATGCTACAGACATTCAGCTCAGTGCATACTGTACATACACAATTTAAACTTTTTGCTCCCGTTATAATACTGCCGTTTGTACGAGTCGGTATAGAGTTGTATGTAGCAATTAATTCAACAAAAACATTCACGATAAGCTCCAGTGCTTGAAATGAGTTTAGGCTAAAGGATTCGTTGAAAACCCAAACTAAATACTAAAACCACAACGCAGATTGTTTTTTGGTAAAGCAATTAAACAAAAACTATTTTCGATTTCAGCATGTAAAAAGTACTGCGCAATTTTACATCGACTGCTGAAATATTAAAAAAAAACTTTCGGTATAGTAAGTAACGATGAACTATCGGGGAACCTAATTCATAAGCAGGTTGACTTATGTCATAATTAGTTCGTATTCTGTTGTCAAAATAATATCAAACTGGCGTGTCATTGACATTAAAATTGTAATGTGAATGCATGCCGTTAGTATAATACACATAAATTATGAGAACACTTTACCTGCTTATGAAATAGATTCCCTGATAGTTCATTATTCCGGCCATAGATACTATGTCTCGATAAAACCAGAAACACACTAAAATCTTCCGAGCATGACAAGTAGCACCTACATTTACTAGTTAAGAAACATCGTCTTCAACTTGAACAGTCGTGTCCTTACTTTATAGCGGTTGCCTTGTATCTTAGGGATATAAATAAATGGTTATATATATAAATAAGCTAACAAAGAATATGTCAGGACATGTCTAAGAAGGGTTCCGTAATTATCAACGCGGAACTTCTAAAGCTAGTGTCTGATTACGCTCATAATAATTTTTCTAAGAAGTTTTTAGCATAATTTTTAGGTTTCAATGTAGTACTATGGAACCCTTTAAGTAGGTAGAAAAGGATTATTTAAGTATGTCTAAAATACTACCCCCCTTACTAATGAAAATATTTACACAATGGATAACTTAAACAACGTTGCTGTCTTTCTCTGTTACGTAACTTTTCCAACGCATCAGACAAAGACAGCAACGTTGTTTAAGTTATCCGTTGTGTAAATATTTTTATTAGTAAGGGGTTATTAGTATAACACAAGTTAAAACAAACGAAAAGTACAAACGAAGCCTACGCAAATACAGCAATACAAATATTTTTATTCCAATATGATTAAAAAACAATTGTAAATAAAAAAAACTCTGGATCTAGAAAAATAAATCTAAACGGAACGTGCTCGAAATGAACGTATAAATTTCACCGAGTAAAAGTGTTTCTCATTCGCAATGGAGAACCTAAAAAATTAATTGGGACTGTTTTTACAAAATACAAAAGTGTAGTTTTCTTTAATATTATACAGTCAAGACTCACGAGTGAAAATAATAGTTTGTAGACATTCGTCAAATAAAATATACAACACATTAGTAAACAAAAGGCTAATCGTCTGTTTCAGAAAATGTAAGAAATGAAAAGATTTTTTTTATCTTTGAGGCATCAATGTCAGTATCTAGTTGTTAGTGTTCCTGACTGTATTAGAATGAATGAATGAATAAAATATGTTTTTTTGTGTTCAAAAACGTGCTTGAATGCGTGTGGCTTCTTTATAAAGCGATTTATTCTAAGCAAAAGATTGATGTACTCAATTTTTTAAATTGCTTTTATAACTTTTATTACTAAGTGCCTTAGAAAAATAAAATAAGTTTTATAGTTTATAAAGAGTCTGCTTATACTGACATAAACGAGTTTATTGAAAATAAAATTTAGTATGCAAAAACTACTAAAGAATTTTAAATAAAAACATGAACACAATAATACATATATTCATGACGATATTTTTAATATAAACACATTACTGTAATAACAGATTCTTGGCATATTTTCTAAAAAAGTTAATGTTGAATTATTATTTTTTTTCCCTTTATTTAGGGACTCTTGGAACTACATAGGTTATCAGCGAACACTATTACATTATTTAAATTAAACCATATAAATTACAATATTTGAGGAATTTTAGAACATTATCACACATAATATCAGGATCAGTTAATAATACATATCTGTCATTTGTAAAGCCAAACAATTGTCTTTCGGAATCATAACTATTACAATCTATTAAAACATGACTAACAGTGAACGGTGAGCTACATCTAAGACAAGTCCGAGGAGTGCTTTTCGTGAACAAATGCGAGTGAGATGCGTTGGTATGGCCTATTCTCAGCCGTGTCTGGTATTTTCCATTGTACATACATTGGTATTTTCTATTAAGTTTAAAAAATTTAGTTTCACCCGTTAGAACGTCTCTCCTAAAAATATGTAATTTGGAAGAGTCAGTAATCCAAATATGATTCCACATACGATTAATTGTGTTAGATAATTCTCGTTTAGCATCGGAAAGAATAATGGGAATGTCGTTACTAGTATATGACATTGAACTGGCTTCCCTAGCCATCTGGTCAGCTTGTTCGTTACCTTCTATTCCTTGGTGATATGGTATCCATATAAATACTACGTCAACTGATAGTTCTTTTAATTCAAAAACCACAGAGTGTATCAATTGTATAAGAGGATTTTCAGAAAATCTATTTTGAATAGTTAAAAGAGAAGATTTAGAACCCAAAATAGCAATTTTATGCTATTTTGGGTGGGGTTTGTTTGTTTGGGGTTTGTTAGAACTATTTTGACAGAACGATATATTGCATAAGCTTCACATAGAAATATAGAATATTGGATGGGTAAACTTATTAGAGTAGGATCCGAATCAAAAATGATAGAGCATCCGGTTCCCTTATCAGTAACAGAACCGTCAGTAAAAATTAGTTTAGTTATAATAACTTTCAACTAGATCAAAATAAAGTTTGCGATATACTATAGTGTCGTTTCCTGAACAAATTTGTTAAGAGATAAATCAATATTAATTTTGTTTTTAGTACATGGGGGAATGAGGTGAATATGTCTTTGGCATAATCTAGGTAAATACGTATTTGAGGTTTCCAAATATTTTTTTAAACGTAATCTCAATGGGGCCGGCAATCTTACTTCTGCTAGGAAAACTTCGTAAAGGTATTCGACTGTAATTTACCGGATTAATAGGTGTTGAAGTAACATAAAATGCGTAAGATAAATAAAGCTTAATTCTTCTAAGCCACAGGGGAATTTCGCCTGATTCTGCAAGTAAACTGTAGGAAGGACTAGTTCTATTGAATATTATTATTGTTCTAGTTCGTAGCCTTTTCGTAGCGGCTTACGTCTAAGAGCATTAAACCAACACGCCTAAAGATGTCACGACGGCGCGACGTGAAATATTGATTCAATGTGAACTTGCCCTTAGGAATAAAATTTTATTTTTTAACCGACATCCAAAAAAAAGAGGTGCTTATACGTTCGGCTGTATATAAAAAACTTAGGCCTTTTCATCCGTAATTGGATGATTTATACAGTATCCTCCGAGAGAAGTAACCACTCCTAAAATACTGTAGTACCTGGGACAGTTGGTTTTTAAATGTCTTATGGTTGCCCAAGCACATACGGCATTCTCACAGCATAGTCAGTCAGTCCAGAGGAATGACTGGTCAATACGTCTGGGGCCAACCATGTGCGGGTTTCCTCACGATTTTTTTCTTCACCGTTACCGGCTGGGACTATATGCTCCGGAATCCGGTACGCCAGTGAGAAATAGATGGTAACGAACAAGCTGACCAGATGGCTAGGGAAGCTAGTTCAATGCCATATACTAGTAACGATATTCCCATTATTCTTTCCGATGCTAAACGAGAATTATCTAACACAATTAATCGTATGTGGAATCATATTTGGATTACTGACTCTTCCAAATTACATATTTTCAGGAGAGACGTTCTAAAGGGTGAAACTAAATTTTTTAAACTTAATAGAAAATACCAATGTATAATAACACGGCTGAGAATAGGCCATACCAACGCATCTCACTCGTATTTGTTCGCGAAAAGCACTCCTCGGACTTGTCTTAGACGTAGCTCACCTTTCACTGTTAGTCATGTTTTAATAGATTGTAATAGTTATGATTCCCAAAGACAATTGTTTGGCTTTACCAATGACAGATATGTATTATTAACTGATCCTGATATGTGTGATAATGTTCTAAAATTCCTCAAATATTGTAATTTATATGGTTTAATTTAAATAATGTAATAGTGTTCGCTGATAACCTATGTAGCTCCAAGCGCTATTACAATAGAGTTTTTAATCGAACACACGAGTGTCCAGTCAAATTTCAATGTCATATATTGTCATATATGACATTGAAATATATTTGTATGTTCAACGATGATTCCGCCGTATCCTATGAGGAATCGAGGGAACTCCTCAAGTTTATTAAGATTTTGCACCAATGTATACCCTGGATCTAAAAGTATTGAACAGAACTCCTGACTCCTTATAGATACATGTTTGGGGATTTCGGCGTTGTTTAAAGAACTGCAAGCATATGCCTCTATGTCAATTACAGTAATCATCATCATCACCGCCATCATCACACCATACAACATCACATTATGACGATTTAATAATAATACCTCCCTACACCGATTTCGGTGACGGTGGCCGGTTTCATTATGACGATATAATAGGTTTTTCTCGTGGTATTTTACACCGACATAGATAATATGTTTGAACATTATTCTACCGCTCGTGGACGATTTGCAAAATTATTTTGTTTTGTACAGCGTATAATTCGAAATCGATCCTTTAGTCACTAAAGTCGAGACCTGATGATGGCATCCATGAGAAATCGAGGGAACTCTTCAAAATTATAGATAAATAGGTATTTGAATTTTGTAAAGTAAATGTAGCATATGCTACCAAAAAGTTAAATTTTGTGCCAATGCTGGATCCAATAAAGACACGTTTGGAAATTTCGGGATTATTAAAAGCACTGCAATATCTAAACACCACGCATTGTATGGACAGATTAGCGACTATTTCGAACAGCTTTAACAGCGCTTATCCACTGACAGTTACGAATAGGATCGATTAAATCATATCGAGTGATAAACAGCTATGGATCATCGCTGATTGAGCGCTGAGCGGACACTTGTTAAATCCTTGATTAGTGACGGATGAATTGATTCAAATCAACATTATCAGTATGATAGTCTGTTAATGATTCATCATTATCATCGGCAACATCCTCAGTAGTAGGATTCGGAATCGGAATTACGTGTAGATTATCTTATTTTGATTTCATTCATTATTAAGACATACCTTTGGATTATCTACTTCTCAAAATGATTTGACTATCGTCAAACATTATAGTTAAGGCAGTCCTCGATACGTAGATAGAAGACCTCAAAATGGCGATGCTCCACCATGCGTGATCTGACATAATCTTTACTCAACGTAGTGAAAAAATTGATATTTCAGCATATCCAGTAATCTAATTTTGGATGGAAATTATATTATGTACCTACCCATGTGTATAGCTGTTCATGTCAAAAGTAGCTAAAATATTCCATGATAAAAATTTACAGTACAACTACGTTCTTAATGTCTTTCGGCAATCACAGTATTTCATACATCGTCGTCTTTCATTATAGAAAAACAAACATTGCTGAGGGACATCAAGAAGGAAGTTGCACTGTACTTATTATAAAAATAAATTAAACTCCAAAGTCAGCGCATTTAAATTTTGAATTCTTTTTTCAATCGATCGGCAAGACAAGTCGCGGCTCGGCAATTTATCGGATGTACGAAGTCGAATAATTTATTCCGAGCGTCGGTCGGCGCGACCGATCAAGCGGCAAACTTCGCATTTCGTCGGGCGCCAACCTATTATATATCATGTTCTCGAATATTTTGTATTCGATTCCAACTATCTACTCTATAGTCAATTAAAGAAATTGTGTATAATTACATATTTAATATTTACTGAATACTATTCAAAGTTTTTAACAAAAAATATGTTTCTTAAGCTTTAATAATCAAACTATGTCAGCCAACTAGATCAACTTACTTGAAGGTCTGTCGCCTAAACTTAGTAAATATTTTAATAAAAGCACTATTTTTGCTTCACAAGGATGTCTAAAAATAATTTTATAGCAGTCTTATCAGTGTATTTCAGCGCCTTCAGTGGAAAATGTAATATTAAATATTCCGATATTCCCAACATCGAAGTTTTCTCGTAATACTTTTTTCACGGCATGGCGGTGGTTAATAATAAATTGAGTAATGCAGAGGTTTTAGAATTCATTAAATAAAATATACATAATTTTTAAAGGCAAAAGAGAACTCTATGCCGGCTCAATCGGATGAAAAAATATAGAACGAAATCTGTCTGAAACACGAATTCGCTACAAGCTGCTCATTTTCATAAAGAATTCTTTTTTGTTATTTGCTGTAACTAGCATCTGCCTGCGGCATTACTAGCTTATAATTTTTTTCACATTATATTTTGGAGTATATGAGAAAATTTGGAGTCTGGGACTACATACATCTGGAATCTCTCCGGGCTGAGAAAATTTAGTTTTCGACACACCACCGACGACGCGTCCGGTTTAAATTTTATTTATTTAAAAACTTGCGCTGTATCGGTGTTTCAAATAGAAATTTTGTATTTTAATTGAAGTTTTGTTTTTAACTGTAGCCGTTAATAGTAATTAAAAAATACTTTTTTTTTCTTCTTGAAGCATCCGGAACGAACGTACTTCGTTACATGTAGTCAGCTCCATAAATATATAGCTCCACAAGTTAAATAAAATGGACCGGAGAGAAACAGAACGTGCGGCGGTTGCGTCCGGAAAATTTTCCAGAACGGATGGGTCCGGTTGCTATAGAGTCAATGCAAAAAAAAATCATATGACTGCTTGAGAGACGGATTGAATCCGAGTGAGTTCGGAATCGTTATGTTCGACTGGGGAGATTCCAGATCCATGTAGTCCAAGCCTCAGAACCCCGTTTCATCCACTTACGGTCCGTTTCAATAACCTATCTACCAACAACTATTTGTTAAAAACGTCATCATTCAATCATTTTCTGGATTTTCGCTATACAAATTTGACGTTTTTAATAAATAGTTATTGGTAGATAGGTTATTGAAACCTGCCGTTAGTAAGTAACATATATCAATACCCGTGGCAACTTGGTGTACCTACTTAAATATACCGAGAAGTCACTGGAGTAGTGGCGGTCACGAGACGTACTACTTAGTAATTCTCAAGGTCGATTCTGCTAATTAAATCCTGCAATAATACAGTTCCTATATGGTAAAACTGCTAAATGGTGTTCTCATAAATGTCAACGTTTTGATTGGTTTTTCCAAAAGTCAGTTTATGAAATCATAACGATTCGTTTATGATTCAATAAAAGTAAAACGAAAGAGGAAATTAAGAGAATTAGGATTTTGATGACAAGTCTGCATTCTTCGCTGCGATTTGATTTGCGAGAATCTTTAAACAGTCTTGGAAGAGTAAAATAAAAACATTTTTGATTACACAATTAATGAAATGGTCTCATTTTTATAGCAATAAGGTCGGTACAAAAATATATTCAGTCATCATTGAAACTATATAAGTATCCTAATTCCATGTGGAAACTACATCATACCAGACGATCCGTATAACAAGAAATTATGTTGTCATATGTATCTCGAATCACAAAACATATTGAATAAAAACCCACTTCAATTTCTCAGATAAACCGTTTTTGTAAGTTAAGCATTTTTTTTCCTCGAAGAATACTCAAGTTGTGTTAATATAAGGATATCGTCTGCCCTCGAGGCAATGCCCCTATTCAAACAAAATATACAATAAACTTGAACCTATTAGGGTGTCGAAATCATTGGGGACCAGGGCCCTTTGGGAAGACCCTTACCTCGGGAACTTATGCTTACGAAGTTAACACGTCTAAACAAACTTCTATAATAGGACTTATTCTGAAAACTTTGTAAGGGTCAATTCACACCGAAACGAAACGATACGTGACGCGTCGGCGCATTTTTAATACAGCTATTCGAAATTGAACTTTATTCACTACGCAAAAAGTTACGTCTCGTATAACATCAGTCATACACTGCACTTGCGATGTGTAGCGAGCTGCCACTTTATATTCAAACTCTGACAGTGAAACGTAGATACTCTTGTGTTTTTTAATTTATTGTGTAAGTTCAATTTTTAATGAATATCTTAAAAATGCAGCGCCGTGTTGCGTATCGCTTCGTTTCTGTGTGAAATGACCATAACATAATATTTGCGACCCATCATGCTATCCTTTATATGATCCACTGTTTGAAATATAATACACCATAATGAGGGTTTTTAAATTCGTAACATCTGACAGCTTTTTGACACGACAAGGACCGTCGGGATACCAAGCGCCGCATGGTGACAAAAGAAGAATCGAAAATTCTTATTGACCCTTTTCGATACCATTTACGCCACCAGATAACGCTTAGTGTGCGTTGGGTTTTGCCGCTCAGGGAGCGGCAGAAAAAATAACAAACACACTCATTACGGCAACGTCGTCGTGGTCAGGTAGCGACAAGAGTATCAGCTTCAGGCACGTGAAGGAGCCAGCGTGGGCGACAAGTGGGCAACACCGGTTCTGCGTTCTCACGATAATCTCTCAATGAAGGTATTTTGAAATATCGGCGAGGACAAGCATAAGAATGCAAAAAAACCATAATACTAACTCGTACATATTATCTCTAAATGCATAACCCTCTTTCTATTCAGCACTAGCTGGCGCCCGCAACTTCGTTTGTGTGGAACTGTTAATGGAAACGAAACTCAATTTTTTTATCGGAACCCTTAGATAAAAGTAGCCTAAGTCACTCCTAATTACATTAGCTATTTGCCAGTGAATGTCCGGCCAAAATCGACCAGGCTGTTTCAGAGATTACTCGAAACAAACGACAGACAGACAGAGAGACCGACAAACAGACAAAAATTGAAAAATATATTTTTTTGTTGCAGTTACTATAATAATACTATCATATTATGGGTTTAGTAAAAGGCTCTTCATTTGAAATTACAAACAGACTCTGAATTTTTTTTTGTTTTTTCTTCAGTTGACGACCTCTGTGGCTCACTGGTTAGGTTAGGTAAGGTTTGCTTGGCGCTCAAGCCGGAGTCGCGGGTTCGAATACCGCTAAAGGGACCAAAAAAAATGTTATTTTTCTGGGCTATGGACCTTGGAAATATTTTTCCGTTGTCTGGTACCCGTAACTCAAGCTCTTCAAGAACTTACCACGGGGCCAGATTAACGTGGTTGGAAAGCGTCCATAGATAGTAATATTATTATAGGGTTATTATTTTATATCTTTGTATTGTATAGAAGATGCACATTGAAAGTTTTCAAGAACCAACATCATACACTCACCTCCGGGGAAACTCAGAGTCAGCTATCACTCCCCAGGGAGTAAAACTCCTCTTTATTTAACGTTGATAATGATCAGAGAGCGACACGGATCAGTGCACTTCATTTGAGTTTTATTTTACAAATCTCCTTGCTCTTGCAATTTTCTACTAGTGCACTGTCAACGGTCTTGACATAGTTTAAGCGTTGAATATTAAAATGGACTATTATATTACAAGCTATACCGTTTTATAAATGCATTTTTAAATAATGTTATAGTCTTTTATAAAATGAGGGAGCCATGTCCGGCATTTCTTGTGATACGCTTTTGTGATATTATTATATTGTATCAAAGAATTTTTTTATACCTTATGAATTTCCTAAGTAATGCTTTAATGAAGTCTTTAAGATATTTTCTCATCTTTTAACATGTATTGAAACATTATGAAACTTTAACTTTAACTAGTTCTTTTGTAAATTGACATCGCCGACAAAGTTATATTTTCATAAGTTAGTGAGTAAGATGTAGCGAGATGAGTGCGGAAAAAATGTACCAGTCGACTTTGTGCCATTTGGAACAAGATTATCATAACGCATTCAGAAGTTTGCTACGATAATATTTTAATGGAATAGGCATGTTGCCCAAAACATTTTTTTTCGTCTATTCGATGTTAGACAACATGTTAGTAAACAATCTAGAACCCATTTTCGTATATCTTAAAAAAATAACGAAGATACAAATAATTTGAATTTACAATATGAAAGAGAGCGATAAATCCGGCCTGTGACGTCACGAGTTGCATTTCGTAATGACAAATGTATGGCGGTAGCAATTTGTGACGGCTACGTACCACGCTACGAATATAAACGTGCTGCCAAAAATCGTGGGCTGGTTGCTACGGTGCTACAAAAAATGCTACGAAATATGCATCATAGATTAAGGTTGTTTAAAATCAATTTCGGATATTTTTGGCATATTATGCTTCTGTGAAGATGTTAAGGCAGAAAAAAAAAAAATGCTAGTAAATAAAATTCCAGTACGCCCTTTACAGCGCTTTGCAGGTCGTTGACCTTTCACATCTTATTGTATTGATATCATTTAGGCAAAGTCTTTGCTTCTCCTTTAAATCAGCAGCATCTGTGAGGTTAATAACCTTAACGCCTGTGAGAACAAAATGTAATAATTTATTCAGTACAATAATATTTTTGTATTTTCAGTTTTAATTTATTTTTGTTAATAAACATTTTTTACATAAGCAGTTTTTCACATGCCCAAAATATCCGTAACTGATTTTGAATAACCTTACATGTAAGGAAGTGTCTAGTCATCGTATTAATAAGCAAAAAATTAACATAACGCACGAATAAATATTTTTTTATTCGTCCATGTAAACTGTGAAAAGCATAACTGGCAGTTAATTTAGCTCGACAATAATGGGTTTCGTTTTTGTTCAAAATCGCAGCTTTTAAGTACAATGCTACAGCATTGATTGGGTCGATATAAAATGCACTTTGTATCCACATGACTAGTGTGAATCAGAATGTTGATTTCTGCGGTTGATTCGTACAATGAAACTGTCGATGAGCGTACGATTCGATAAAATTATTTGCATTTTGTGTTCCGTATTGTTTTTTGCAGCTAAAAGAAATATTATGGGAAACTTTTCATTTTAAATCGAAAATTCTTTCGTATAATAATATCTAGGGACGCTTAGATACCGCGCCAATCTGGTCCCGTGCTAAGTTCTCGTAGAACACGTGTTACGAGAACCAGACAATGGAATTATATTTAGGACTTTTGTACTATAACACAGTACACATATTTAATACACACCCTTACCCCGGAATAAAGAAAACTTTTTTTGGGCCTTTGGTGGGATTCAAACTCGCAACCTCCAGCTTGAGCGCCGACCCGCTCAACTACTGAGCTATAATAAAGGTCATCATATTATATAATACTATAAATATCTCACGTCTCAATACAAAAATCTTCTTTAAAAATAAAATAACACGAGAAATATGAGAATAAATACTTAAATTCTTGAGCGAATTTATTTAGTTATTTTTTGTGACAATACATACTCCTATCGATAATAACACAATTCAATGAACTTGCAATAAAATGTTATTTTTAGTAAAAAATATATTTTAAATTTTTCGTTCATGCTCGTTATTTTGCGTGTGCATTATTATTATATTTATTGTAAAATATATTGGAAAATGACTTATTTTTGGTATACAGCATCATAATTATTTACAAGCTTATATAAAACTACAAAATAAGTTTGCTGGTTAAATTTTAATCTATCATCTCCTTTCCTAATCTCCATATTATATAAAAGGAGATGTCGCTACTGACTGACTGACGTACAGACGCTCGCACAGCCGTAACCGCTAATAGTAGAAACGTGAAGTTTGGACAGTAGATTCAATTTACAATGTAGACTCGCATCAAGGAGGGATTTTGAAAAATACTCCTCTTAAAAATCTTTAAACCTGCACCTATTTCCATGAAAATTTATTGATGAACATTTCATTAACTGCGTGTTTCAGGATTTGTTAGAAATCACCTTCTGATAGTATAAAATAAAGGTTGAAACTTTGTAAGAAAAAACGAACTGCCAAGATTTCCATGAAATTAAATATCCTAGGAAATAAATAGAATTTATTGAGTTTGTATTTTAAAGTTTTTTGAAATTCGTCTCCTAAAATAGAAGAGAGAGAGAGGTTGGTTTGTATGGTCCAAAGTTTGTATAGTGAAATATCAATAGCTGGTCGGATTTCGTTGAATTTTGTCACGCAGATAGTTATTATGACGTAGGAGTCCGTTAAAAATGGTTTTTAGAAATACAAACCCCTCGGGAGTGCAATGGGGATCCAAGCGGACGAAGTTGCGCGAAAAAGATAGTTTTCTAAAAAACATATAATATTTTTTTTTATCTTTATTTAAATACGCACTAAATAATCTATATCTTTAAATATATTAATATTATGTGCGTGTTTGTAATTGAACTCCTCCTAAACGGCTAGACTGATTTTGATATTTTTTTACCAAACAACTTATGATTAAACTTTATTTAACCTCCCAGGTGGCGTGGATCAGAGCAGATGACCAGACCATCCTAACCCTGCACACGCGGCTGGTCACCCACAGCTCGCGGTACGCAGTCACCAACGACTCGCCTGGCTCTTGGCAGCTGCACATCCGACCCCTAAAGGTGGAGGACCGAGGGTGTTATATGTGCCAGATCAACACCAGCACCATGAAGAAACAGATCGGCTGCGTGGATGTGTTGGGTAAGTGGAAGAGTTTTGCTCTTATAGTCTATTCGCGTTAGGAAGACAGTGAAATGGCAATATAAATCAAAATTGACCAATAACGCCGTGTTCACAGGAACCAATCATAGTAAGCCATTTTGACATAATTATTATTATGTACGCGTGGTTTTTTGACACTGTTTTCTTAATATGAATAGACTATAGATTTTTTTGTATTATATAAGAAAAAAAAATACACTTAATTTTTTGGATGATTTTCATCATCACAAGCCCTACAGGGCTAACTTACCTTACCTTACTTGACATAACAAAAAATTATATATTTAAAATGAGAAAAAATTAAGATACAAGAAAAGTGAATTGTTGATTGTGTGTGTGTGTGTGTGTGTGTGTGTGTGTGTGTGTGTGTGTGTGTGTGTTGGGATGAGTATAGAACTACCAGGGTGTTTGTCTACGATATATATGTGCTTGTGTTGTGTGCGCTAGTAATAACGCCATTCCTGTTTATAACATGATGCTAAATTTATATGCTAGGATGAAAGCAAAAACTCTCCAACCTCCATAGATCCTGCTAACGAAGCTATACGTAGCGTGTGCGCGGGTCGCATGTAGCGAGGCAGTTACCAAAAGAGTTAAGTTGTTTAACAAAACGTTACACCACTGTGATTTCTCATTTTCTTGCCTAAGGACGTTTTAGTGTACATAAAGATTGCAGCTGTACATGCATAGTTTTTTTTTTATTGGCTTAGTAAGCATAGTTTTTTTAATTGGCTTCTCGGATCGCACATAATAAGCTGGGAAATATTGTCATCACAATTATGGCTTAACTACGATCAACGATTGACGAACTACAATTATCACAAAAGTAAGATTGTCGCAGAACGCTAAAAACACTGTAGAGAAATGTCGACATGATTGATGTCACTTGACGCTATTGCAGTTCAAAATATTATATGGAAGAATATTATATAAATTTGTTTTTCCTTCGTAATTACTGGGATTATTATTATTATAAGATTTTTTTACAAATAACATAAGTATTTGAACGGTAATTTTCGTTTTCCTACTATAGCAAAAAAAAATGCCGGTTTTTATAAATCCAATAACTTGATAATTTTCCAACTTTTTACTGTATTTATTGCATTTTTCAGAACATATTTACCTTTCTTCCTTTTGGAAAATACACGACTTTTCTGAAATAAAACAAATCCACATTCCCTTTAGGGATATATCTTGTTTAATTTTAAACTCGTGTGCAATGTGCATATTATTCTGTCGTTCGCATGGGGATCCGCAGAATACCAGTGATCGCGATATAATCTTATACTTCAAACGATTTTATCTTGTATATAATATCATTTTATTGAAATCTATGAAATGACTATGAAGTATTTCAATGAAATTTAACATGAAGGGAGTTTTAGGGGAGAAAATCGATCTAGGCGAATCCTGCCTGATTTTCCATCAAGAGCGGCCAAGTTTCTAACATATATGGTTTTATACTACTTAAAAAGTTATTATTAAAAACTATATATTATATTTTTAGGACTTGGGAATAAAATTTATTAATCTCCGAATATCAGAGAATTGATGTACAAAATAGTACTTATCTGTGGTAATCGTTGTCATCATATCTATATAGTCTATGGTTATCATGCTGTAAATTGTCCATTTGAGGTGTAAAAGCTCCATCTAGTGGTCCAGTAGATAGATTTATTTTAATTGGAGTGTAACGTTATTTTCTTTTTCTATAGCTCAAAAGTTTCGTACTAGTTTTATGAAAAAAAATGTTACTTGGGATGTGAAATAGAACCTTCTATACTATTTATATTTATATACTAAGAAAAATAATTATTATGTTTTTGGTTTTCATAACGTGAAAGCGACATCTATCATTTATCTGTGAGTATATTGCGTTTCCAAACAAACTAGTAATTTTATTACATAAATTACATCGCAAATAATAGATGTCGATTTCCGCAACCCGTCACTAGAGCAATATAATGAACAATAAGTTAGGTTATATTTAATCAATTATCTTTTTTTTCCCGAGTTTGATGTGTAATATAATTGCTTTTTTCCTGGTTCATTTCATTAAAAAAATGTATATCAAGTCGCCATACATTTTTCTCCGATCTCCTTTTTAAGTTATAGGTATATGTTTTTTCTTTCAGATTGCAAACATATATCAATAATTTCAATTTTATTAATTTCAGTCAGTTCGATATGCGCATAAATATTTTTTGCGTTGTACGGAAATTCGGAATGTTGTGGGTTCGAATCTCAGTCAGATAAACATTTTAGTGATTCTTTTTACTTCTTTTTCTTTTATTTTTTTATTTATTTTTAATTATTCTATGGTTCTATTAAAACTCCGAGCAAAGCTCGGTCTCCCAGGTACTAATATTATTATGCCGCGATCGTTTAGGTACCTGAGTGGAGTCCTATTTCAACTGTTTGCATTACTAAAATACTAATAATTAAACCTTAAAAATTGTTGTGATTCTAAGTCTAATGTGACGTTATAATTTTAAGTTGTATGAATGTGGGTCTGTGTTACATAAAATGAAATGATTATTTATTATTATAATTATTGCACTTCCCTGAGCACCTAAGTAACAACCCATTTCTCACGTACTTTTAAATTATTACTCGTATTTTTTTATTTTTTTTTTATTTTATTTGCTATTTTTGCCGTCGGCTTACCGTAATATGTTTTTTATTTTTTTATTATTTTTTCTGTTTAATTAGTTAATTATCTTTTTATTCTATATTTTATGCTTGTATAAATTATCTAATGTGTGTTTAGTGTAATGAGAGCGTTGAATAATTTTTTTTATTATTATTGTTAGATGTGAAGGAAAATTGTAAAATATTCTACACTGTAGACGCACTCACACCTATACTTACGTATAATAATAGGCCACTCCTGCGTATCAAGGAATCGCAAAGCCGAATGCTTTCAAATATTAATATCGAGACATCATAAAATATTCTTCCCAACACGTCCCCACGAAATCATATGAGAGAGGAAAACTTAGTGTCTACGTGCCTCGACATGAATTGGCAAATATCCTATTCAGTTTAACTTCTGATCTCTTCAAGCATGAAGCAGGTGTCCTTTATCGTAAACGAAACAATAAAGACAGTGCCGGAGAATGGGAAAAAATATGAAAATGTTTCAAATGTTTAAAACTTATTTAGTAGTAGGTATTTAATGCATTTGGCGTTTCGAAGTTAAATTGATATTATTTTAAATTGAAATGGGAGTTTTCGTTAGTAGTGTTTGCTATAATTTTACACATTCAATTAACTGAGCTAATTACGATAAAGGCCTAAGGAGTATTATTTACCTTACTTACTATCAATTCAATCCCACCAAAAACATCTAGAATGATCTCAAGACGAGACCATACTATGGTATATATTAGAATCTGATAACATTTTTAGCATTGATATTTGATATTTTAATAATGCCAGTGATAGTGTCGGAGATATTATCAGTCGTACTGTTAAAAAAGTTATCAGACCTTATGATAATCTAGCTTCAGATTCTACACGCTCTAACTTCACAAGGCCACTCTACACCTTCGTCAAAATATATAGCTTGGCCGTTTCGTTACATTAACAAAGACGTAAGGTCAAAAATGTATTCACTGTTGATTACTTTTCTGTTATACAATAGTTCTTATAATAACGAAACTCAAGTTAGGAGGGTTCACAAAAACGACAAAGCGCTTCGAGAAAAGGTAGGTTGCTCTTCGCTTAAGCTCGTCTTGGCTGGAGCTAATGCTCCAGCCAAGACGAGCCGTGTCCCTAAAATGAAATAAGATAATGCGCTATTATTTTATTTTTATGATTAGTGAATCCAATTTTTATTATTATTATATAACCCTTTGATGATAAATAATTAATGGTTTTGTTTGATATTTTGAAAATAAAAGTATGTGAAAACTATAGGCACTATCGATAAAGTTTCCGCTCGACCGAGGCATACGGTGAAAATCGTTTAACAGCGCCGTGGAATCGTATGCAGCACGCACACATACTCACGTGTAAATACGTAGTTCAACTACGTATGCAGTCGTTACGGTCACTTACTTCTAAAACTGGTCGAGCAGGAACTTTGTCGATGGTACATTAAACAATAACAGTTGATTTGCAACAGCAATATTGTTGTATTTAAATCTAAAATCTTAACCTCATTATGACAGAGCAAATTTATTTATTACTACCGAGATAATAATGATAATAATCCGCCTTCGATCAACCCGCGATTATCCCTCCGACCCTTTTGTTTTCCTCAACTAGATTTATAATTAGAATATTATATTAGAACAATTTACCAACAGTTTACAATGTAACTTTTAATATTACGCCGTCTGTTCTCCACTTGTATCGCCACCAACTTACTATTATCTACATTAGTTACCTAATTGCAACGTTAAAATACCCTCGACGCATTTGACCATGAAAATAAAATGTACATAATATTGGATGGTTTTCCTCATACAAACGAATTTTGGCTGCAATTTCGATCAAAGCTTTGACGTACTTTGAGAGAACGTCGGTCGTACAAAAAGGAATAAACAAACATGGTAATTATTGTTATCTTTGTTCTTTATAAAATCTGACTTTTAAAAAAGCACTTTTTTTTTCAAATAAGTATTTTTTATAACCTTCTACTTGCCAAAACGGAGCACTTATTCCGTATACTGTTTCAAAATTTCGAAAATGAATAGTTCGCTATGCGACGATTTCGATGGCGAGTTAAAGGTACCTATTGTCTTTTCACTTATCGTTTTAAATTCAATCGTATTGTGCCAAATGAAATCTACAATAATTACGTCAACTAATCATAATGTTACGAGCATTTAAACTATATTAATGAAAACGCGTATCTATTATTACTTACTCTAATGTCAGGTATTAAGTTTAAAAACTCGTAAGTAATAGTTATATAAGATTCTGTTGCACTTTTGTTAAACTACATACTATAGGTAGCGTCTTACACTACCGATTGAATCACTTAGAATTTACCGTGTATGGGCGTGAATTTGGAGTGACAGTAACATGTATTATATTATATACTGTTTATGTCTGAGCTCCAAAGAGCTCCATAGCCTAGTGGGTAGACCGTATGATTCGCACTCGAGAGAGTGCAGGTTAGATTCTCACGTTGTGGCCTGTACCACATGTATGAGACTTTATCAGATCTCATGTACATTATACGGACGCTCTAACGGTGAAGGAAAACATGGTTGGCCCCCCCAGACGTATTGACCAGTCATTCCTTTGGACTAGCCTAACTGTGTTGTGAGAATGACCAACTGTCCCAGGCACTACAGTATTTCAAGAGTGGTTACTTCGCTCGAAGAATACCTTATAAATCATCCAATAACGGATGAAAAGGCCTAAGTTTTTTTTTATGTCTGATCACTCCGATCAAATTCTCATCAAATCAAAGTTTTTTATTTGGTCTGAGACTGATCGAATCGGTATGCCTTTTGGACGATAGGCAGTATGGTGTATGGCTACTGTAAGCATAGACGTATATATTATAATATAGACGAGGCATGTTGAGGCAAAAACTGTCTCCACTTAAATAGTCTCACTTATGGAGTTTTTGGGGCCATTTCGAAGTATGGTGAAATCAAGATGGCTGGCATTTAATGTATGGTGAAAAACAAGATGGCGTAACTTTTTCTTGTATGAAGATTTGTTCTGTCAAAATATGTACGACATAGCCGGTCTTTAGTTTTGAAATCTTTGACTGTAAGACAATTTATTCAAATTCTTTGGGACAACAATCAATTACGCAATATTCTTGATTCTAATACTTAAATAAAAGCTTAAAAGTAATTACGCAACCAGCACCGCTATCAACAACATAAGATGAAGAGTCACGGTATCCGAATTTGAACGTTTAGTCACAGATTAATAAATAGGTACTACATACCTAAATTTAGTCTCCATCGCCTTCAGTTTATGTCACAGAAGTTTCAAATTATGCCTCGTCACCCTGCATTCAAAGGCTACTAAGTTAAGGACAAAACAAACTATTACATTCAGCAAAAGTCTTTGAAAATTCGCAAAATGAACTCGTAATTAAAGTAAGAATTTGGCCTCGGGGTTGTTTTATGAGGCCAAAGTGAGGCCGTGGGTTATTAAACAAGTTAATTAATTAAGCATAATAAGTTACAGGTTCAAATGTTTCTTGAATGTGGAATTATATTTTGAAAAGTTCCCTTTCACAAATAGTATATTTTTTCACGATATTTTTTTTGTTTCCGTTGGGATTTACCCACAAACAAGTAAAGCGTATTATTATATTATATATTGTTAAATGAATATAACATTATGTTAATTTAATATCCCAAACTACGATAAATCCCTTAATTGTCCAGTAAAACCTACGATTTACGTGCCATTATTACTAATAATTTTTTTTCTTTTTCCATTGCCTTTTCCAATAAACATTTACATTTTACTCTATAATAAAATAGTATAATATACCACTAAATAAAAATTTTGTTTATCCGTCTGTCTGTCTGTCTGTCTGTCTGTCTGTCTGTTGAGGCTAATCTTTAAAACGGCTGGACCGATTTCGACGGGACTTTCACTGGCAGATATCAGCTTCTTATGAATATATTAAATTTATGCAATTTATTACACTTATAAAAGAAGACTAGCTGACCCGTGCCCAATTCGTTGAGCGTTAAACACTTTTTGATGATGATGATGAGGACAAAAGTATCTCAAGTTACTTCTGATAACATCCGCTATCTGCCAGTGAAAGTCGCGTCAAAATCGGTCCAGCCGTTTTAAAGATTAGCCTCAGCAAACAATAAGACAGACAGACAGACGGACAAACAACATTTTTAAAAACTGTGGTTTTTTTTATTGTAAGTACCGTATATACTTTCATATACATTAAGTAAGTGAAAAGCTGTTAATTTGAAATTACAAACAGACACTTAAATTTTATTTATTTTTATAGATTACAGAAATTAGCAGGGGCGGACAGACGGATGGACTGAGCGAAACTATAAGAGTTCCTTGAAATACTACGGAACCCTAAAAAAAGAAGAATAATTATGTCACATGAAACGAAATCACTTTCATCTTTTATTGGAAAATATTCAATTTATATTTCAATGCGGGATTTGATATACTAGCTTTACAGTTTCAATTTAGTTGGTAGATTCTGTCACTCGGTTAAACCACTTGATTCAAGTGACAGGGGATTCCCATATCTGATGAGTTGGCAAAGTGGCGATTTTTGTTTGTGAATTTCTAAATACAGATTAGGTATATGCTGATCTTTATTTAATAGGACCTACTATCTGTATCTGTTATCATCCAGTCTGTTGAAGTTGAATGTTAATATTTATATTAGACCTAGAAATAATGAGGACCTCTGTGGCTCAGTAGTTCAGCGCGTTGGTGCTTAAGCCGGGGGTCGCGTGTTCGAATCCCGCCGAAAGAAACAAAAAGTTTTTCTGTGTTCCTGGATCATGGATGTGTATTAAATATGTATAAAATATAATAAAAACCTTAAATATATGTATAATATAAAAGTATTAAATATACTTCCAGTTTTCTGGTACCTGTAACACAAGTTCTTCGGATACTTACCACGGGGCCAGACTGACGTGGTGTGAAGCGTCCATAGATACTATTATTATTATTATAATTTAAACAAATATAATATACTATCTATACTAATAAATAACTTTTACTGGCTGATGTATAACATACTGACTGTTCGGGATAAAAAGTAGCATATGTTTTAATCCAGAGCCTAAACTACCACCATACCAAATTTCATCGAAATCCGTTCGGTAGTTTTTGCGTAAAAGAGTAAAAAACATCCATCCATTCTCACAAACTTTTACATTTATAATATTAAGTAGGATTATAGTAATTGGATGTTTAATAAAAAAATTGCAAAATTGGCCCACGGGCGCTACGGCTCGAACTAGCGGATATGCATACCCGCTAGTTTGTTACGGTACGTTACGTTACGTTCATTGTACACAAGAATACTACAATATGACATACACTTTACCAGTAAGAATATAAGGATAGTCTGGCGCGCCTGGCATCTCAGTCCATAGGTTCTAAAATCGAACATGTTCTGTTCTATCCCTTGTGACCACATGTGACAATTCAGCCTGCGGTTTTGCAATCCGCGTTACGCGCTATGTATACGTACAATATTATAAACACAGTATTCAGTACGGTCAAGATTATGTGCAATATTTACTTTACGCCTAGATATCGTGAACATAACTGAAATCGATGCAGCTTCTTGTATTCCAAATTACAGAGAGAGATAATCAATTATTGATAATTTAAATATTAATACATGAAGGAAAAAAAATCCGTTAATTATTACGAGGTTTGTGCGAACGGAGGAGTATTGTATGATATTTGTCACAGTTAAAATGTACGTGGAGGAAGGTTTGCAGAAAGCTAATTTTTTTTAAATAATGCTTAGACATACATATTATAATTAATAAAAAGAACAACATCACACACTGCCTTAGATTATTCACGCACACATTGCGTTGCATAGATACAATTTCGTTACATGTTGACGTTTGTCAATCAGCTGTCACATTGACATTTTTTTTCTATTGAGGCAAAAGAACACGTATATGTTCAAACTTAAATTTATGTGAATTATTATGGGCGAATTTCGATCACGGGGCGATCTCTAGTACATAATATTATTTATCACATATTACAAAACAGCTGACACTGTATCGTGATTTTGTAACTACAGTGAAACCTGGTTAGTTTTAAACTCGAGGGATAAAAGGATCTTGTACCACTTTTTCAAGACTGGTTTAAAATTATAGCTGTCTCTTATACAGAGATATCCCGTGTATTAAAGAGGATGAAATGTATCATTATTAGGTTTAGGTTTAAATATTTTTATTCTCATAAGACATAGGTACTATGTCACTTACATGAGAAACTGAAAATTACAAAAGGTTTGTTTTGGGTTGCGTTCGTCAGTTCGCAACTAATATCCACTCAGTGCTTTTAAATAAATTAATAATCTTTTACTAAAGTCGGAAAAGAGAATATATAACGAGTATTGTATGTTACGATTTAAACAGAATTATTAGCGATGATAAAGTTTTGTAGCTGGCATTCAAAAACATTGAATGAATGTACATTTCGTATGTTTGAGGCTATTTTATTGTACAATTTGTGTAATCCATTTAAATAGTTCAGATTTTTGTAAATATAAAATCAAACTTGTTCCAACCTCCTAAAATATATCACTTATACAGGAAATTGAGCTACAGAACCCCAATTATATAGCTAAACATCGAAAACATCCTAGAAAACAATTTTCATTTAATCAGGTTCGAATAGTCCTATTAACAGAGGTAATTCGATGAAAAACTTCCGGGACCTCATTAACATGCTTAATAATAGAGGTTTTTCAATTATCCAGGTCCCACACAACACGGTTTATATATCACTGTATATTATGTACAATATTTTTAATTCGTTTGACGGTAACACGATCCACTACCCGTAGGCAGCGCTATGTGTGGGTAACGTTATACGCGAGTCTTGACCCACACATAGCGCCGCGCGCTGTAAGTTGCAATAAGTTGAACTATCTATAACACAGTTGGTTTTGATTAACGGGTTAATGATATATATTAGGCGTGACAGCAATTAACACCTTGAACACACGCGTAAGGATAGGCGCGCACGGACAAAAAATGTCGCCGCGACATTTTTACTTATTAAAGATCTCTTTAGAATTAATAAAGTCCACAGCATGACCACAAATCAGTATTTATTGGTCTTTGTTAGGTTAAGCAGGAAGATGTGTGAGAAAGTAAATTATATTGTGTTATCAGTAAGTTCACATACAATAGGTATCTAGATACGAAACTTTAAAAAATATGACTATTTCCCTCATTATAATTTGTCGATATAAGATAGATAGTAATCGTATCGAGGTTATTAAATAACCTCGATACGATACATGGACTTTTTTATTTTGCTTGCTTTTTTGATTTTGTGTCCTATGTTGTACGTTATACTCGTATATCTTCTTAAAAAATATCTATGGACGCTTTCACACCACGTCATCGTATCTGGTCCCGTGGTAAGTTCTCGATCATATCGTTTTTATCATATATATGGACGCTTTCACACCACGTCATCGTATCTGGTCCCGTGGTAAGTTCTCGATCATATCGTTTTTATCATATTTATGGACGCTTTCACACCACGTCATCGTATCTGGTCCCGTGGTAAGTTCTCGATCATATCGTTTTTATCATATATATGGACGCTTTCACACCACGTCATCGTATCTGGTCCCGTGGTAAGTTCTCGATCATATCGTTTTTATCATATATATGGACGCTTTCACACCACGTCATCGTATCTGGTCCCGTGGTAAGTTCTCGATCATATCGTTTTTATCATATATATGGACGCTTTCACACCACGTCATCGTATCTGGTCCCGTGGTAAGTTCTCGATCATATCGTTTTTATCATATTTATGGACGCTTTCACACCACGTCATCGTATCTGGTCCCGTGGTAAGTTCTCGATCATATCGTTTTTATCATATTTATGGACGCTTTCACACCACGTCATCGTATCTGGTCCCGTGGTAAGTTCTAGATCGTATCGTTTTTATAATATCTATGGACGCTTTCACACCACGCTATCGTATCTTGTCCCGTGGTAAGTTCTCGAAGAACTTGTGTTACGGGTAGGTACCGGACAACGTATATCGTATTTATATTCAAACTAATACTTTTTAACGGTGCTCTTTTACATCGAGCTCCAATCTATGCTAAAAAGGCCATTACTTCAAAAAGTCGCGGCGTCTTTTGTTGATCGTGGGCGCCTGGCCTTAAACACAAATCACATGAAATAGTTAGCAGACGTCTCGGGGGCTTGCGATAATTCGAGCATGTAATACCAGACGGTGTTAAGCCATCTCCGGAGAGTTTTATCGTACACGATTGCTGGATTGTATTGACATTATACGATTCCAACGTTGCATTGTGAATGTATGTAGTTAAAGTCCAGTAGCTGGTGAAGGTTGGAACAGGTTGAATAGTAAAACCAGGGGTTTTTGCGACTATACATCTACCGCCTTACTAATAAAAATATTAAAACGGTGGATAAGCTAATCAATGTTTTGTCCTTATCTGATACGTGGGAAAAGTCGCTTGACAGACAAGGACAAAGCATTGTATTGCTTATCCATTGTGTAAATATTTTTATTAGTAAGGGGGCTACACTATTATTATACATAGAGTTTTATTGTTAGTATGTTTATTTGTTTGCACTGAATAGGCTTCGAAACTATTGAACAGATTATGTTGAGCACAGATAAAGATTAAACCAAGGGTAAGACGTAGGCTACTTTTTCTTGAGTCAATATGTACGGTTCCAGTGGGATTTATCTATCAGTAATGTGTGAAAATTTATATGGTTGCCCCACGGCCATATGGCCCCACAAATCGTTCACGTTAGACGAAATCAAAAACAAATTAAAACAACTATCTTTTTTAGAGTATCAATCAATCAATCTTTTATTGTAAGAATGTAGTATACAATATACATAAAGTCTGTTACCTCTGTGACTCAGTAGTTGAGCGTGATGGTGCTCAAGCCGGGGGTCGCGGGTTCGAATCCCGCCGAAGGAACAAAAAGTTTTTCAGTGTTCCGGGGTCATGGATGTGTGCATTAAATATGTGTATAATCTAATAAAAATCTTAAATATATGTATAGTATAAAATGTATTTAATATATTTCTGTTGTCTGGTACCCGTAACACAAGCTCTTCGAGAACTTACCACGGGACCAGATTGATGTGGTTTTATGCGTTCATAGATATTATATTGTTATTAGTTAGTATATTATAAAGTCTTACAAAATATTATATCTAAGATCCAATATTCCGCTATAACAATGGTGCGAAAAATATCATGAATATGCAAGGTATGGGAAGCTATATGTAACATTAATAAATTGAAGCAACATATTAAAATTAAGTTAATATAGATGTATAGTTAATAATTCAGGAACATCAATAATTATTAATATTGTGTATAAAATGTAGATGTACCTACAACGAATCTTATAATTATACACATATTATATTCGAGTGTTGTCTACACTTCCGACGACCTGCGTAGCCAAATGGTTAGGTGTTGTCTCGTGGCGACGTGTTCGAATTCAGCCGAACAAAGAGTTTTCGGTGTTCCTGGGTTATAAATGTGTATTAAATATGTGTATAATATAATGAAAATCTTAAACATATGTACGATATAAAAGTCTCAAATATACTTCTCGTTGTCAGGTTTTCCCATAACACAAGTTCTTCGCGTACTCACCACGGGGTCTATATATATTATTATTTCATTCCTTTATATTCAAGTTCTCAATTTAAGGTATATTACAGTACCTTTTCTAAATGTTCCCTAAGATACCTACAAATAGCCTGGAATTTCCTCTACCGAGCAACCAACCACAACGCAATAAAATATCTAAGCGTCAGTTCATACAGAGACACGACGTGGCACTGCATTTTTAGATATCGATTCAAAATTTAACTTTATTCACTACACTCTTAAGATACACGTTCAATTGCAAGAGTTCCGAATTCGAGCTGCACCGCTCTTGCAAAAAAAGTGTATCCTCTTGTGTAGTGAATAAAGTTTAATTTTGAATCGCTATCTTAGAAAGGCAGTTGCTTCACATCTCGGTGTGAGCTGACCCTTATATCGACTAGGTTAAATTCAATTAAATTCGGCATTCATTATTTATTTAATTCGAATCAATGTGTGTACTCACTAGATGCAAAGAGTTGATCGGGACCGGGAACGTCAAATAATATGTGAGCTAATAAAATTTTCAGTGGATATTGATGGGGTATTGATTCTGTATTAACTGCAGATTGACTGGCTGAATTATTTACAGCTGCCGCAGTGTTGTGCTTAAATCGAGTTCACTGAAACTAAGTTTAGTTGTGAAAATTCGATTACCGGTAATATAATGGCAATAAAAATTATGTCTACAGATATTTTGGTGCAATAATTTACATTAGAGTGTACATTAGAGAGAACATCGCCCATAATAATTCATATCATTTTGACATTGGAAATGTAATTTCGTTCGCTCCAGTATAGGCCCCGATTTCACAAAAAAGTGCGATCCCCTTATCTCTCGGAGAGTTTTGAAGATATGATATTAAAAAAAAATGCTTAAACGAAGATTCCCGAGAGCTGTAAGTTGCAAAAAGAATTATTCGAAAAAATCAAAAACGAAAAAAGTTAAGGCCGAAATAGTGAACAAAATCGATTTTTTAATTTGATTCTCGATATTGTAGAAACGAAGAACGATATCAAAAATTTGAGAAAAGCTCCTCTGGACAATCTAGTTAGCTACAATTTGAGCCTAAAACAAACACGATCGGGTTAAGGGTTTGTCCTCTCATGCTTGACCATTTTACTATGTTTGTTGTATATTTTTGGAATGTTCTCTTCAAGCTCTTTATTTTGATACCCGTAGTACCCAGGGACACACGAGCGGATGAGGTAAAGTCATGTTTAAAATCATCATATATGTGGAGTCACATACAAAAGGTAAAAAACACATAAGAGCCCATTTGAGAGGTGAACAGTCTGCTGACAGTTTTATGAATTCTTGCTTAAAATAGGAAATGGCAATTACCCTAAAATTGATGGTAAAATTACTATTGCGCAAAGTTTGGCAACAGTGGCTGACATCACTTACAGAACTCACTAACGCGGTTTACCCTGATGTCACCAATCTCATGACAAAGCCCATAGAAAGGTTATATTGTGAGCGTGCCATTTTGACTCCCAGAAATGAAAACGCAGCCACAATAAATTAACCTTTACTTAAGCCATTTGAAGCAGATGAAGTACAATATAAGTCAGTGGATTCAGCTACTGCTGATAATGCAGTAAACTATCCCGTGTAGGTCCCTAATACTCTAAGCCCAACCGGTTCTCCACCACATAATCTCCGTTTGAATATTGGAGCACCAGTTGTGTTATTAAGAAATATTAAGCCTCCAAAATTGTTTAATGGCACCAGACTCTAGATATAAGATCTCCATAGCAAAATTGTTGAGGCTACTGTACTCAATAGATGTGCTCAAGGGGAAACTATTCATACCTAAAATACCATTTATCCAGTGGCGTGCACAGGATTACGACACTGGGTATGCGGCGAAGTACTCGGTCACAAAAACTTTTTCGTTTATATATTTTTAGCATAGCTACAGCCAAGCGACGGATCTCTAAGTCGAAACCATGCCAACAGAGCAAGTCTTAGATGTACTACTATTCATGTACATCTTCTACGGCAACGCAGACAAAACAGCGATCGATCGTCGCGGCGGAAGAAATTCTAATAAGTAAAATAATAAGCATATTTTAAAATATTCTAACTACTCACCAGTCAGTCAGCTTCAATTTTCACATATTCAAGGTTCCGGTTACTTGAGATTACTATATCCCGATGTAAATTACTAAATAATATGCAAGGAAAACAATATAATTTAATCGTGTGTACACAACCACACAGCCAGTTATACGTTTCATAACTTTTAACATGAAATTTTCGAGTTACATTATTTTTTTGCTGGTTTAATTGTTGTAACTCGGGTACACACCTACCTTTAGACGGAATTTGAATCTTTTCACTGAATGACAATTGTGAGAACTTGTTATTTTTAATTTTTAATAAACACACATTTTCAACACAAACCTCACAGTCAAATAACATTTAAAAAAAATCAACTAACTCACTAGTAAAAGCAAATCACTACAATTATTATAGAAACTCAGTAATAAACTGTTAAATGTACACACTTTCAAATGTTAAAATGAAAAACCTTTTAAGAAAACTATAAATAAACTGGAGTGATTAAATTGTAAACAATGCTTATCACATGAAATATGCAATATGGCCCCCGCGAAACACAAAACGTTTCTTCTATTTAAACAAATAAAACCTTACTAAACAAAAATGCATAATGTGCATACGTGATTTATTAGATTTCCGACTATTCTTTTTACTCGGATTATAGGCAACGAATTATTTCCGACAAGCCAGTTCAGCGGTTTTCGGAAGCGATCGGATAGCCGAGATCGGAGAGCCTGCCGCGGGACTTGCCGCTATATAATCATGTCGACATTCATGGGTGTGTGCGTTTGCGAAGTATGAAAATTACACATACATGCGATGATTTGTCCTGCAGAACGCAACGGCATGAGATGAGTTGCTATTTATAAAATATTAGGCGTTTTTAAGTTATTATATTATTTTAATTAATTTATTTACTATTAATTAATTATTAAAGTCATCTAAAACGTACGAACGTTTTATTAAAATATCTGTGAATGACAAGTAAAGCACTGCATTTCTACCTATATGGAGCGCACGCCCCTACATTTATCCCATCAGAGTATCCATTTGTATTTAAAAGACTAGAGTTTCCCCTAAAAGTATGCTTCGCCATCAATAAAGCCCCGGGGCAGCCATTGAAAATAACTGGGATAGACCTAAGAGAGAACTGTTTTTCACGGTTCTATGTTGTATGTTGCGTGTTCCAGAGTAAGTTCGGCTAAAAATCTGGTAGTGGTGATGCTCCGCACGCAATACACTTAATGTTGTATTTAGAGAGGTCCTTCAATAGCATAATACACACTTATGATAAAATAATCTAAAACCATTTACCATTTCATTTATTTATGGCATAATTAAAGACACTTTCTAAAAAGAATAGTAAATTAGTCACCCCAACATCTACACGTACGAAGTCGCGGGAAAAAGATAGTCTAAGTATAAAATCATTATCATTCAACGTTGTAGTTCCATTTTGTAACCTTGTCCTTATCCCCGACTTTTTCGAATTCCGTAGTGTAGGATTGGGATGGGTAACAGAAACACTTCTAGACTGCTGTATCACAGATCCACCCGGTCGATGGTCAGTGTTGGAATGGTTGTGGAATGGCAGTCCCCAGTGGGCGCTTGATCTTCCCACTCCAGGTTTACCACTACCACTACATCACAGATACCACGCCCACAAGTGTGCGTGAATATATTTATTATTATAAGTGTCAATACACTTACACGTAGATTCATTTCCAATGTGCTCGATAGTCGTGTGAGGCACGAAATCTGTGACGGACGCTGTGACGAACTCTTGCAATTAAACGTGTATCTTCTTGTGTAGTGAATAAAGATAAATTGTGAATGGCTGTTTTAAAAATGCACCGCCGCGTCACTTATCGTCTCGTTTCTGTGTGAGCCGACCCTTACATACAAATCCTAGTGAAGCGGTACCGCTGCGGCCTGCAGCGTGTGTGTAACGCACATACTGCGACCACTACTAGTAAAGACACGTCAAGTAATAAACTTTTACCTACTAATATAATTCCCTATCGTACACGGATACCATATTATAATGGACTGAGATGCCAGGCCTGCCAGACTACTCTTACTGATAAAATGTATATCCTGAAAATTTTTGTGTAAATTACCTAGTTATTTGAAATAGTGTTTAAATGATGAAAATGGATGTATTGCTTATCTAATTTTTTTGAAAGTGATATAATGTTTATAAGCTTTATTATTTATTATTTATTTATATTTTAGGTTGTATGTAATACTAAGTAAATGGGTCACATACATAGTTTTTTTTTAGACTTTTTGAAAGTCGTTTTTAGTCCTTTTTAAGACCTGTAGCTTTTTAATTTAGCAACTGATTACAGTACTTTTGTCATTTTTCGGCATATATTTATGTTGCCTTTCGGAAAATATAAGAGTTTTATTGATTTAAAACAAAGTTTATGCATGTATTTATTTATTTATGGTTTAGGTACTGATGGTCGTCGTTAATAACCTCGATGTTAAAGCGATCTTAAATAAATAATTTGGTAAAAATATTAAATTAATATTTATTAAAAAAATAAATAAATAGTGTGTAGGTATGAACGTATGCATACCCGCTAGTTTGTTCTCATTTATAAAATATCAGTAAGAATATAAGTGTACTCTGGCGGCCCTGGGATCTCAGTCCATAAACATGCTGAGACCTTCCTTTACTCAATTTTAAATTATTTTTGATGCCAGGTATCTGAATAGATGCTCAATAGTCACTTTACTTATAAAAAGTCTTATTAATGAGTTATTAAGTCTTAATAATGAGTTCAATATTTTTTAAAATAAATTGTGCTATTCATTTTCCACAAAGAAAAATAAGAGTGCATTCGATAAAGTAGTTACTCTCGGCAAAGCGATTGGCTCTGTAGTCGCTTTTTTTGTTCTAGAACTAATGGATATGCCGTGGTTCGCTAGCGGTTGTGTGTGAAGGGGGAAACCGATACTTAGAATTAAAATGCCTTTCATGCCACAAAGTACAGCCAGCAAAAGATTGTTATGTTACAAGAAAAATATTGTTTGAACATAAATGAAAATATTGATTTCTTTTCTCAATTTATTTTAATACTATATATTGCCCGCGACTACGTCCGCGCAAAAAGGAATCTCGCGGGTACCGTACATTTTGCTGTGATAAAAAGTAGCATATGTTCTTCCCCGTGATCTACTTTATTTCCTTTTTTATATAACTAAAGATTTAATTAGAGTTTCAAAATATTTGTTTTTACACATACACTAGCCTTTTCCCGCGTCTTCGCCCGCTTGAAATTGGGTTTTAATAACAAAATATAGCGACCCGCTCGAAATACAATAGATAAATTATGATTTTAACCTAATCTTATCTAACCTAATATACTCCCTATAAGTGCGGTTTAAAAATTAACCTTAATTTTTGTTTATTTATTTATTTATTTATTTATTCGGGGAACCAACAGCTTATAAATAAAAAGTAGAAAGCAGACAATTGAGAGTTAAGCCAACAATAGGTTTCCACTAATTGCTATAAAATATAAAATTATACAAACTTAACAGCAATCACAAGCTATAATAATAAGATATGAACCTAGATCTAAGTACATAGAAATTTGAGCTAGGAAATTTTGACAATATACTTAAAAATAATACAAGTACCATACTCACATCATACATCATCATCATCAATATCAAAAAAAAATTTTTTTATTAAATTCAGATCTTGCTTTAGCAACTTTAGTAACAAAGGGATCCGAGTCTAGTTCTTTACATAGTGCATTAAAGATTGCTCGCACCAAAAAGGAACTTCTTCTATAGTTAGTGTTGTAAGCTGGGACTAACAGTGGAGGGTTATATCTACGGGATCTGGAAGGAATATTAAAATTGAACTTGTAGAAGATTAGGACAGTCAATATCGACGTCTTTATTAAGTGTGACCTAACAATTATTTTTTTTCATATAAAAAACTACTTTTTAGACTTATATAATATAAAAGTTAGATGTATGCTGTCGCTGACTTTTTTGTAGGCATTATCAAGCTCTACAACTTTTCTCTAGAACTTAATCATATATCTACCATCGGTAAGGCAGCGATCGTAAGAAACCTTTTCGTTCGACCGTTTTTTCTCCGACTTACTTGGCAAATCCGGCTACCACGAAAAAGTCTTTTCATTTTTTGGATTAATATATAACGTATGTCACTCACAAATAATGTAGCCTTCTATTGGTAAAAGAAATTTCAAAATCAGATCCAGAGATTACCCCCTAGTCCCAACAACCTCACAAACTTTACCTCTTTATAATACTATCTATAGTATAGAAGTAGGGTAAAACCAGGATAGTTTTGCGAATGAATTGTATACTGTTTCAAATATTTTTTGAAAGACTTTTCGTCTACCACTAAGTGACTCTGCCGTAAGTCTCTATGTAACTGCATGAGAAGGCAAAATGGGATCAAAGTTTTGCCGGGATACGTGCCTCGTTTCGAGAGATGGCATCTATCCTATACGGGATTTATATGAATTATGCTACTATCCCATACGTGGGATAGATGTCACAAAATTAAGAGGTCTGCTAAAATCGCCAATACTCCGAAAATATTCAAGATGTAAAATCGCTAATACTCCGAAAAATTCGATGTTTTTTACTTTTTATAAATTGGTCAATGAAAACCCGAAGTACCGGCTGGTTAAATAAATAAAGCATATAACTTTATTGTATAAGAGATATGGAGTGATTTCACAAAGTGGGGCAACTATCCTGGTTTTCCCTATAGATTGTAAAGTTATAAAAATATTAACTAATCTATCTTTTCTAACGCCCATAGTAAATAATCAATCTTAATCTCATTTTAGCTATCTGAGATTCAATACATTTCAACGATCCCAGGATTAATTTCACGTCAATTCACGGCAATTTTTGTTTGAGAATCTAAGATGGAAATCAATCTAAGATTTTAGATACGTTATTAATTTCGGGCATAAGACGACCTTAATTACGACTTGGTGTTTTGTTGATTCTCTCACATCGTCGACAAACCCAATTCCAAGTCCAAGACAATCCAAGTCGTAATTAAGGATGGGCTTTAACGTACATTTGACAGAAGAAATCTTCATACAAGAAAAAGTTACGCCATCTTGATTTCAGAAGATTTGTCAACTCAGACTGATTATAAGGAAATGTCAAAACATCAAGGTGACAAAATGTCAAACCTTGACTGTTCAAACTTGACAAAGTTCCTGCTCGACCAGTTTCGAAACATCTTCCTTTGCACTAGGACGCCTCAAAATATTTAAGCACAAAGGAAGGGACCGCAACGTCTGCAGACGTGGTTGAACTCCGTATTTACATATGAGTATGTGTGCGTGCGCACGATTCATCGGCGCTGTGAAGTGATTTTAATTTTATGCCCGGTCGAGCGGCAACTTATTCGATAGTACCCATTTTTTCTGACGAGGCATGTCGAGGCAAAAACTGTCCCCATTTAAATGACTCCACTCGTGCGGTTTTTGGGGCCATTTTAAAATTTGAAGTGTGCTAAAATCAAGATGGCTGTTTTTTTCTTGTATTCGAAGATTTGTTCTGTCAAATGTACATCATAGCCCATCCTTACTTTTGAAATCTTTGAATTGTATACATATTTTTACATTTCGTTGAAGATTTGGCGCGTTTCTAAGTTGGTAGTCGTTCCGTATAAAACTAGCTTTATAATATAATAAAATATTTTGCGCGCCTCTGACTTCACATTTTCGCTCTGAAGCAAATAAAGTAATTTATTTGATTGAGAATCGAATGGAACAGACAAATCCCTAGATTGGGCTGACGAGAATCGGATATTTTTACTACTTTTATATCAGCAAATTGAATTTTGAATTTCTTTTGATCGATTTAATGAATTGGGCAGCTTTTTTTGGCTTTATACGTTCGTTTATTACATTGGTTTTATCAAATATTATACGTTGGATATCGTCTACGTCTCGGTTCTATAAATTCCAGATAAAAATGTAAAAAAACCGGCCAAGTACGAGTCGGAATCGCGCACAAGGGTTCGGCAAAAATCCAAAATAAATATTGTAGCTGAAAATTAAACTATGTGTGTAAATAGTACTTGTAGTAAAATTATTTCTATTCGACTCTTGTTCTGGCATTTAATAATATTAATAATAATAAAGCATTTATTTCAGACTCCAGTCCATATTTTGTAAGTAATTACAATTTATTACGCTTAAAAATCTATGTTAGTAGGCGAAACAATAAATACAGCAACTCAATTTAAATATCTATAGTGCCTGTTTGCGGCACTAGACACATGTGTATGTATATGTATCCAATGGCGCAAAATGGGACACTGAAATTTAGCATCTTGTATATACTTATCTAAATTCAGAGAACAATTGTTTTACCATCGATCTCAGCTCGTCAACGTTGTCTGTAAATTTTCTCTTGTTGGAATTTATCCTGCACGTTATATTTGGATCGACTGTCTCCGCTTTTTTTGCACTTATGTGTAAAGTTGGATCAGAACTATGCTTAGAGCAGCTAGGTGGGGTACGCTGAGTCGACATGTTGTTGATAGCAAGCTCGCAGACAGAATAATATGTATAGTGGTAACAGTGTTACCGGGCGTAATGTTCGCAGCAGCTTCGTAGGGGACACGTATTTCGTAGCGCATACAATTATTCGCGTAGCGTTAGTCTAGTATGAAAGTGTTCTTAAATTTTGCCGCGCGCCGTACTCGTTCGTTGGCTCAGTGCAGCAGCGGCCGGACAACCACCGGCGACACCCGCCAAGTCGCAGGATCGAGCCCGAGCCCGGGATCAACAAAAATGAGAAATTTCTTCCACTCACTTGTGTGGCGGGGCGAAGCGCCAATACGAAAGGGGCGCTCTCAAACACCGGGGCGAAACCCCAGCGCTCCAAATATTTTAATTCAATAATTATCCAGTCTGCACAGCACAACCATTAACACGTCCGCTTGCTTCGAAGGCCGAGAGGCGAGAGGAGATTAATTAATAGTGTAGGCGAGGACAGTCCACCTTGTCTCACTCCACACTCCAACCTATACTCGTCCGACAACTGTCCAAGCCATCTGATCTGGTTTATCTAGTGTCCATACCAATATTTGAATATGTTTACTTTATCAGATGGTACACCATACTTGCTCATCTTTGACCATAGAACATTGTATCTTACCAGGTCAAATGCCTTCGACAAGTCAAGAAAAGCGCCATTATACACATATTTTTCGGTCAGTGTAGTACTTGATCATATGCTTGAGAGACAAAATCGCGCATTCTGTGGATAACTTCGGCCTAAAGCCACACTGCGCGTCGTGCAAGTGAAGTGAATTTTTAAGTTGTCTCTCAAGCAAACTATCCAGCACCTTGGCCGTAGCAAGTGAGGTGGGTCGATAGTTGGATTTCTCTCAGATATCTCCAGTATACCTCTAGTTGACAATGCATTTTACCATCCCTTTTACGTCTAATATTTCTTTTCGACGTCTTGACAGAGCCAAAAAGCAGGTTTTTAGCTTTATTAATATCTTCTGACTTAAAAGCCGTTGAACAATGTCGTTTGGTACTCTCCTCATCCATTATATTACATTCTATACATATCACAATTATTTTGTTTAAAAGATAGGACTTCATTTATCACAATATTGCAACTCGCGCACTTAACCACACCTAAGCCACAATAACCACACATAACGACCCTCCGGCATTAGCCATTTTGTTCACGAAGTTCGTCCACAAAGGGGCGCGCGCGCAGACAGATTTAACAGTCTGTCCTGAGGGCTTAGCCAACATGCCATCGTTAATTACAATGACGATCTACAAAACTGAAAATATATTGACATAACGTTCTCGAAGCTATATAGCGGGCGATACGTTAATACGAAAAAAAAACTTGTCGTCAAAATTATCGATGACATCTAAACAGCCTACTTCATAAAATTTATCTATTAGTCCATTCGTGTTAAGTTTGTCGTGAGCTATTAGTACAAAGGTCAAAATTCACATTCACCAATAAAATATAGAAGTAAGTCTTTTTTAATGTTGCACTGCAAACATAACGAAAATGGACTAGATATTCACAAACTATTCACAATAGTCAATAAGTCCGAGAGAGACAGTAACCTTCTCCTTCTCGAGTCTGAATGCCTTCAAAAATTTAGTGTACATTACAATTTACATTAATACGTTTATAAATATTTTCATGTGAGATGTAAAACACATCCACTTATTTTGCGGTAAAAAATACAATATTGTTAAACATACGACGTAACTGCGCAAAATATATACTGATATTTTAATATAATAGTATTCGTAGCCCACAATGGTGAATGGAACAAACGTAAATTCAACATTTTTTTCCCACTCGAGGTGTTTTTCCTGGTATAATTTACTTTTTGTCCGCATTTTTGGTAAATGGCTGAATTTTCACATAAATCACGAGATTATAATCTTTGTAATACTATTTTCGAGGAAATTTAATTCAACGGCGGACAATATTTAAATTTTGGTGTCATTTGAACAGGATGTTTTTGTGTCATATTTCTCTCGAGTCTCGAGTGATAAGACTTTTTTGATTACTGTGTATGATAGACGAGGAATAGTTTGAAGTTAATAAACATTTCATAAGTAAGATTTCTGGGTTGTTATCTTTTCTTATAAACATAAGACTAAGGGCCTGATTCACAATCTACTGTTAAGTGTCAGAAGGCTTATTTGCACGTTTTGTCTCTATCGCTAGATATGAAGTAAGCATCGACAAAGCTTCCTAATAAGCTATCCTTAGAAGAGAGGTTAATAAAAATTTACTTACATACTTTGCCTGAATATGAAGAAAAGATAAAGAAATCAACATTGTTTTTTGTCTGTCACTAGCCCAATTGATCATATTGTTCGATATTCCATAAACATTTATAGTGATTAGTACGAATTATTAACTGTCTTAAACAAAATCAATAATAAATATTTTTGCCAACAGTTCCTCCTAACATCGTGGACGAAGGTACCAGTGGAGACTTGACTGCTAAAGAAGGTTATGACGTCAGCATCTCCTGCAAAGCCAACGGAAGACCTCACCCCAGAATACTGTGGAGGAGGGAAGACGGCACCAACATACAGCTGAGAAATGAGGCGGGAGAGTTGCATAAAGGTGAGGTTACATAATATTTTAATATAGTCCGGCATTTCAGACTGTATACGCATATAAGCCTGTGCGACGTGTGTGACGCGCAAATAAAAAAATACAATGCCGCGCGCAGCTACGCATTCGTGTTTAATTTAAATATTGTAACATTTTCCCTTTGCTGACAATAACACAGATATCATTTTGAATAATAAAAGGCAAATCAGTTTGACTGATGTATCAACGCACAGGCCAAACCCTTCAGGCTAGATATATGAAATTTTGCACACGTATTTCTCATATGTCGTAGGCGTCCACTAAGGCAGGATTTTTTAAATTCAACCCCCAAGGGGGTGAAATAGGTGATAAATGTTTGTATGTAACTTTTATTCCTTGAACGCATTGATCGATATTTGCATAATATTTCGTACGAATTGAGTACGGAAAAAATAATGAATTACGTATTTCAGCGTTGTCTAAAATTCAGCCCCTAGGTGGTTAAAATAGGGGATGAAAGTTTAAAACTCAATTTTACGCGGGCGAAGCCACGGGAAATTAATTTTGAATAATATACCAGTAAGTAAGTCAAATTCAAATAGGACAACGTTGCAACTTTACAAAACAAAATATACAATATTCAGACTAGTGGCTAATAAAAGCGATTTTCCACTGTGAGTTGGTAGGTAAGGTAGATTACGTAAATACATTTTCCTTTTGTAAAATTATCAAAATGGGTTGCAAAAATACGTAAAGCAAATTCTGTTCCCCATTAATGTATTTATCATATGTCTGATCCCTTTGGATTTGGCAATCGAAAGAGAATTTCACTAAAACATTTACGTACGTCACAAATAGGGATTATGATATTAGATTTTTTTGTAAGAAAGGTCTTTTTAATTTATAATTTTACTAGTTTAATATTTGTGGACGTTTGGTAAATAAATTATATTGATTATTTTAATGTTTTACTATACAATAATCTTTTTTTTTTAATTCAAGTACTTATAATACTATAGACTAATCATTGGTCTTGCTGGGCGGTCCAGCGAGCGAGACTAATCATATATCTTTGGTGCTTACTAATGTTTTGTAAAATACAAATCGTAAAAAGGTAAAAAGGTAAAAATTATACACAAAGTCGAAAATAATTTTATCAAATAAACTGGATTTATACTTATTATTCCAAAAACTTATGGTGCTTATTGTTCAAAATACATAATACAGATATATAAAATTTATAACATTATTTTTTTTGTACCTAACTGTTGATTTTTTTTTTTGGTGAAAATGTTATTAGATTAGAAAATTAATTAACACATCTACTTCTATAATTACATACATTAGATTATTATGTTCCCTAATAATTGTATTAAAATAGTGGCTCCCTATTCGTTTCCGTCGCAACTCCCATATCCTTTGTTTATTATATAATACTTATATAATCCCCTGTCTCCCTCCTATCTGATTCTGCTCTCAAATTCCGATTTGGGCGGCAGCCAGAATTGGTAACTCACAACTGCTAACGTTAATGCACAGTTCTTTATTAAGTGATTATTATAATACGCAACACAGTGCCAGTGCTTTCACCTCGGGGCTTCAAGCATCGTTGTGACGCCGGAATTGTTCGCGGGTTCCATCACGACCGTTGGGTTTTCCCGCCGCGACCGTTATTTTTCGCGGCAACCGTTATTTTTAGGCGCGACCGTTATCTAACACTTTTCCACCTTCGCGATCGCTTCGCATAGCGATAGTGTAGTGTCGGTGTGTTCCTGCGTCCGAGGAACAAAGAAAAGTAAGTAAAGTGTAATTGTACGATTAGGTTACACACCAGTGGACTCCTCCACGCACACACCTCCCCCCCCGGATGCCGGGAGGGGTTGAATCCCCAATTTAAAAATTTTTTCAAATAGTGAGCAGAAGCCCAGAAGGGCCAGCCTGACCATGGACAATACCATTGTTAGTATGTTCGTGTCTTTTATGAACAAAGAATTCCCAGAACTCTCTAAGGCCTGGGATGAGTACATTAAATTGAATCCCATCCCCGTTAGCTCTCCGGCTTCCCCGGCAGCTACGTCCGAAGAGTCGCCGTCGTCGCCGGCGACGACAGCGACTACAATGTCATCGCCAGAGAGCGATGACAATAATTCATCCCAGTCGGAGATGTCCTGCTCCGAGCAGGAGGCCTCCGAGGAAGATGACGGTTTCAAAACCGTTAAAAGTAGGAAGTCCAAAAAGAGGAAGCGCACAGACGGCGCTTCCTCTGCGGGCTGCTCTTCACCGACGCCACCGGCTAAAGCCGCAAAAAATGAAAAGGGCCCAAAACCCAAACAAAGTCCTATTACAGCGCCCCGTGCGCAAGTCATGCAGGCTGATGGCACAAAAGTCGCGGCCTCGAACTCCCCCAAGTCGACTTCCCAGTCGACCCCACCGACCCCCAAAATGCCGCCTCCGGTTATAATACAGGAGAAGGCTAAATGGAACCAAATAAGCGGGGCCATAAACGAGCAGCATATCCGCTACTCGTCAGCCCACGCCACCCCAAATGGGATACTCATGCAGGTCCCAACCCCAAATGACCATAGGCATCTGACTGCGTTCCTTAGGGAAAAGCAGATAGGCTACCATACCTACGCCCTGGAGGACGAACGCATGCTGCGTGTCGTCATCAAGGGAGTGGATAAGGAGCTGACCACAGAATCCGTATTAGAGGACCTCTGCAGACAGGGGATCCCAGCTAAAGAGGTACACAGAATGTACCACCCAAGTAAAAAATACCACTATAATATGGTACTTGTCGTGCTCCCCCCCACTCCGGAGGGAAAAGCCATATTTAATATAAAAGCCGTATGCCACATCACGGGCATACGCATCGAACCCCCCTACAAAAGAGGAATGCCAGGGCAGTGTCATCGCTGCCAGCTTTACGGCCACTCAGCGCGGAACTGCTTCGCCAGACCGCGCTGCGTAAAATGCCTGGGAGACCACGGCACGTTAGAATGCCCGCGCAGGAGCCCAGCTGAGGAGACCACTCCCCCAAGTTGCGTCCTGTGCAAAACTTCTGGCCATCCGGCCAACTACAAGGGGTGCAAGCGTGCACCCCAAGCAAAGAGGCGTCAAACACCACCACAAAGAGGTGCCCCTCCCAAGCAGAGGTATGTCCCTGCCCCCCCTCCCTCCAAACCTGCTTGGGTCACACCCAAGAGGGGTCCACAAGGACCTCCTCCACCTCCACCCCCACCTCTAATGTCGGTGGCTCTCCCAGCCAGACCGACTATGGTCCCCCCTCCCCCTCCCCCCTCCCCGCCCAAAAGGGCCACACATATGGGACCAAAAAATCCGCCCCAGCCCGCATCAAGTTTCGGCGCCGACATAGCGTTCGCCGCCAAATTCTTAAGTGACATCGATTCGATGGAACTAAACATCTTTGTCGCCAAGCTGCGAGGCTCCTTCGAGGAGCGCCTCTCGGCACTGGCAAATCACGCGGCCTTGATCGACAAGATCAGGGAATTCTCTTACGCCGGTTATTAATGGCGTCCCCGGGGAGAACAAAACCGCACTCGATTTGTGTCGTGTCGTTCAATACGAACGGCATATATAATAACATTGACGAAATCCGTGATTTCGTCAAGAGCCATAACGTAGACGTACTACTAGTGCAGGAGACGTTCCTTAAACCTAGTATGAGGTGCCCTAAAATAACAAACTACAAATTAATTAGAAATGATAGAACTCGATCCAGCTTAGGAGGCACTCTTATATATTATAAGAATTCCCTCCATTGCGTCCCCCTAGAACCACCACCCTTAGAGACATTAGAAATTTCAATTTGTCATGTCAGTATGACAGGTCACGAGCCAATCATCATAATCAGCGCTTACCAACCGGGTAGCAAACTATTAATTCCTAGCGACATACAAAAGCTAATTAACTTAGGCAACGCTGTCTTAATCGCCGGCGACCTAAACAGTAAACACACCGTTTGGGGCAACTTTTCAAATAATCGAAACGGTATCATTTTAAACTCACTCTCCGACACTCTCGAATTCGGAATAATGGCCCCTCAGGACCCCACTCGCTACGACACCAGCCAACGTAGCAGTGGCCTTATCCACAACCCCAGCTTTTTAGACATAGCGCTTGTCAAAAATATTTCTCTCGATTTCTCTATCGAGACTATTCACGAGCTTAACTCAGACCACCGCCCGGTTAAAATTACTCTCGGTAATTCTAACCGAATTAACTATAGTAAGAAAAAGATTATCGACTACAAACTGTTCGCCGATAATATCCAAAATCTTCAATCGAGTTATCTCGACAAAATTCCAGATAATATAGAGAGTAGCGAAGCAGCAATAGAGGCTGCTTCCAACCTAACAGACCACCTGGTAGCGACCATAGAAAAGTCATCCAGGGAGGTGCCTGTGGCTCACGAGAGACACAGGCCCCTCCCGGAGGACATAAAGGAGTCCATCAGACTCCGCAATGCGGCTAAACGCACCTATGATCGCTACCCGTCGGAAGAGTGCCGTAAGACCCTCCGTCACCTCGAGAGAGTAGTCAAATTCAAAATAAAAGATTTTAAAGCTGAAGAGTGGGATCGATTTCTAAGTGAGCTAGAACCGTCGCACACGGCCTACTGGCCTCTCGCGAAAGCCCTCAAAAGAGACACGGAGAGCGACATGCCTCCGTTGGTCAGACCAAACCGCCCTCCTGCACTGGAGGATGGAGACAAGGCCGAATGTTTAGCCGACACAATCGAACATCAGTGTCGGCCGAGCTCCCTCCCGATAGACCCCCTACACCTTAGGGCAGTAAACAGCGAGGTCGAAAGCCGACTCTCGAGACCACCTGAAGAGAGCATGAGGCCGGTGGAATCGGAGGAGGTCAAAGATATCATAAAGTGTTTAAATGCCAAAAAGGCACCTGGCCTAGATGGTATTTCCAATAAAACACTTAAAATGTTACCGATCGCATTAATTCAACTTCTCGTGAACATCTTTAACGCCCTCTTAGTAGGATGTTCATTCCCAGACAATTGGAAAGTAGCCATTATCGTAGGTATTCACAAACCGGGCAAACCCCGGGTGCAGCCTACTAGCTACCGACCAATCAGTCTCATTAGCTCCCTTGGTAAGGTATACGAGCGTATTCTACTGAGGCGTCTAAAGGACGCCATAACAGAGAAAAAGCTCCTACCAGACGAGCAGTTTGCCTTCCGCGAACAGCACAGCTGCCCCGCTCAAGTACACCGCATAACGGAGTACATACTTGAAAGCAAGAATGACAGGAAAACGACAGGCGCCGTTTTCTTCGATATCGCAAAAGCATTCGATAAAATCTGGCACAAAGGTCTGTTTTACAAACTGTACCAGCTCGGTATACCGGATTGTCTAGTTCTGACAATCAGTAACTATCTCAAAGACCGAAAATTTCGCTTCCGAGTCGAAGGCGCACTATCCTCCCTCAGAGGTATTGAGGCCGGAGTCCCTCAAGGCTCGGTACTCTCGCCCTCCCTCTACAACCTGTACACTTGCGATATCCCCAAACACCCTAAGGTGCAATTGGCATTATTCGCAGATGACACAGCCCTGTACTATGCTCATCGCAAAACAGACACTATAACCGATAATCTCCAGAATGCAGTCACCGCTCTCGGCGACTGGTTCTCAAAATGGAGAATAGAAATAAATCCCACAAAAAGCCAAACAATCCAATTTAATAAAATCCACCGTAATAAAAAGAATCAAAAAATTGGTCCCATCAGCCTGCACGGAAACCGAATCCCGGAGGTTAATAAAGTAAAATATTTAGGCGTAGTACTAAACAAGTCGATGACGTTTACCAATCACGTAACCTCAATAATAAGAAAAGCTAAATTCGTACTTTTCAAATTATACCCATTATTAAACGCGCGGAGTAAAATGTCCCTAAGACATAAACTCACTTTATATAAAACTTGTATTAGAACAATACTCACTTATGCGTGTGTCTCTTTCGCACACATAAGTGATAATCAAATGGAACGCCTACAAAGGGTTCAAAATCGCTTTTTGCGCCTAGCAACAGGCGCGCCACATTACGTACGAAACATCGACTTGCATAGAGACTTCGACCTCATCACAATAAAAGCCTACATCAAAGAACTCGCCGAGAGATTCTTTGAGTATGGCAAAAAACATAAAAATCCCCTCATACGTAGGGCCCTGGACTACGAACACGACGCACAGACGTTCAGACACCCCCTAAAGCGGCCTAAGCATATCTTAGCCGACCCAGTAGACTCCATCACAAAATACGTATTACAATTACGTAAACACAAAATACATGCACCCGCGTGGATAGTAAAGCACCGGGGTCGACGCCGGCGCCTACCCCGAAGTCTTACACCAGACACGAACACACGTATTGACATACGGACCGACTCAAACACGGGACTACCGGACTCGAACCCGGGTCCGAGTTCAACTCCTACCAGTTTAGCCACACCAAATCAAGACCGCGACCGCGATATTGTTATAGAGAGCTCTAACAATACTGCGGCATTAGTAGATATCAGGACACTCGCGCGCGAGTCCACCCGACCGCGCGCGGAAGGGGGGAGGGACGGCCCTCCCAGTTCTATCTATAAAAATGAGCTACTCTATCAATACAAAACTCGTACGCCGTTAGTTTGTGCTACCGCGCATGAGCAACCACACTCGTCAGAGAGTGTGGAAGGGGTCGGACCCCTCAGCAGGAGGGACTACGGTCTCTCCAGTCCTAATAATAACTTATCCATAGTTTTTCCCCAAAGTCATTACGTACATCACCCGCAGGGGGGTGATGTAAGAGGGGGGTCAAACTCCCTCTTTGTTTTCCCACCAAACGACTGCTAAATGGCAGTCACTAGACCGACTAAGCTAAGAGGGCTTAAAGCCATTAGCGTAGACCCATTCGAAAAAAAGAAAAAAAAAAAAAAAAAAAAAAAAAACCCTCCTATCTTCTCGAACGATTTAACTTCTCTCGACCCCTCGATACACCTTGTAGGTCCAATGTTAGAACTAATCTTTCCCTTCCATCCCATCGCTCCAACTTCTACTCCTACTCCTTCACCGTTCACGCAGTCAGATTGTGGAACTCACTCCCCCACACCGTACGAGACAGTCCCACTGTTACTATTTTTAAAAGACTTTTGAAAGAGCACTACCTCGAATCTCTATCCATATAAATACTGTATATATATATATATATATATATATATATATATATATAGTATTTATATATTATTTATATATTATAGGCATATTATTATATTACTCATAGTATTTAGGTATTGTATTTTATATTAATTATTTTGATAGTGTATATATTATTACATATTATAATATTTTATTTATGTTTTAGTATAGACATAATATGTACATGTATTTGTAATTGTGCACGTTCTATCTGCTTTCTTTTATCCCTTTTCTCTCCGTAGGGCTGCTGGAAGAAATTTCTTTTTAGAAATAAGCAGAACCTTTGTGTCATTTTTCCATGTAAAGTGTAATGTTTTAAATGTTTCTTGTGTACAATAAATTGTAAAATAAATAAATAAATAAAAATAAAATGAATTATGCTTCACTGCCATAAATAACGGTGACCCCACTAAATCAAACATCAAAGAACAAAATAAGATCCAATGAAGAGATCGCAATGTCTGCCTCAGGCCCTGTATAATATTATATTTGATTATTTGTACGTTTATCAGTAAATAACGTTTATATTGTACAAATAACAATTTTTATTAAACAAATTATCTTTAAAAAGCCTTCCACGCACTTCATATAATACATAGTAGATACTTATTATTAAAAAAATCCATAACACTCAAAAATATTTCCTGCACCCAAATACCAAGACTATAATAATGTATTTAGCTATAAAGTACTATACAGAATCAATCTGACGAGCTTAAGCTTAGAAGTTTGATATTAAACTCTTGCAATTAAACGTGTGTCTTCTTGTGTAGTGAATAAAGTACAATTTTGAATCGCTGTCTTAAAATGCAGCGCCGCGTCCAATATCGTCACGTTTCGCTGTGAACTAAGGCTAATGGAGCACTTTTTCAAATATACGTCTTCTAACCAAGCTTACAAAACCACAAAAGTATAACTAATATTCCGGGCTCCGGCCATCTTAATTTAATTAATAACAGTAAAATGAGTCGTTGTAATTGGCGGCTATAGAATTCGTTCAGAACGTAACGCTTAAAATAAAAGGACCCTCCTCGGGAGTTCGTAAAAGAACGTCATAATAAAATCGTAATAAAGTCATAAAAAGGCCCTATTAAAGCGAACAAGGGAATAAAGGAGCATTGCGTGTCCTTAGCGATAATTACTGAAATTAAGAAGCCCTCAGAAAAACTTAAGTGCCTACGTCAGGTACGTTAAGGAAGTGCCCAAAGATTTATAGCCGACTTGATTTATCCCTGCTCTGTTTATAAAATCTTTATTTTATTGCCAGCAATAAAATACTTGCACGTATATAGGCTTATTTCATTTCTGTTACCGATATGGATACAAAGCCTACACAAAGTCGGAAAAATCTTGTCTATTGTCTATGTATACCATTAAAGCTTCTATGAAACTATCTTCGCTTGGTGTAGGAAATAGGAATTAAAACTATAGATGAAAAATACCCCACGGAAACTGTACATTATGCTTTGATCATTATACCTGGTTCTTTTAAACATATAAGTGCCTGTGTAATGAGTATAATATGTATCTACAGTGTACATAGGCACAACGTTGAATGGGTATTATTTGAACAGACGCGCAGGTTTCCCATTTTATTAAAATGGTGATTTATCATATTTTAGGGAAGTTTCAGAAATAATAGTGTTCTTACACTATATTCTCAATAAATTTTAGTATTACACAATGAAGAAAACTTATTTTATTGATAGAATTTAAAATTATTAATAATCTAGTTATTACAATGTTAATTTATAGGTAACTATTTAAAATATTTACAAATCATAAAAGTACTAAAAAGAAAATTAATAATACAAAACTACAAAAAATACAAATAAAAAAATCTACAACACAAAGAAATCTCCCAGGTCGTCCCCACCAGGCAGAGTACCTAGAGAGAAGGCTTAGAGAATTTCCTCGCTGGATTGCGATACTCACTCTTTGGGCCAGATAGGTGCCGGCATTGGGGTCTCGGGTGGCTTCAACGAGTTTTTGTGAAATTTCTCCGAAAATTTTGTGCGTGCCCTGGACATGGGACTGACCAAGTGTATCGACGCAAGTAGAGCTCGTCCCACTCTCCAAGGGACCAGGATCATCCCGTCTGACCAGACCTCCTGCCATCGTCGCGCCCCAAACCAGAGGGTTCCAGCACAGCTGGCACTCCGGCGGTTACAAGAGCCCGACGGATGAGGTCGTTAAAGCAGTGATGTCGGGAGATGCGGCCGGCGCTTCGTTGACAGGACAGACCGTGGTGTCCGAGGCTGTCCACGTTTGCGCCACAAACGCAGCAGTGGGGAGCGACGTGGGGGTGCCAAGTCGCAGGGAAGTGGCTATTCGGAAAGCTGTTCGATCCAGCAATAAATTATTTATTAATTATTTAAAAAATATTGTGTCGTTACCACAACTTGGGTCTACTGCCTCAGGTTGGTACCACCAGAATGGCCGTCGAGCCTCACAGCCCCTCCTGGCGTGACCGTCCCCACTATTCCCACCAAAGGGGCGTACATCCGGCTTATAAAATAAAAAATAATATACCCGGATGTTTGGCCATGAGTACAATGATATTTTCGTGCTCATGACCATAAAATTAAATAAATAATAATAATTCATTATAAGTAAATATTTAAGGCTTTATTTTTAAAATAAATTTAATTAAATGTTTTATGGACATTATATGTATTTTATAAAATCGCTTACAATCAGATCAATGAATTACTAATTAATAACTTCACAAGCAAAACTATAAGAATATTACACTCTTAAGAACATAGAGAGGTAGTTAATTAGTCTTATTCTCTCAGAGCCTTGAATGTATTCTAAGCCTTTAATCAGACACAGTAATTAGGCTACAAAGGGGACTAATCCGAGATAATAGTATTGGGCGGCACTTAGCAATCCTGTCTCCTGATATATGGGTACAGTTGAGAAAATGCTTAGCAGATTGACACGCTCCTGAAGATCGATTCTGCTAATTAAATCTTGCAATATCGGGAATGGAAGATATCCTAAGGTAACCTTCCATTCCCGATATGTTAAAACTGCAAAATGGTATTATCATAAACGTCATACCAACGTCAAACCCGTTTTAATTGATCTTAACTCGAAAAATCAGTTTACGATATCAAGACGATTCATTTATAATTCAATAAAAGTAACATGAAAGTGTAAGTTAATTACGAGAATTGAGGTGCTGAAACTGGACATGTGACATGTCACTATTTTCCGAGTGACGCGACTCGGCGGTAAATAACTGAACAGTGAATAATCTTATTGCTTTAAACGAGACCTTGTATATATAAATAATGGGGGAGAAAAATCGATCTATCCATGCCTTATCCCTAGAAAACATTTTTAAGCTATTTATATTTTTTCTTTTGTCGTGCAACAATATATCAATAATTTCGACTATATTATGTAGTATTAGGTAACCTAATACTACATAATATATTATATTATAATATATTATACACTACATAATAATTCCAACCGTTGGAATCCCTTTTTATTTTATTTTTTAAATTTATCAGAACACCGAGCGAAGCTCGGTTACCCAGGTACTAATATAATAAAAGCTCCCCACACGATTTCGGTGCCGGTTTCATTAAAATGAGACCAGCTACGCAGGAGTTATTTTATAGTGCTCAAGTGTGAGTGCAGTACACAAGGGCTCTCTCTTACCCTTTACTCTCGTAACTCAGTGGGACGGATGACCCACACGACTGGCGAGAGATCAGGCGCAGGTCCGACTTTTTACATGCCCATTCGACGCATGGATCATCTTTCTTGTCAGACAATCAGGTGATCAGCCTGCACTGTCCTGACCAAACTTGGATACAACATTTTCTGTTGTTTAAAGTATTATTGGCGTGAAAAAGATTCAGATAAAATTTCACTTAAATTGAATTTAAGGTGCATTAAATTACATAAGTCCAATAATTAGAAACTGGGTCGTTCGCTCACGACGGAGGAATATTTTTTACTCGGGGAAATTTCAATACGAACTGGAAGCGAAAAAAAGGAACCCATTAATTAGAGATGCTTACACTCAATCGAATTTAGAATCCAACTTGTATCAGTTTTTCACTTCTTCAATAAATTGAATTATGACCTCTGTAGCTTAGTGGTCGAGCGCGTCGGTGCTCAAGCCGGAGTTTGCGGATTTGAATCACGCCGAAGTAACAAAAAGTTTTCTGTGTTCCTAAATGTGTAACTTTATGTGTAACTAAGATACGCGACATCACGCTGCATTTTTAAGATAAAGGTATACAGAATTGAACTTTATTTACACATTTACATAAGAAGATACACGTTTCATTATAAGAGTTCAAATGTCAGGTTGCACCGCGCTGCACAGCGTAAGTGTAGTGCATGACTGATTCACATGAAACGTGCATCTTCTTATGTAGTGAGTAAAGTTCAATTTTGAATAGCTATCTTAAAAAGGCAGCGCCGCGTAACGTCGTATAACGTCATGGTGTGAACTGACCCTGAGGAAACAGACGTAGTACCTCAATATCATTTCACTCAAGCTTTACAAAATAAGCTGTGCATTTTAATAAGGAAAATGGTTTAATGTTACTTAAATAACCATGAATACTTAGCTAAATTAAGGCCAACCCCTTTCTCAGTAATTAAACATTTAACTTAAAATAAAACTGAAACCTTAAACGGCTTTTTTGAGTTTCAATTTACGTAGCTTTAAGTTGTTAGTACGTGAGTTTGTTGGTACGCGGGTCCGAGCTTTGCTCGGAGTTCTGATAAATTTAAAAAATAAAAAGAATCACAAAAATATTTATCTGACCGGGATTCGAACCCACCACATTCCGGATTTCCGAACAACGTAAAAAATACGAATCCTAAAGGTAATATTGGGTAGTGGTGTAGTGATAGGACTGACATTTTCGAGTCGAAATTATTGATATTGTTCCACTATTTTTCCATTATTTCCAGTTTCCAAGCATAAGACAAGCTAGGTCTTATCCCTGGGAAACTTATCACTTGACGCAAAATGAACGATTTTTCTCCCCCAAAACAGCAGCTAATACTAGCAGCAGCTACATTTCATGGCAATATTTGAAGCCGTTTTCGAGATACCGATTATATATATTATAATATACAAGATTGTCTCGTTTAAAGTATAATATTTATTACTGCTGTATTACGGAATAATAGACACTAGATAGTGATCGCCATATTTTTCGAGTTAATTATGTCGGATTAAACTATCAAAAAAAAATAGTAACTATCCTATATTTTGGTACACCAAAAACGAGAAATCGGATCACCTGATTTTTGAGACCATTGCTGCATATGCCTTCATATTCGCAACACCATTCAAGTTACAAGTTCTTAATTTCGATACTTAAAACTCCCTACCCCGGACCTCCGGTACCTTCTCACTCTATATTTTTTCTCCAGTAGAGAAGGTCTATTGGTGCCGAAGCATGGCTATCCCACGGAAGAATGTTATATTCACAACAGGATTCGGTACAGAATTTGGGTCAATTCTAATAGGCCCCATACACGGTCCGGTTTTCCTTCAGTTCTGCCTGAACGGATGCAAAATCGTATCGTCTGTGTGCAATTTCGAGATCGCATCAGTCGGCCGGATAGACTGAAGCGATTCGCTCCAGTGTTGCCAAATCTGTTTTTGCGAAACTACTAAAGTCGCGTCGTATTCTACTAAAAACTAATAAAAGAGTACCGATAACTATAAAAAAGGTACTAAACATAGAAATCGATAAAACCAACAAGAAACCACTTTCTGTTCTGCATTTTCAGTTTTAATATATTGAAAATATGATAATTTTACCATTAAGTACAAAAAATATTACGTAATATAGAAATTCAATCGGTATGTATTATTAATGTGCTATTATGATAAGGTGTCATACACACACCGGCATATTTAGTGGAACATAAAATAAAGGTTTGATATCAGTATCATATAAGGTTGCTGGCTGGTTTATACGTCATTTAATTTAAAAAGAAATATTTTCAAATTAAGAAAACAACTAAACATCTCATTTTATGCAATTGTTTTAATTTTATTCAAATACACCTTATCTGGAGCGAACTTCGAGTATTTCTTCCTTCTGAGTTTGATTTAAAATTTCATTGAAATACTGTTTTTTGTTAGTTTTTTTTAATCGCGTATCTTTCTGGAGTTGAGGACTGAATTATGCCTGACTTAGCCCCAACGGAGATTGCCAGGGCACTCGAAATGCGAAGAAATGGTCAAACCTACAGTGTGATATCCAGAGATCTTCGTCGACCAGTTTCAAAGATCCATCGCAGTATCCAACGGTTCAGGGAAACCGGTACTTATGCGAGAAGAGCAGGACAAGGCAGTAAAAGACGCACTTCGAGTAGGGATGGTCGTTTCATTCGGCTTCGTGTACGTAGGAACCCCGGTTTGACGGCCGTCCAAGCCCGACATGAGTTAGAAGCAGTGCGGGTAACCGTAAGTGAGCGTACGGTCCGAAGAAGGTTCAAAGAAGCTGGTTTGGGACTTGCTTGGGACTTGCTGAAAGAAAAGTCAAGTCCAGAATTCCAGCTCCTGCCAACGAAAGTGAACTGCGAATCGCCGTAGTTGAGGAATGGCGGAGACTATCCCAGGAGACCATCGATAACATCATTCTTAGTATGCCTAGACGGGTAGAAACTTTAATAAGAGCACGTGGAGGAAATACGCGCTATTAATCACCATTTTTCTAATTTAATTAATTGTTATTTCAATATTACTTTTCACTTTTCCCGGTTACATGAAAAGTTCATAAATGTACCATTTTTCACAAATAGCCTTTACTCGCAAAATCTGTTCTTAATGTGATCTCATTTTAAGTAAAACAAATGAAACTTTAAATAACAAAAGAAGTGTAGTAAGTAGATTTTAAAATAAAACCATATTTTTTTAATTATGGACCTTTTTTTTGTGTTCCGCTAAATATGCCGGTGTGTTTATTAGCACGCCATTTTGCATATTATGATTACTGTCTGTCTATTTTCTATAAAATCACTACTAACAAAATTCCTACTAAAGATGGAATAGAATACTAAATTTGTTAGTAAAACTTTGTAAAAACAACCAAGTTGGCACCATTAATTCTGACCTGTACGGATGAACTGAACGGTACCTAATAAAATTGGACTGAACGGTAATAAAATTCGAGTGTAAAATAAAACCGGTCAAGTGCGAGTCGGCAACAGGGTATCCGTATAAAACGGAAAAATCATATTTGTTGTATGGGAACCTCAAATTGTTATTTTATTCTGTTTTTACCCGACTACGGCGAAGCCAAAAGGAAGGGTAATGATTTTGCAGTCTATGTATGTATGTATGTATGTTTGTTTCCTCGTAGCGTCTAAACTACTGGTCCGATTTTAATAAATGATGTGTCAATAGATTCGTAATGATGCCGCGGGTAACATAGGCTATATATTTTTTTTTTTTTCAAAATTATGTATTTTTAAAATTAAACCTCAGATTCTAACATCTAAAAAAATTAAATCGAGATAATTATCACATGTTTGGTATCAAAAGAAAGGTCTTGGCAAGCACACTACAAATATTTACATAATTTGTATATATATTATATTATATCATATTGTTTAATTCAAAATATACGTTTAAAATACAATTCGTACAATATTTGTCCAATTTTCTCACATTACGTATAATAAGACTATAAATATATAATTTATATATTATGTTCCTTCATAACATTATTTTATTTTATAAATATAATTTTTTACAGGCAATACATAACATATTAAAAAAATTAAATAGCACCTATATTGTCAAGCAGTGAACGAGCTGATGATGATTAATTATAGCTTAGACCATTCTTAATTATGTCATCTTTCAAACAAAAAAAACTAGATCAAAATCGGTTAATTGGTTCATCCGATTTTAATAAGAAAATGAAGATGAAATCAATTACTAGCAATCTTATTACTCACTCGTTCGATAGATGTCACTATACGAGTCTTAAATTTTTCTGAATCGCGGTATCGTTGTGTTTAGAAGTTAATGATATATTCCACTACAATTATTGTATAAGATCGGTCGTCATTCTGCTCTCGGACACCGTCCGATGAACAGCTCCGCTCGCTACGATCGTTGCCGTCGTCCCGCGCTCTCTTTTTGCGCTCTCGCTCTATCCGTGTGTCATTGCTCACAATAGTGCACCACTGGAAGAAAGAAGACAGGAAGACCGAAGACTCAAGAGTCAAGCTTCAAGAGGCAAGACTCAAGAGTGAAGAGACAAGGCGCCACCCAACCGCCTTTGCCGCCCGACCCGTGCCGTACCGTGTCTCGCGCCGCGCCGCGATCGCCGCCTACCGGACGATTCGTGCGACCGCTCGCATCGTCCGTCTCGCTCTTTAGTGCGAGCCTTCTGCTCGCATACCCGCCGCGTCTCGTTCGCGAACACTAGCGCCCTAGTGTTTAGCGCAACGTTAGTGAGTGAGTGAGTTCCAGCCGCCCTAGGAACAATTGTAAGTACCGTGACACGGTTAGGCACACTACACGAGGAGTTTTCCTCCCTACACACCTCCCCTCCCGGTCGCCGGGAGGGGCTGTATCCCCCAATATTAATTAGAGAGCAGAATTTCATTTCACAACCAGGATAAAACTTCCTAATTATGGCCGACGCCTTAATCAGGAAGTTCCTGTCGTTCCTTCAGAACGAATTCCCTGATGCCGCTAAGAAATGGGAACGCTTCGCGAGCGCCCATGAAGCAGACTCACCGGCGTCGCCCGATTGCGACGCCCCGCTAATCCCGGCCGAAACAGAGCCCTTATCATCTCCTTCAGAGATGTCTTGCTCAGAGCAAGAAACCGACCGTAGTGAACAAGGCGAGTTCACTACCGTCAGATATAAGAAGACGAAGAAGAGGAAGCGCCCAGAAGGCACCTCCTCTCCAGTCTTATCTTCCCCGACTAAATCGGTCCGCAAAAATAGGAAAACCGTGCAGGCTCATGGCTCCGCGACCCCCGTTACCTCAACGGCCCCTCTGGCCTTCCAGGCCCCTCTGGCATCCCAGGCCCCTCCGGCCTCCCAGGCCCTTCCGGCATCTCAGGCCTCCGTGGCCCCTCAGGCCTCCCAGGCCCCTCAGGCCGTCCGTACGCCAAAAATGCCTCCTCCTGTAATCATACAGGAGAAGGCCAAATGGAATATAATTTCTGCGGCAATAAACGAGCAAAAGCTTCGATACTCTTCTGCGCACACGACCCCCATAGGGATCAAAGTGCAGGTTAAGTCGTCGGAGGACCACCGCCTCCTCACCGCGTTCCTACGCGCAAAAAACATAGGCTACCATACGTATGCCCTTGAAGACGAGCGCCTTCTGCGCGTCGTCATTACAGGAGTCGATAAGTGCCTCTCCACAAAAGAGGTACTCATGGACATCCAGTCCCAAGGTTTTCCCGCCTTAGAGGTACATCGCATGTACCACCCTATCAAAAAACACGAGTACAATATGGTACTAGTAACCCTCCCTCTTACACCAGAGGGCAAGGATATCTTCAATATCCGAGCCATCTGTCATATTACGGGCATCCGCGTCGAGCCCCCCCGTAAAAGGGGCATCCCTGGCCAGTGCCACCGATGCCAACTTTACGGGCACTCGGCACGGAATTGCCAAGCTAGGCCGCGTTCCGTTAAGTGCCTCGGTGACCACGGCACCTCTGACTATCTCCGTAAGAGCCCAGCTGAGGAGTCCGAACCCCCCAGCTGTGTTCTCTGTAAGTCTAAAGGACACCCCGCCAATTATAGAGGGTGCAAAAAAGCACCCAAAGTAAAAAAGCGTAGTGCACCGCAGACAAAAAGTGCCCCCCCCAAACAGAGATTCGTCGCTGCCCCCCTACCCTCCCAATCTGCATGGTTCAAGCCCGCGCAGAAACGTAGTTCGGAGCTAGCGGTTTCCCCCGCTCTCCCCAGTAAGGCCATGCCCTCCGCGCCCGTAGCGCCTAAGGCCACGCCCCCTCCGACTCCCAGCTTCACTGCAGACCTCTCTTTCGTCCAGCAGTTTTTAAGCAACATCGGGCCTATTGACCCGATGGAGCTTTCTATTTTAGCGACAAAGCTAAAAGGATCGGCCACAGACCGCATCCAAGCTTTGTCAGACCATCAGGTCTTGATCCGTCAGATCAAGGCCCTCTCCACAAACGGTAATTAATGGAGCCCTCGGGAAGGACAAAGCCGCACTCGTTACGCGTAGTGTCGTTCAATACGAACGGCATTAGGAATAACATTAGCGAAATTCGCGATTTTGTAAGCAGCCAAAATGTCGATATTCTTCTAGTGCAGGAGACTTTCTTAAAACCTAGCATGAGGAGCCCTAAAATAGCTAACTACAAAATAGTCAGAAACGATAGAACTCGATCCCGACTCGGAGGTACTCTTATCTACTATAAAAAATCACTACATTGTATTCCACTAGAGCCACCGTCATTGTTAACTTTAGAAACATCTGTTTGCCATATTAGTATGTCCGGTCACGGACCCATTGTTATAGTAAGCGCGTACTTAGCGTGCAACAAAGAACTCCATTCAAGCGACCTACAGGCGCTATTCAATTTAGGTAACGCTGTCATCATTGCCGGCGACTTTAATTGCAAACACACCGAGTGGGGCAATGTTCATAACAATAGAAACGGCACCATCCTTTGTAATTTAACCGACACTTTAAATTTTGCACTATTAGCCCCCACCGACCCCACTCGCTATGACACCAATGAAAACATCAACGGTGTCATACGCGATCCTAGTACGATAGACATAGCCTTAGTTAAAAATGTTTCTCTCAATATCAATATTGAGACTCTCCACGAGCTTAACTCAGACCACAGACCGGTTATGATTACACTTGGTAGTCTTAACCCCAATAATTCTAGTACTAGGAAGATAATAGATTATAAATCACTAGCGGAGAACATTAAAGTCCTTCATTCTAGCCACTTAGACAAAATCCCCGATATTATAGATAATAAAGAGACAGCCATAGAGGCCGCCTCCCACTTGACCGATCACCTGGTAGCGACCATAGAGAACTCATCTAGGGAGGTGCCAACGACCCCCAAGGGCCGTTGGCCCCTCCCTGAGGACGTAAGGGAGTCCATCAGACTCCGAAATGCGGCTAAGCGCACATATGATCGCTACCCGTCGGAAGAGTGGAGGAAAGCCCTCCGTCACTACGAGAGGGAAGTTAAGTTTAAAATCAAACAGCACAAAGCCGAGAGTTGGGATCGACTTCTCAGTGATTTAGAACCGTCTCACGTGGCGTACTGGCCACTCGCGAAGGCCCTCAAAAACAACACGGAGAGCGACATGCCTCCGTTAGATAGACCTAACCGTCCTCCTGCATTCGAAGACATTGACAAGGCCGAGTGCCTAGCTGATAATTTCGAACAACAGTGCCGGCCGAGTACTCTCCCGATTGATCCCGTGCACCTTAGCTTAGTTAATAGCGAGGTCAACAGCCGACTCTCGAGGCCACCTGATGTAGACAGGGTGAGGATGGTGGACTCGGAGGAGGTCAGTGACATTATTAAGTGTATGAATGCCAAAAAGGCCCCAGGCCTCGACGGTATTTCAAACAAAACACTTAAAATGTTATCGTCCGAGCTAATTCAACTCCTAGTGAACATCTTTAACGCCCTCTTAGTAGGATGTTCATTTCCAGACATTTGGAAAGTAGCTATTGTCATAGGTATCCACAAACCGGGGAAACCCCGGAAAGTGCCTGGTAGCTACCGTCCAATAAGTCTCATTAGCTCCCTAGGTAAAGTCTACGAAAGAGTTATTAAAAGGCGCCTTAATGACGTCATAACCGACAAAAAACTCCTTCCAGACGAGCAGTTCGCCTTCCGCGAAATGCACAGCTGTCCCGCTCAAGTACACCGCTTAACGGAGTACATATTATCTAGCAAAAACGACAGGAAGACGACATGCGCCGTATTCTTTGACATTGCAAAAGCTTTTGATAAAATTTGGCATAACGGACTGTTATACAAACTCTATCAAATGGAAATACCCGATTATCTCGTCTTACTAATTAGTAACTTTTTAAAAAATCGTAAATTTCATTTCCGCGTAGAAGGCGCACTGTCGTCGCCAAGATATATGGAGGCGGGAGTACCGCAGGGCTCGGTCCTCTCGCCCTCCCTATATAACCTGTACACTAGTGACATCCCCAAACACGCTAAGGTGCAATTAGCTATGTTCGCGGACGACACAGCTCTTTTTTATTCAAACACACGAGCCCGTACCGCGTCTAGAGTCCTCCAGGAGTCAGTTACCGCTCTCGGTAATTGGTTCTCCAAGTGGAGAATAGAAGTCAATCCCGATAAAAGTCACGCCATTCAATTCAATGGTAATAAGACAGCGAGGCGTAATTGCCCCCGTAAAGTAATGAGCTCTATTAGCCTGCACGGCAACATTATCCCTGAGGTCTCTCAGGTCAAATATTTAGGCGTAGTACTAGGCAAGTCGATGACGTTTTCGAGTCACATCAGTAACACATTACGTAAAGCGAAATTTGTACTCTACAAATTATATCCGCTACTTAATTCGCGAAGCAAAATGTCCTTAAGACATAAGCTTACATTGTATAAGGTTTGCATCAGAACGATACTCACTTATGCGTGCGTCTCTTTCGCACAGATAAGCGAGTCTCAAATGGACCGCTTGCAAAGAGTCCAGAACCGGTTTCTACGCATGGCAACAGGCGCCCCCTGGTACATGCGTAACATCGACTTGCATAGGGACTGCGAACTAGTCACTATTAAAGCCTATATCAAGGAACTCGTAGAGAGATTCTTTGATAAAGGCAAAAATCACCCAAACCCCCTTATCAATAAGGCACTGGACTATAACCACGACGCACAGACTTTCCGACACCCGCACAAACGGCCTAAGCACATCTTAGCCGATCCCGTTGACCCGATCACAAAATACGTAACGTACTGTGTACAGTTACGTAAACACAAATCACACGCACCCGCGACGCTAGCATCGCACCGGGGTCGACGCCGGCGCCTACCCCGAGGTCCCACATCCGACACGACAACACGTACAGACGTACAGACCGACTCTAACACGGGACCGGACCCGAACCCGAGTTCGAGTTCGAATCCCAGTAGTCTAGGTACACTCCTAAATAGTGTCCGCGACCGCGATATTGATATAGAGAGCTCTACCAATACCGCGAACCTCATCGACATTAGGACTTACGCGCGCGAGTCATCCCGACCGTACGCGGAAGGGGAGAGGGACGGCCCTCTCAGTACCGATATCGACCAAATCGAGAGCTCCTCTATCGCGATAACTCGCACGCCACTAGTCTCTGCTACCGCGCGCGAGCAACCTCACTCATCAGCGAGTGAGGAAGGGGTCGGACCCCTCAGCAGGAGAGACCCGCGTCTCCCCTGTCAAAAAAATAGCTTCTAATCCGTAGCTGTCCCCAATATCCGGTTTGAACATCACCCGGGTGATGTTAGGGAGGGTCAAACCCTCCCATCGTCTACCACCAAACATACTAGCTACCAGGCTAGTTATAGTCCGACTTAGCTACAGCGGTCTTAACCCGACCCTTAGCATAGACCCGTTCGAAAAAAATGTATAAGATCACAATCCCGATAAAAGTCACGCCATTCAATTCAATGGTAATAGGACAGCGAGGCGTAATTGCCCCCGTAAAGTAATGAGCCCTATTAGCCTGCACGGCAACATTATCCCTGAGGTCTCTCAGGTCAAATACTTAGGCGTAGTACTAGGCAAGTCGATGACGTTTTCGAGTCACATCAGTAACACATTACGTAAAGCGATATTTGTACTCTACAAATTATATCCGCTACTTAATTCGCGAAGCAAAATGTCCTTAAGACATAAGCTTACATTATATAAGGTTTGCATTAGAACGATACTCACTTATGCGTGCGTCTCTTTCGCACAGATAAGCGAGTCTCAAATGGACCGTTTGCAAAGAGTCCAGAACCGGTTTCTACGCATGGCAACAGGCGCCCCCTGGTACATGCGTAACATCGACTTGCATAGGGACTGCGAACTCATCACTATTAAAGCCTATATCAAGGAACTCGTAGAGAGATTCTTTGATAAAGGCAAAAATCACCCAAACCCCCTTATCCAAAAGACACTGGACTATAACCACGACGCACTGACTTTCCGACACCCGCACAAACGGCCTAAGCATATCTTAGCCGATCCCGTTGACCCGATCACAAAATACGTAACGTACTGTGTACAGTTACGTAAACACAAACCACACGCACCCGCGTCGCTAGCATCGCACCGGGGTCGACGCCGGCGCCTACCCCGAGGTCCCACATCCGACACGACAACACGTACAGACGTACAGACCGACCCTAACACGGGACCGGACCCGAACCCGAGTTCGAGTTCGCATCCCAGTAGTCTAGGTACACTCCTAAATAGTGTCCGCGACCGCGATATTGATATAGAGAGCTCTACCAATACCGCGAACCTCATCGACATTAGGACTTACGCGCGCGAGTCATCCCGACCGTACGCGGAAGGGGAGAGGGACGGCCCTCTCAGTACCGATATCGACCAAATCGAGAGCTCCTCTATCGCGTTAACTCGCACGCCGCTAGCCTCTGCTACCGCGCGCGAGCAACCTCACTCATCAGCGAGTGAGGAAGGGGTCGGACCCCTCAGCAGGAGAGACCCGCGTCTCCCCTGTCATAATAATAGCTCTTAATCCGTAGCTGTCCCCAATATCCGGTTTGAACATCACCCGGGTGATGTTAGGGAGGGTCAAACCCTCCCATCGTCTACCACCAAACAAACTAGCCACCAGGCTAGTTATAGTCCGACTTAGCTACAGCGGTCTTAACCCGACCCTTAGCATAGACCCGTTCGAAAAAAAAAAAGAAAAATGTATAAGATCAGTTATAGTCCGACTTAGCTACAGCGGTCTTAACTCGGCCCTTAGCATAGACCCTTTCGAAAAAAAAAAAAAAGAATGTACAAGATCAAAATACGATGAAAAGTGAATAAGTGATATAATTGCATTGGTGAAATGGATGATTTTGAATGATCTCTATTGCGTTTATGGAATATAAATTATGAATAGTTATGTTTTATAAATCGTTCTTCGAGTTCGAATCAAGTCGTCATTTACTGTGTATGCTTTTAGTTCATTTTAATTTCAGTTTTTCAGTTACTTTATTACCTTTGAGGTCCTTTAATAAATAATATTAATTATTTTTTCCTCGTGATACGGTAATTACTTGATTTAAATTGTAAATAATATACGTATAGTTTTGTATTAGATTAAAGTTATTGTTATAGTATAGTGTACGTCTTGTACATTACGTATAGTCTGTAATTTAGTTTAGTAGGTAAGTTATTTAGTGTATAAAAGTATTTACTATAGATAAGTTAGATTGGGAAACAGAAAAATATTAAATAAAAAAAAATAGTTTAATAATCTGTAACCCGACTACGTAAAAAAAGGGGTCTAAAAAGGCCGAAACAAGAAAATAATTGAAATAGAAATCCAGAAATGCATAGTTACAAAAATGGTCAAGGTAGAGCCGTGGTCGCACACACTAATGGCGTCATCTAAGCGTCAGTTCACACCGAGATGCGTCTAGCTATAAACTGAAACTGCGTATATCGTCATGTATACATGCATACCCCAAGATAGTTACAGACGGCTGCGTTTTGACATCGACTGTTCCGAACAGTAGGTGCGACCACGGCTCTACCTTGACCATTTTTGTAATTATGCAATTCTGGATTTCTATTTGAATTATTTTCTTGTTACGGCCTTTTTAGACCCCTTTTTTTACGTAGTCGGGTTATAGTTTTTTAAACTTATTTTTTTAGTATTTGTTGTTATAACGGCAATAGAAATACCTACAACTATTGTGAAAATTTCAGCTGTTGAGCTATCACGGTATAGGAAGGTTAAGATACAGCCTGGCGACAGACGGACGGACAGCAAAGTCTCAGTAATAGGGTCCCGTTTTTACCGTTTGGGTACGGAACCCTAAAAATGGCAACGTGGTCTAAAGAATATTTATTATATTAGTTGTGTTGAGATAGCAACACAAATATTTCTTTATAATCTGTAGGATAGACTCCTTTTGTTATCTGTGGTTTATGAAAACTACTTCTTCCTTCCGGTAAAAAATGGTTTTCTAGAATGATGTGCTAGGTATGTTAGAAATAAGTAAAAGTAATAAAAGTGAGTTGTTTCAAGTTAATGCAATTTAATTACAAGAACATTCTTCTAAAACACATATATTACAATAGTTATGGGCCCAGATCCCTTTTCCGAGAAAATCTAAAAAATTTCGAAGCACGAGGGAAGCAATATTATGTCGGCGAGAGACGCTATGAATAGTAAGTACAATATACCACAATTTGATGGCGAAAGCTTCAATACTTGGGCATTTAGACTAAAAAGCATTTTAAAAGAGAGTGGTTGCTATGAGGCAATTCTGCAAAAGGATTTTAAAGATGAAAAATTGGAAGCAAGAGCCCAAGCTATAATAATTTCCGCAGTGGCGGATAGCCACCTAGAGTATTTGAGAAGTGATACAGCTTCCGAGATGTTTAAGAACCTAGAGGAGAGCTTTAAAAATCGAGGCACCCGTAGTAAATTGTTCCTGCGAAGGCAGTTGAGTGAAATTAAATATATTGAAACAAAGTCTTTGAAAGAACATCTCACTAGAATGCAGGAAATCATTACACAACTAGAGGAAGCAGGCTCTGTGATGTCAGAGGAAGAAAAGGTCAACATCTTCTTACTGTCCATGCCAAAAAGTTATGAAAATATAGTGACTGCGCTGGAAACTATCGGAGAATTAAAACTTACTACTGTAAAAGACAGATTACTGGCAGAAGAAGAAGCAGTTTCACAGCAAGGAGATTGTCACTCCAAGTGCATTCTCATGCTTTGTATGTGGGAAACCAGGACATAAAAAATTTCAATGCCATAAATTACAAGGAAACGGATATAAGAATTTCAACACCGGACAAGGACATAGTAACGGGCAAGGATACAACGCTAGACATGGTTTTCAAAGAGGACGTAGACAAAGAGGACAAGGATTTTATGGAGGACGTGGACATACTTTCAATAACCGAGGTAGAGCACAAGGTGGCCATGTGAATTTTGCGGGGAATAATCCAAATGTATTTATGTGCTACGACGAACAGTATAATAGTGGAAATAACTCATTGATTCAGTTTTGTGTGGACTCTGGGTGTACAAACCATTTAATTAATAGTAAGGAACATTTTATAGACTATATTGAGTTAAATGTACCTAAGAAAATTGCAGCAGCCAAAAATGGGGTTAGTTTAGAAGCAGTTGGGATTGGAAATATGGAAGTATCATGTCAAGTGGGTAAGATTTTAAACAAATTTCTAATAACAAATGTCTATTATATATCTGATTTAAGAAAAAATTTATTATCTGTGTCAAAAATGGAAAGTGCTGGTTTTAGAGTAGTTTTTAGCGGAGGTAAAGTAAGAGTTTATAAACAAGAGAACTTAATGATGATAGGTAATAAAATAGACACATTGTACACACTAAACTTGCACAGTACTGTAACTTCATGTAATTTTTCAAGTAAAATTAATAATCATGAGTATGACATATGGCATAGGAGGTTTGCTCATTTAGGAATTAATAATTTAAATTTATTGGTAAAAAAAACATGGTACATGGTTTGGCAGGATTAAAAAATAAAACTATAGAAAATAACTTGTTATGTGAGCCCTGTGTATTAGTGAAAATTTGTAGACAACCTTTCAATAAACCAGGCATTAGAGCGAGGCAACCTTTAGAGCTTGTGCATACTGATGTATGTGGACCTATCTCTCCACAAACTTATGACGGAAAGAATTACTTTGTAACATTCATTGATGATTTCACATACTTTACAATAGTTTATTTAATGAAAAATAAATCAGAAACTTTTGAACATTTTCAGCATTATTATAATTTTGCAACGAGACATTTCAATAGAGATCTTTTAAAATTAAGAATGGATAACGGTAGAGAATATTTTTCAAATGAATTTAAGAATTTTTGTAGTAGGAACGGAATAGTGATGCAGTACACAGTGCCATACAATCCAGAGATGAATGGAACAGCCGAAAGGATGAATCGAACATTAGTGGATAAAGCTAGAACTATATTGATTGACTCGGGAATGAAAAAGGAGTTCTGGGGAGAAGCAGTTTTGTATGCAGCGTATGTGACAAACCGAAGTCCAGTTACTGGAAGAGATAAAACACCAAGTGAAATGTGGGAAGGTAGAAAACCGGACGTATCAAACTTAAAAATATTTGGATGTATCGCTTATAATTATATACCAAAGGAATTGAGAAATAAACTAGATCATAGAGGAAAGAAAATGATAATGATTGGATATAGTATGGCAGGTTATAAGCTATATGATGAACAAACAGGAAAAGTTGTGACTGCGAGACATGTTATTTTTGATGAAAAATGGAAGAATATTAAAGGATTAGCTAACATACCTGAATATGAAGAAAACGAGAAAATAGAAAGCGTGAAAGACAACACAGAAGAGGAAATAAATGAAGAAGTTGAAAGACAAGAAAGTAATGAGAAAGCAAGAGATGAAATAGTGGAAATTTGTAAAGAAGAAGAAATTACGAATAATAGAGAAGAAAGTCAAGAAATAGGAAGAGGAAAGAGAAATAGAATGAAGCCAAAATGGCAGAATGAATATGTAACCAGTTTTAGTGATGAAGATGGTGCCTGTGATGTATGCGTTTTTATGTATGAATGATGACGTGCCGTTTACATATGATGATATAAAAACCAGAGAACATAAAAAGGATTGGATGAAAGCTGTAAGTGAAGAATTGAAAGTACTAGATGAAAATAAGACTTTTGAAATAGTTCCGAAGCCAAGAAGACAAGAAAACATTAGATGCAAAATGGGTATTTACAAGGAAGGATACAGGAAGAGAAACGATATGTAAGGCTAGACTAGTAGTACGAGGTTTTCAACAAGAAGAGAAATTTGATGATGTTTACTCACCCGTGTTAAAGTTACAGACGTTAAGGATATTGTTATCTGTAGCTGCTCAACGAGATTATCATTTAAGTCAGATGGATGTGAAAGGAGCATTTTTATATGGGAATATAGAAGAGGAAGTATACATAAAACCACCAGATGGTATGAAAGTGCAACAAGGATTTGTACTGAAACTAAAGAAATCACTATACGGTTTAAAGAAATCTCCTAAATACTGGTATGAAAAGTTTAATAACACAATTATATCATATGGTTTTAAACGTTCAAATAATGATTATTGCTTATATTACATAAAAGATATATACTTACTATTGTATGCCGACGATTTGCTTATACTAGGCTTAAACTTAAATAAAATAGAAGATTTAAAACGATTTTTGAAAACTAAATTTAAAATGAAAGATTTGGGTAGCAATAATTTAATGTACCTTAGGATATCGATTTAAGAGACCTCTATTGGAATAACTATTGATCAAACTAAATATTTAACAAGTGTTCTTGAACGTTATAATATGAATGAGTGTAAGGGATGTGAAACACCAATAGATGCAAATTATAAATTTGATGAGAACGGAGATATTGATTTATCATATGAAAAACAATGTCGATCATTGATAGGGTCACTTATGTATGTTACTGTCGGTTCAAGGCCAGATTTAGCGGCATCTGTTTATTATTTAGGTAGATTTCAATCTAGACTAAATATTGAGCTCTGGAGATCTCTCAAACGTTTGCTAAGATATGTAAAACATACAATTAATTTTGCATTATTGTATACTAAAGATGATTGTAACATGCCTTTATTAGGGTATGCAGACGCTGATTGGGCTAGAGATTTAGACAGAAAATCGACATCAGGATATATGTTTAAAATTTTTAATAATACTGTTGTATGGAAGTCTAGGAAACAAAGTACCGTTGCCTTAAGCACAACTGAAGCGGAATTTGTATCATTATGTGAATGTATTATGGAAGCTTGTTGGATGTTAAAATTACTTGCTGATTTAAATATTAATGTTAAAAATGTAACTATTTATGAAGATAATCAAAGTACTATTAGAGCTATTAAAAATCCTGATCAGAAAAGGCTTAAACACATGGATGTTAAATATAATTTTATAAAACAGAAAGTAGAAGAAAATATTGTTACTGTAAAGTATATTAATACTAAAGAACAGATTGCTGATATCTTAACTAAGCCTTTGTCTAAGAATATTTTTAAAAATTTAGTTTCTAAATTAAGTTTGTGTTCTATAAATGTTTAAAGTTAAAACATTATTATTGTGTTAGAGTTTGAGTATGTTAAAGTTCAAAGTTAGTTATTTACTTTTGTGAATGTTGAGGAATTTAAGTTTAATAAATTTAAATGTAAGTTGTTGTGTATCTATGTAAAAGAAATGTTTGTGTTGAGGAAGAGTGTTGAGATAGCAACACAAATATTTCTTTATAATCTTTAGGATAGACTCCTTTTGTTATCTGTGGTTTATGAAAACTACTTCTTCCTTCCGGTAAAAAATGGCTTTCTAGAATGATGTGCTAGGTATGTTAGAAATAAGTAAAAGTAATAAAAGTGAGTTGTTTCAAGTTAATGCAATTTAATTACAAGAATATTCTTCTAAAACACATATATTATTTTAGGTCATTGAAGTATTTGAAACTTTAGAGCCACTATGGTTGATAAAATCTAAAGACTTACTATAAAACAAAGAGAAATTATGTCTATAATAATTATTACTGGAAAAATGTATGGCACAATAATTTGGTTTCGTCGATAGTTGCAGCAAAATACAATTAATAAATAAAAGAATAACCTAACCAAGAGCATGCCACGACATGTCTAAGGAGGGTTCCGTAACTATCAACGCGCAATAGGTTCTCTTTCAACGCGTTCAATAAAAGTAAAATGAAAGTGTAACTTAATTACGAGAATTAGGCTTCTGAACACAGCAGTTTACTAATATATTTTTAGTAAAAAGTGTAAATAAATCTGATAATAATTGAATGCACACAAACGCACTAAAATCACAGTAAATTAATATGAAATGTGAACAATAAAAAGGCTTCCGCCTATTTTGGGGTCTTGAGATTCAGTCTTATCCGAGTCGAGTATTAGTCCGATAGTTAGACAAAGATTATTACACTATCACAAAACTGAAACTCAAAATGTACCAATTATTAATCTTATAACTAGCTGTCCGCAACTCCGTTTGCGTGGAAGTAACGAAAACGGAACCCAATTTATTTTAAACGGAAGATAAAGTAGCCTATGGAAGTGGCCCCATACACGGTCCGGTTTTCCGGTCCGGTAGTTTTAAGCGACTTACGAATGCGTGCTATGTGCTATTATGATAAGGTGCCATAAGGCCATTTTGCATATTTGATTACTGTCTAGCTATTTTTTACAAAACCACTACAAACAACTAAATTCCTCCTAAGGAGGGAATAAAATACAAAATTTAGTAGGAATACTTTGTAAAACAACTAAGTTGGCAACATTAATTCTCACCTGTACGGATGGACTGAACGGCAATAAAATTGGACAGAAGGGTAATAAAATTCGAGTGTAAAATAAAACCGGCCAAGTGCGAGTCGGTAAGATGAGTTCCGTACAAAACGGATCACGTTTTGTGAGCCTTAAATTTTTATTTTATTCTGTTTTTAGTATATTTTGTTGTTATAAGGGCAATAGAAATACCTACATCATACATTTGTGAAAATTTAAACTGTCGAGCTATCATGGTATAAGAGGGTTAAGATACAGCCTGGCGACAGACGGACGAATAGGAAAGTCTCAGTAATAGGGTCCCGTTTTTACCCTTTGGGTACGGAAATCTAAAAATGGCAACGAGGTCTAAAGAATATTTATTAGATTCATTGAAGTATTTAAAACTTTAGAACGGCTGATAAAATCTAAAGACTATTACTATAAAACAAAGAGAAATGATTTCTATAACATACGAGGGCGGCACTGAAAATTTCGGGAATCAAGGAAGTGACACAACATTACTATTTAAAAATGTATTTATTGCTTTTCGAAGTGTTCTCCGCGAAAAGCAACCATTCCATTCGGAAGTTGGGGTCTCCAAAATGGCCGTTTTGTAGGCGTCCACAGCTTCTTCAGGTGATGAAAATCTCTGACCACGCAATTTATTCTTTATTTTAGGGAAAATATAGAAATCATTAGGGCTTAGGTCGGGGCTGTACGGCGGATGGTCTAATAATTCTATGATTTCTTGCTCTAAAAACTCTTTTGTTCTGTGCGCGGTGTGAGAACTCGCATTGTCGTGATGGAGGATGATGCGGCGGTTGCAGTTCTCTTTACGGAGTTCAGAAACGACCTGTGGCAAACAAATGTTAGCATACCATTCTGCATTAACCGTTCTTTGTCCCTCAAAAGGAATAGTCGCAACATGGCCGGTTTTGGAGACAAACGTGGCCACCATTTTTTTTGCAACACTCCGTGAACGAACAATTTTTGTTGGCTTTAACTCATTTTCGAACACCCAAACTCATGACTGGTTTTTTGTTTCGGGTTCGTACGCGTATATCCAGGATTCGTCACCTGATACGATGTTGTATACAGCATTTGAGGATCCTGCGTGGAATCTTTCGAGAGTTCTGACGCACCAAGTAACGCGAGCCGCTTTTTGCTCTTCACAAAGCAAATGCGGTATCCATCGGGAAAACAACTTGTTTACACCTAATTATTCATGCAAGATTATTTGTATTTGACTCATGCCAATGTCTAAAGTTGCCTGAATTTCGCGGTATGTCACATGTCGATCTTACTCAATCAGCTTACGCACAGCATCAACGTTTTCTTGGGTGACTGCAGTTTTTGGACGACCTTGACGGGGATCATCACTGAGGTTGACACGTCCACGTTGAAATTCAGCAAACCAGCGATAAATTGTTGTTTTGGATGGGGCTTTATCACCAAATGCAGAAATCATCTGGTCAACACACTGTTTTTGTGTTAAACCACTTCAAAAGTCATAATAAATCATCGCTCTAGAATTTTCTCGAGTCAATTCCATTTTCTCAACGACTAAACAAGTTTGACAAGACCTTGTGACAAGACCGAGAATCTTTTTTTAAATAAATAAACGGTATTCGATTTTTTAAAACCAAGGAGTTTTAAATTAAAAAGATTTTTTTATGACAGGAACAGTGGAAATATTCCATTCCCGATACTTTTAGTGCAGCCCTCGTATTACTGGAAAAATGAATGACACAATAATTCGGTTTCGTCGGTAGCGTGATTACAATTGCAGCAAAATACAATTAATAAATAAAATAATAGCCTAAACTGACCAAGAGCATGTCACGACATGTCTAAGGAGGGTTCCGTAACTATCAACGCGCAATAGGTTTTCTTTGAATTACTACAAAAGTTATTGTCATAAAGTTATTACAGAAGCTAGGAGAGCGGCGGACAGACAGACGGACGGGCAGAGGCATAAGAGTTCATAAAGTATTACGGAACCCTAAAAACACGACCGAAGCTCGCGGCAATTTTTCGTGTATGTGCTCGAATCCGTTCAGGCCGAACCTTAGATTAAAACGCCTAGAAACCGGGTACGCGCATGAAAAGTGAAGTAAATCATATTGATCCATATCGGCTCAGTTTGTTCGAACGACCCGTCAGTTGTCAAGCTCAAGCGCTAGTGCATATATCTCCGACTATTAAAAGCATTATGACGGTTTATGTCGTTATTGGGTGTCACAATGCATCGGAAAAGAATTAAAAAAGCTTCGAAAATAACATTTCATATGTAAGTATGACATAACTAATGGACATAACATATGTCCGAACAATTTGACTTGTATTAAGTCAAATATTTAAAACAGTTTGAAATTAAATCATATTATGTCGCCATCTTGCTGCCCTATTATGAATTGTGAAAGTGTTACTAGTAAAAATAAATTTATTTCAAAATTTTCATGGAACTTTAAAGTTGTGGAGTGTGTACTCTTAAAATTGGAAATATTGTATTTGTTTTTGTTATATCGTGAGATGTAAAAATATAACTTATATTTCATTTTAAGCTATCTAAACACAATTTGTGAACTTTATTTATATTAAACAGGTATTAAGGAATATATTAAGGATTATTTTAATACTTTATTATCAACTATTAGTTAGGGCTAACTAATAGTTGCAAATAAGACAAAGTTTTATAATAATTTGTGATTTTTTTAACTATCAAATTAAAGTATTGCCAGTATTAAGATAATCCTTAATATATTCCTTAATACCTGTTTAATATAAATAAAGTTCACAAATTGTGTTTAGATGGTTTAAAATGAAATATGAGTTATATTTTTACATCTCACGATATAACAAAAATAAATACAATAATTCCAATTTTAAGAGTACACACTCCATAACTTCAAAGTTTTGTTTGTGTGCATGTCGGTATGTAATGCTTACGCCTTCATATATCTGTTGCTTGCTTCACTTTGTACGATGCGTTTGTTTGAAGACTATCTAGGCGTTCTTAATCTAAGGGCCGAACTGACGTCAGTTCGGTCGGATGCGATTTTCTCCGTGTATGTGCTCGAATCCGTTCAGGCCGAACTGACGTCAGTTCTAACTGAAACGATCGGCCTCTCGTCTGTGAAGGCCTTTATGCCTTAAAACATTAGTTATCTGCCAGGGAAAGTCCCGTGAAAATCAGTCCAGCCGCTTTAGATATTAGCCGGAACAAACAGACAGACAGAGGGACAGCGAAACATTTTAAAATTGTTTTTTTTTATTATGTGTACAGTATATACGAGGGCTGATTGATAAGTTTCCGAAACGACAAAGCAAAACTTCAAAAATCTATTTAAAATAAATTTATTTCTCAACGTAGTTTCCTTCTACCTCGATGCATTTAGTCCAGCGCTTCTCCAATGCCGTTACACCAGTTTGATAAAATGTTTTCTCCAACCCCTCAAAATACTCGTCCACGGCAACAATGACTTCTTCATTTGATGAAAATCTCTGGCCACCTAACCATTTCTTCAGGTTTGGGAATAAGTGGAAGTTGCACGGGGACAGATCCGGGGAATAGGGTGGATGCGGTAGCAATTCTAACCGCAATTCATGGAGTTTGGCGACTGCAACCATTGACGTGTGTGCAGGTGCGTTGTCATGGTGGAACAAAATTTTTTTCTTGGCCAAATGTGGTCGTTTCTTCTGGATTTCTTCACTTAATTTTTGCAGCAAGCTTGCGTAGTACTCTCCATTTATTGTTTTTCCTTTTTGCAGATAATCCACTAAAATAATCCCTCGAGCATCCCAAAAAACAGTCGCCATCACTTTGCTGGCCGACAAAACCGTTTTTACTTTCTTCTGCGCAGGTTTTCCGCTCTCAGTCCACTGCTTAGATTGTTCTTTTGTCTCGGGAGTATAATGATGTATCCAGGTTTCATCGACTGTTTCATAACGCCGCAAAAACTCATTAGGATCTCGGTTAAACAGCGCCAAACACTCCGATGAATCGTCCACTCGACGTTGCTTTTGGTCTACAGTGAGCAAACGCGGCACCCATCGCGCGCAAAGCTTTTTCATTCCCAAATGTTGGTGCAAAATATTAAAAACGCGTTCAGATGAAATGCTCACCATCTCTGCTATCTCTCTCAACTTTAAGCGCCGATCATTCAATACAATTTTGTGAATTTTTTTGATCATATCCGGATTCGTGACTTCATTTGGATGGCCAGACCTGTGGGCGTCTTCGCAGCTCTGTCTTCCGTTTAAAATCAGTTACCCAGGTGTGAATTGTACTCAATGCAGGAGCAGAATTACCTAAAACACTGTCTAGCTTGGTTTTAATCTGGGTTGCTGTTTTCTCTTTTAAAACGTAAAACTTTATCACCGCACGAATTTCGTTTCTTTCCATTGTTAAGAAAATTTACGACAGAGAAAGTTCTACGTCCTCTCAAACAAATTCCATCAGTTCGATTAAATTCAAATTTTGCGTTCTATTTTCAAAAAGATGCCAGAATATAATGTAATATTCCTTTTTTGCGTATCATTTTTTTTTAAGTTCGTCGTTTCGGCCAGTTATCAATCAGCCCAGGTATTGTCATATGCATTGAAAAGCTGCTAATTAAAAATTACAAACAGACACTTTAATTGTTTATATTTGAATAGATATTCTGCAATAGGTAATAACCCCCGTGTAAAATTTATGATATATTAGAAATAATTATGGTTCAGAATAGATTGTTACTGATATTAATTACTAGATATTTCCGCTCAAAAGAATATACGGCGGAAACCGTACGTTTTCTAAAGTAGCCAATGTCCTTCCCCGTAGTTTACCCCCTCTATATCTGTGCCCATAAGGAATCGGTCGATGCAAGCAAACAAACAAACAAATCTTTCCTCTTTATTATATTAGTACCTATAGATTAGAAGTAACTACAAGTTCAACCTCTTTTACAACTTTTAAATTACTTCCATTCACTTGAGCGTACAAAATCCGCTTCCGTAATTTTAACTTGCTTGTTTAATCTGGCTGAACTGAAATTAATAATTTATTAATAACGTTGTATCTCATGAAGTAGATAGTTATTATCCTGTGGGCTGTGGCTAAGGCTCAAACATGAGAATTAATTTATTCAAGCACAATGCTTATAACTAATGGTCGTGCGTTAGTAAACTAAAGCGAAGGAAATGAAACAATAAGTTAACTTGAACACAGCAGCTATATTGTCCGATTTCCAGTAAAAGTTTTAGGGAACGAAAGCACATAATCGTAAAGGCATTTTGAACTTCTAACTTAATAACGTATGACTACAAGCGCGCGCGCGGCCTCTCGTCTCAGTTTGCACTCCTGAGACTGGGAAAACCGAACGCGCACGAACTCACACTCGGGCATCTCCGTCGCAGTGGCGCGGGTGGCCCAGGCGGAGTATGACAGAACGACACATGCTTATGTACAATATTATCATACTATCTTATGCAATAGTATATTCAATTATCGTAAAAATTAAAGCGACATATATATGTAAAAATTTTTAAGGTAAAAGGAAAAAACTATATTTTATCAGTAACACCAAATAATAAAAATATTTACACAACGGACAACCTAATTATTTATTATAATAATATATAACCTATATTGCCGTATTTGTCTGATATGTTAGAAAAGTCTCTTGACAGACAAAGCTACATATCCGTTGTGTAAATATTTTTATAAGTAAGGGGGTAAGAGTTAAAAAAATAATCCTTACTAGCCACGTGACTTGATAAGCCAATTATTGGCTTATCAAGTCACGACTACCGGACTTGCTTATGCCCGCCACACCACAACTATAAAAGCGCACAGCTCAGTCACAGTCGACGTATACAGTATAGATCTTCTTACTAGACCACCCGAATCAGCGCACGCACAAATACTAAATATTATGTACTGTGTCCGAACTGTGCAGTTTTATCGTTGTGGTATGTAGCGGGCATTAGCCAAATTAAGTAACAAAGAAGGAAAAACTTTCGCATAACATTAGTATTAGTTCCTTAAATATGAAATTGGCGTTTTGTTGTACTGGCCACATTAATCTCAAATATATCTTCTTTGGTAAGGAATTTCAAATTTATACCGCTATTTACTCATGCATTTGTGTTTTGAAAACCGTATATCATTTGTTTCTTCTTCTTTTTGGTTTTTTCTTTGCGTCACTCTGTTTACAAAATGGAAAACTTGAAATATCGTATTATTTTCGAGTACGAGTTCCACCGTGGCACCAGCACTGCAGAAACGCTCGAAGGATTAATGATGTGTATGGCGGCGGTGTCGCAAAAGAAAACACAGTGCGTTTTTGGTTCCAACGTTTTCGTTCTGGAAATTTTGACCAGCAGAACAAGCCCCGTGGTCGGCCGGAGACCAAAGTTAATAATGAAGAATTGAAGGATATTGCGGAAGCGGATCAATCGTAAACCACGTCTGAGTTAGCTGCAGACTGCGGTGTTAGTGATAAAACTGTTTTAATCCACTTGAAGCAAATTGGGAAGATGAAAAAGCTTGAAAGGTGGGTACCTCATGAATTGAGTGCAACAAACCGACAAACGCGCGTCGACTGCTGCGCTACATTACTCAACCGGCACAATAGTAACGGGATTTTAAATCGAATCATTACCTGTGATGAAAAGTGGATCCTGCACGATAATTGGAATGCTCATCGCAATGGCTGAACCCTGGCAAACCAGCCAAAACCTACCCCAAGCGAAAATAGACTCAAAAATAGTTACTTGTGTGCATTTGGTGGACTAGTGCCGGTGTCGTTCACTACAGCTTTCTTAAATCTGGCCAGACGACTACGGCAGATGTCTATTGCTAGCAACTGCAAATCATGATGGAAAAGCTGGCTGCTAAACAACCGAGGTTGGTCATTCGCTCTAGGCCACTGCTGCTTCAGGACAACGCTAGACCTCACACTGCACAACAGACGGCTACCAAATTAGAGGAGCTTCAATTGACATTCCAATTGAAGCTCCTCTAATTTGGTATGGAAAGAGATCCACCGTACTCCTCAGACCTTGATCCAACAGATTACTAATTTTTCCAAATTTGGATAACTTCTTGCAAGGGAAAAATTCAACTCCGATGGGGCAGTCCAAAGTGCCTTTAAAGATTTTATTGATTTCTGTGTTTTTTTAGTAAAGTTATCAATAAACTACCTATGAAATGGCAAAAGTGCATAGATAGCAATGGTATATACTTTGATTAAATAAATATATTATGTTTAAAGAAAATCGACTAGACTAAAACTACGACGCACAGACTTTTCGACACCCGTACAAGCGGCCTAAGAATATCTTAGCCGATTCCATAGACCCGATCACAAAACATGTAACGTACTGTTTACAGTTACGTAAACACCAAACACACACACCCGCGAAGCTAATATCGCACCGGGGTCGACGCCGGCGCCTACTCCGACGACCCACATCCGACACGATCACACGCACAGACGTACAGTCCGACCCTAACACGGGACCGAACCCGAACCCGAGTTCGAGTTCGCATCCTAGTAGCCTAGGTACATTACAAAATAGTGACTGCGTCCGCGATATTGATATAGAGAGCTCTACCAATACCGCGAACCTCATCGACATTAGGACTTACGCGCGCGAGTCATGCCGACCGTACGCGGAAGGGGAGAGGGACGGCCCTCTCAGTACCGAAATCACTAATAACTCGAGCTCCTCTGTCGTGATAACTCGCACGCCGTTAGTTTTTGTTACCGCGCGAGAGCAAACTCACTCCTCAGAGAATGAGGAAGGGGTTGGATCCCTTAGCAGGGGAACCCGTGTCTCCCTCGACCTAATAATAGCTTACAACCCGTATCTGTCCCCAATATCCTGTCTGAACATCACCCGGGTGATGTTAGGGAGGGTCAAACCCTCCCATTGTCTCTCACCTAATCAACTAGCCACCAGGCTAATTATAGTCCGATGAAGCTACAGCAATCTTAACGGTCGCCTTAACGGTCGGGCCGGACCATTTCGAAAAAAAAAAAAAAACTTGGAGTTAAGACCTCAGTCATTCGATGCAAATCCCACGTTGTTCGCGTGAATGCGTCCTTTCCGATTCCAATACCCGTCACATATCGGACCGGATAAATATGAAAACGCTCTAATTTGGAACTAAGGTATAATTCAGATGTTGAAAATTCCACGTAGTTTACGTGAATGCGTCCTTTCATATTCCGATATCTGATATCGGCTCGGATAAATACGAAAATGCTCTAACTTGGAGTTAAGACCTACGTCAGTCACGATGCAAATCCCATGTTGCTCACGTGAATGCGTCCTTTCCCACAGATATTAACATGCTCACTCAACAGAGCCAGGTTCTAACACAATTATAACGACCAATGTTTAGATTTACATACTATAATATCGGAATATTAATTTAGTTATGGTAATCCCAATCATCAGGTAAACTAAGATCTGGGTTTAGCCACTGGTAATATGTTTGGGTTACATTGCACGCAATAGAATAAGGTTCGACTTACCGATCAGATTTATGTGAATGAGTGAAAAAAGTGAATTTATGGTAACAATGAAGATATCTTTGAACGTACTTGAAGTCAGCCAGCCCTCAGTAGACTTGTATGATGGACACATGTTGCGTGTATCATGTTGCTATGATGATCGGGCAAAGTAACAGAATTATGTCGAGTGAATCTCCTGTCAGTAACTCTCTAACAATCAAGGTATCTTTGAACACTTGAAGTTAGTGAGCCTTCAGAAGGCTAGCATGATGTATTGCTGGTTGATCCACCATGCTAGCTAGACTATCCTGTTGCTATGATGATTGAGCAAGGTAACTAGCTGTGGTGAAGGCTGGTTCTCCTTTATAGGGAAGCCCTAGCCTGTATAATAGGTAGAAATTTGGATGAGGGTTTTCAAAAGGTAAGTGGTAAGTGAAGCCGATAGGAATGGAGTTATAGGATGTTAGATTTACACTACCACTGGTAACTAGAGAGCACTATGTAAATATATTTGTGTTTGTTTGTTTGTTTTATGGAATGTTTTCAAAGACACAGACACACATTGCCAGTAACGCACTTGCGACTTCTCGGGTGTTTCATGGGCGACGGTAATCGCTTTCCATCAGGCAATCCGTCTGTTTGCTTACCCTCTATATATTTCATTAAAAACGCGCACACAAAAGTACCTATCTACTGATTTAGATTTCTCATCGACCCTGCATTTTGCCTTTTTTGAATTTGTTAATTGAGTAATTATTATTATTAACTAGTTGTCCCGACACCGTTGTTCAACATACGAGTATACACCTACATCAACTAAACTACTAGCGCCGGCCGATTTTAAAATAATAAACCAAACAGGTAAACCAAACCGAATGCTCCTAATAATATAATGTACCTGGGAGATTTGCTCGGAGTTTTATGAGAACGATAAAATAATCACTACATAGTATAAAAAAACAAAGTCGCTTTGTGTCTGTCCCTATGTGTTTTGTTATGTTGTTGTTGTTGTATTAGTTGTCAATAGATTCGAAATAATTATAGACCAGCCCCCGGGTAACAAAGGGTAACCAGCCCCCGGGTATATAATTTACGTAGTCGGGTTATAGTTTTTCATAAAATCCTACTATACTATTATAAATGTAAAAGTTTGTGAGGATGGATTGGATGGATGGATAGATGTCTGTTACTCTGTTTCATGCAAAAACTATTGAACAGATTTTGATGATATTTGGCATGATAGTAGTTTCGGCTCTGAATTAAAATATAGGCTACTTTTTATCCCAAAAACTATAGTGTTTCCGTGGGATACTTTATTTACGCGAGCAGAGCCGCGGACAGAAGCTAGTTCATAGATGAAAGATGTTTAGTGAGCTATTCATTTGTTGCAGTGGACATGTTCACCGGCCCCTCTCTGAACCTCACCAGAGTGAGTCGGCGACAGATGGGCGCGTACCTCTGCATTGCGTCCAACGACGTGCCGCCTTCCGTCAGCAAGAGGATCATGCTCAGTGTTAATTGTAAGTATCGTAGCTCATAGACGTATATATAATAGACGAGGCATGTCCAGGCAAAAACTGTCCCCACTTAAATGGCTTCACTTTTGGGGTACTTTGGGGCCATTTTGACATTTAATGTATGGTACAATCAACATAGCTTACATTTGAGGTATGGTGAAATAAAGATGAAAACTTTTTCTTGTATGTAGTTTTGTTCTGTGAAATGAAAAGAATCATAGTCTATTTCAATAGTCATAGTCGTTTTGATATCATTATTTTATCCTTATTTTTAATTTTAGCTGTGAGAAAAGTAGCTATTAGGTATTATTTTAAGTACCTAGGTAACCGAGCTTTAGTCGGAGTTCTAGTAGATTTAAAAAAAAATAAAAAGAATCACAAAAATATTTATCTAACCGGGATTCAATCCCACCACATTCTGAATTTCCGAACAACGCAAAAATTATACTTACACGTACCAAGCTGACATATAAGAGTAACGCCAATCGGATCGATATATTAATGTAGAAATTATTAATACATTGTTGCAAGTCGTAATAGAAACATATTTAGATTAAAACTGCGCAGTTTCACATGGATAAGACCTAGGCTAGATCGATTTTTCTCCCCCGAATCTCGATGCATTTCACGGTATAATACTTGCAGTCGTTTCCGAGAGAAAGTAAAAGGTTGTATGCTCGGATTTTTAATCTGTCTGTAAAATGACAGAAAAATATAATTATGTTCGTACTAAACTCCTAACCAAGGCGCTCACTGACAAAGTTATGAACAGATGTGTAGTATTTGGGAATGTAATTCAGTCACTATCTTAAAAATGCAGCACTGCGTCAAGTCGCGTATCGTCGTGGTGTAAACTGACCCTAAGGTTTAAAGTATATTATTTACTACTGTTGATGAAGTAGATGCACTACTACATTTTGGTTTACAAATCACGATTTCTAATCAAGATAACGAAAGATTTCCTACGGGGATTCAGCAATTTAGTTTCATTCGGAATCCAAACACCTACTTCGATGCCTTGTGGCTCAGTGGTTAGGTCGGAGGTCGCGGGCTCGAATCCCTGCCAAGCCAAGGGAACAAAAAGTTTTCAATGTCCCTGGATCTTGGAGGTGTTCCAAATATAATATAATAAAAATCTTAAATAAAATGAATATTATATTGATATTAGGTCTTTACCTATGAAATTGTCGTTTTGTATGAAAAAATTGAAACTAATTTGCCAACGCAGTGGCAGTTTATTTATGCCCTTCTTAAACAAATTAATATTTAATTCTTCAAAGACATTTTGTACTGCCTCACGGGTATTGAATTTTTTTCCCGCCAAGAAGTTATCCAAATTCTGGAAAAAGTAGTAGTCTGTAGGCGCAAGGTCTGGTGAGTAGGGCGGATGACGGAGAGCTTCCAACCCCAGTTCTTGCAACTTGGAGACCGTCTGCTGAGCAGTATGAGGTCGCGCGTTGTCGTGCAGGAGCAGCGGAGACAAGCGATTGACCAATGCTGCTTGGAGATGTGCCAGCTTCTCCATCATTGTGTTCAGTTCTTCACAGTACACATTTGCAGTAATGCTCACCCCGTTTGGTAAGAAGCTGTGATGAATCAAACCGGCGATAGACCACCAAACAGTGACCATCACTTTTCTAGGGGTAAGTTTTGTGGGGCACCCATAAGTCAAGCCTTTTTACCTTGCCAATTTGACGCATATGGACCAATATTGTTTTGACGCTAACGTCGAAAGCTGCTGCTAATTCAGCCGTAGATTGTGTATCATCTTCCTCCATCTTCATCAGCTTCCACAATCGCCTTTAATTCGTCATTGTCGACCAAAGTCTTCGGACGACCGCGAGGTTCATTTTTCAGGTCGAAATTTCCAGAACGGAAGCGAGCAAACCAATAACAGGTGGTGCGTTGGTCTGTAGTGTTATCTCCGTAAACGTCGTTGATGTTGCGTGCCGCTTGTACCGCGTTGCTGCCACGACGGTACTCATATTCCATAATTAATCGAATTTTTAACGTATCTATGATGACGAAAAAGATTGAAATACTATGAAAATGTAACACTAATCAATAAACAAATGACTACTTTTGGAAAAAGAATTCCATGTTTTTTAAATAAAATTAATTTGAAATTAGAATTATTAGCCAAACAAAAATTATATTGATTTGAAATGGCCAGTACTGCAGAACGGCAATTTCATAGGACCTATTATTATTATAAATGCAAAAGTGACTCTGTCTGCTACGCAATCGCGCCTAAGCCGCTGAACGGATTTTGGAGAAATTGCGTACAAATATTTTTTATCCCTATTCGGATTTTAGGTTCCCTATGCGAACGAAAAAGGTGGTAACGAGAAAAACTATAAAGATGATTGTACTACAACTTTCAGTAGGCACCTATGTCTATTTCAATCAACTTCAAAGACCGTTAGAGACGGAGATACGTCTGCAGGCTTAAGCAGAATATGTCTATTCCCTTTGAATGACATGGTCGAGTAGCTATGTCCAGTCGCCTGAGTAACAGTATCAGTTTCAATCATTTGTTCATTAGTAACAATAAAATGATCATAAATACAGTTCGCTTCGGTGGAACTATAGATAAGTTTATTATATTGAACTGCCTTTTGTCTGAACGAATTCATGATGAAAGAAAACCTGTCTGCTTCTGTCGTACATTTGCACAGGATCCCAGTTAGTGGCGTATGAAAGGTTTTAGTTTTTTAAAGGTTTTAAGACATTTATTCTTATAACAATTTTACATAAATTGAATTAAATGAGAAATACATAAAAGTAAGGAATACAGTTTAAACACATTTCGTTAAGTTATTGTGTCCCTGGCCTTACTTTTATTAATTTCTTACCGAGCGCGCTAAGCGGTTAAATTAACAATAGGTAAATGTAAATGTAAAATTTTTTTTGTCTTTCATAACTACATTTTGCTAAAATTAAGGTACCTGATTTCTTAAAACATGTCAATTTAAATATAAGTAATTTAATTGACATGTTTTAAGAAATCAGGTACCTTAATTTTAACAAAATGTAGTTATGAAAGACAAAAAATATTACATTTTAATTTTGATGTAACCTTTTAAAATCGTCAGGTTACAAATTATTTTTTTGTTAGACAAATAACCTTTGATAACTTCCACGTTTATGGTATTGACATATTATGTTTTAATGTTAATTAAAAAGCGTGGAGTATTCTAAAGTCAGAAATAAAATTAATTATTATAATAATTAGTCATGTTTTTCTCAGCTTCACAAGTTCAATAACAGTTATTTGAATTATATTACTACGAATGTTTATTTTATGTCCTTAATTGTATACAAAGAGGAAAAGTTTTTAAACCTTGATTTGAATATCATTTTCTTTAATTAATTATTCTAAAAAAGTATATTTAATGTTGTTTGAAAAACCAATACATATTTAACTATCTACTTAGGTATGTCGTATAGCTTATTCAAAAGTATTGTCGCTGTTTTCTTTATATCGAGCGATAAAAACAAAACATGCATAATATAAGCCAGCCAACCAGTAGACTAGCTATTTCCCACAGCTCCACCCGCCCTAAATACAGTATCCCACGGGAACACTTTACTTTTCCGGGATAAAAGTATCCTATGTTTCAATTCAGAGCATAAACTACTACCATACCAAATTTCATCGAAATCTGTTTAGTTATTTTTGCGTATAAGACTAACAAGCAGCCATCCATCTTCACAAACATTCACATTTATAATAGTAGTAAGATTGAGAAATTGGTCCTTAGAATCCTATTATAGTATTTTGGTATTATTAATAACCTTACCAGTGACGTCGTTCGCATAGATCAAATTGTCTTTTAGCTGATATCGTACATTTTGCAAGATAAAGTTAAAATTGATCCGGGTCCGGTCCTATATTCTGGTTTATTTACAAACACCCATTCATCCATCGTAAACTTTCAAAATTTGGAGACATAAAAAAGAAATATTTAATATAATTTACAATATAATCGCATTTGATTTTTAGTACCAGCTTGAATACCAAGTACTACATACAAATACATATTTTATAACATTCAAAATACGAAATGTTTGATAAAATTCGCTTACACAGCGTTGGCAATACGTTCGTTTCCGATTGTCTCGCACAAAAAGTGTACAAACTTCATCCCAAAGCGTATTTCGTATCGAAGTTTACAGTTTACAAAGAAAATTTCGCTGCACTACGAATCTAATATTGGAACGCTCATAGCTATCAGTAAACAATGTATGGACAGAAACTTGTTCTTTGCGAATTTGCATACGGTCGCAGAAAAAAAAAATGATATATTCCAATATATTAGGTCATTACATATGTAATTGGGGTTTTGTAAAGGAGGAACATAAATTCGATTTTTATAAACAAAATATATTTACTTAATCAAAGTATATACCATTGCTATCTATGCACTTTTGCCATCTCATAGGTAGTTCATTGATTCCTTTACTAAAAAAACCATTCGGACAGGAATCGATAAAATCTTTGAAGGCGCTTTGGACTGCCCCGTCGGAATTGAATTTTTCCCCTGCAAGAAGTTATCTAAATTTCTAAAAAAATGGTAATCTGTTGGACTAAGGTCCGGGGAGGCGGTGGATATCTTAGATATTCCAATTGAAGCTCCTCTAATTTGGTAGCCGTCTGTTAACCAGTGTCTAGTCTATATCTAGTATCTAGGCAGTCTAGTCCTGAAGCAGCAGTGGCCTAGAGCGAATGACCAACCTTGGTTGCTTAGCAGATAGCTTTTCCATCATGATATGCAGTTGCTGGCAAAATCTGCCGTAATTGTCTGGCCAGATTTTGGAAAACTGTAGTGAAAGACACCGGCACTAGTCCACCAAACGCTCACAAGTAACTTTTTTTGGGTAAATTTTCGCTTGGAACAGGCTTTGGCTGGTTTGCCAGGGTTCAGCCATTGCGATGAGCATTTTCAATTATCGTACATGATCCACTTTTCATCACAGGTAATGATTCGATTTAAAATCCCTTCATTATTGTACCGGTTGAGTAATCTAACGCAGCAGTCGGCGCGCGTTTGTCGGTTTGCTGCACTCAATTCATGAGGTCAACTCAACTCAACCCACCTTTCAAGCATTTTCACCTTCCCAATTTGCTTCATGTGGATTAAAACAGTTTTATCACTAACACCGTAGCCTGTAGTTAACTCGGGCGTGGTTTGCGATGGATCCGCTTTCACAATAGCCTTCAATTCTTCATTATCAACTTTGGTCTCCGGCCGTCCACGGGGCTTGTTCTGCAGGTCGAAATTTCCAGAACGAAACTTGTTGGAACCAAAAACGCACTGTGTTTTCTTTTGCGACACCGCCGCCATACACATAATTAATCCTTCGAGCCGTTTCTGCAGCACTGGTGGCACGGTGGAACTCGTACTCGAAAATAATACGATATTTCAAGTTCTCCATTTTGTAAACAGTGACAGCAAAGAAAAAACCGAAAGAGGAAAAACCAAATGAATTACGGTTTTCGAAACACAAATGCATGAGTAAATAGTGGTATCAATTTGAAATTGGAATTCCTAACCAAAGAAGATATATTTGAGATCAAACCCCAATTTCATCTGTAAGGGCCTAATATTATTAACATTTTCTTATCCAGAAACATAAATTTTTACTAATTTTAATTTACAAAATATACACGATGCGTCGCTTCATTTTTAAGATATCCATTAAAAATTGAACTTTATTCAATACACAAGAAGATTTTCATTGTAAGAGTTCTAATGTCAAGTTGCACTGCGCATGTGCAGTGTATGACTAATTTCTTAATATTGATTCTTAATTAGTAATACTTTGTGTAGTGTTTAAAGTTTAATTTTGAATAGCTCTCTTAAAAATGCAGCGCCGCGTCGAGTCATGTTTCGTCGCGGTGCGAACTAAATAATTGTAAATTATTATTTATTTTTATACTTAAAATACTTTTTAAGACTATATTTACTTGTGCGCGTTTACGTACCCGACTACGGCGAAGCTAAAAGGAAGGGTGATGATTTTTGCAGTCTTTGTATGTATGTATGTTCTACCGTTGAGCCTAAACTAATGATCCGATTTTAATTAATGAGGTGTCGTAATAATGATCCGGATAACATGGGCTATATAATTTGCGTAGTCGGGTTTTTTTTACTTTTTCTAACCGACGCCGCAGCGAAACAATTGTTCTTGGCGGTTAGTCACTATTCTAGAATTAGGCACTAGACATTTTTGTTTATTGAATGATGTGTATTAGGTACTCTAATATTGTTAAACTAACAGGACAAACACGTATTTTTTTGTAGGTCCTTATAATAAAATATAATAAAAAAAAAAAAAAGTTTCTTTTTTTTTAATTAATCGATAGTTATTATTTGAATCCAAGCTTTTAGATGAGCGTCCAGCAAACGATAAATTATTTGACAAACTTTACGTGTTTGTCAAATAATTTGATAATATGCCGCTTTGTTTGTATCGGTTGAAAAGTTTGCCTAATGATTTGATAGTTTTCCGGGCGCTTAGAATAATACATGATTAATTCTGTACTCATCCTATACTTTAAACGAGACAATCTTGTATATATATAATACTAATTTCGAAAACGGCTGGAAGTATTTACATGACTTTTAGTGCGCAGGGAGTTTTAGGGGAGAAAAATCCATCTAGCTGGTTTTATCCCTGGAAAGTTGCGCATTTTTAAGTTATATATGTTTTTCTTTCGTCGTGAAACAATATATCAATAACTAGCTTTTGCACAAAGCCTTAACAAATTATAATCGACCTAAACCTACCCAAGAAACCACTCTGTCGGTGTTGGTGTAAACAGCATAAAAATCCTTTCAGTAGTTTTTGAGATTATCGCGAACATACAGACAAACTCGGCGGGGCACTTAAGTATCCTATGTCCGTCTCCTGGTTCTAAGCTACCTTCCCACCAATTCTCAGCCAAATCCGTGTAGCCGTTCTTGAGTTATAAATAGTGTAACTAACACGATTTTCTTTTATATACAAATATACAAATAGATACAAATAGATACAAATAGATATATATACAAATAGATTCGACTCTGATAATGTCAGTCCGATTGGCAGTTAGTTAAATTTTTTGCGTTGTTCGAAAATTCAGAATGTGGTGGGTTCGAACCCCGGTAAAATATTTTTGTGATTCTTTTTTTTTTTTTTATCTACTAGAGCTCCGAACAAACCTCGGTTACCCAGGTAGGTACTATCCTTTGAAAGCCATTTTATATCATATCCGAACAATTCGACCAAATGTTTGAGGGTCGGCGATGACGACATAAAACATGCACGAAACGAACATTTATAATTATATGATACAAGTACATACCTACTACCAAACAAACAAACCTTATGGTATTACATCTGTAAAATCAATAGTCTGAATACTATTCTATATTGCAGTTGGCCCGTCTATTGTGATACCAACAAAGGTAATAGGAGTGCCGACGGGCGCGGCGACGAGGCTGGAGTGCTTGGTGGAGGCTTACCCGCTTGTCATCAACTACTGGCTGAAGAGCGGGGAGAAGATGATCCTGTCCGGGTGAGCTCATGTTACTTGTTTTATTTAGCAAAGTAAATAGCGGAAATGTGGCAATAAATAGCTTAAAAAGTACAAACCTTCTATGCATTTCATACGACTTTTTTCTGATCGAAAAAAAAAAATCCTCTGAACTATGAAAGCATGTACACTGTACAGCTTTGCAAAAAGAGTGTGACGCGGTGACAGCAAGAACTGAAAACATCGTCGACTGTATCGTCTTTTATTCTTGTCAGATTGGAATGAGATATATTATATTTATATTGTATTATATTTAAATTAAATATGTCATTCCAATCAAATGTGGATAAAAGATGATACAGTCACAAATGTTTTTAGTTCCTGCTGTCACCGCGTCATACTCTTTTTTGTCAAGCTGTACATTTTAAGTTCCTAACAGTTTTCATGTTGTACCTGTTTCTAAAAGGTTGACAAACCTCAACAAACATACCTAACATATATTTACTAAAATATTTAAATAAAAATATTAATTTGTATTACTCGTGAAAAAGATTATGTACCTAAAATCGTCTCTATCCATATTTTTATCGACATTTCCATCGATATCGATACTCTGTATTTTTCAATAAGCAACTCCCATGATTCATATAAACTGTAGTCTGCAATATTTACACACAGTTAGATTGTTGGGTTAACCAATCCGTATAGACTATAGATTAAGGTTTATTTTGGAATTCGTTAATGCACTAACAAAATTTCTAAAACACGAAGCTGAAACTATTTACAAAGTGAGCTGGATACGCTCGACACATTGATTTAATAATTTATTCTGTGGTGGAATTTATTTATCGAAATTGGCCGTGTTACGCAATGTCGATATATTGTGCATCCCTATTTACATATCGATTCCCGTGATTAATATGTTTAAAATGAATCTGATATACTATATTTTATGTCAACTTGATAACAGCCTCCGTCGTCCAGTCAAGTCAAGTCAAGTCAAATTTTTTTATTCAAAATAGGTATTTTTATACACTTTCTGAATTTTAAATTAATTAAAAAAAATTCTACATGATGCCTATCACCGGTTCGGGAACTAGCCTGGCGAGAAGAACCGGCGTAAGAAACTCGCGCGGGGCCATCTTTTATCAAAAAGATGGAAAATTGTTATTTTAAAAATATAAAAAAGGCATATATAACAATGTTATGACTAAAACTACATAACAAGAGTACAATAATATATGTAATTTAGAAGTAGCCTTGCAGAGGGTCACCTCATTCCCAAGGTGTGCTATCATTCATAAAATCATTAACTTTTTAATAGGTTTTAGCACACAAACGTTCTTTAACTACGTTTTTTAATTTATTGATTGAAAAATTTTGAACGCTTTCTGGGATCTTATTGTATAGGCGTATATACTGGCCTTTAAACGAATTCTTTACTTTACTAAGTCTAGTCACTGATACATCAAAATTATGCTTATTTCGGGTATTTCTATTGTGGTTGTCACTTTTCTTTTTGAATAGGTTTAATTTTTTTTAACATGTAATACATTTGATAGAACATACTGAGAAGCTACAGTTAAGATTCCGGTTTCTTTAAACTTCTCTCTTAATGACGTGTTGGGGGCCAGCTTGTAGATTGCCCGAACAGCTCGCTTCTGCAGCACAAATATAGTATTTATATCGGCAGCATTTCCCCACAGTAGAATGCCATAAGACATTATACTGTGAAAGTAACTAAAATATACAAGTCTTGCTGTGTTTTCGTCTGAAAGTTGTCTTATCTTACTTATTGCAAATGCTGCTGAACTGAGTCTGTCGGCCAACCCAGCAATATGAGGACCCCACTGTAGTTTTGCGTCTAAAGTTATACCTAAAAAGACAGCTGTACTACTACTGTGACTACTAGTTCCATACCTTCAATAGAACATTGGTTTTAGTTTGCCTTACATTTGGCAACGTGAACTTTATACATTAATTAGTTTTTTTGCTATTTAACAAAAGATTGTTAACACTAAACTGTACTATTTTTGAGAGAGCATTATTTACTTCGTTATAGCCTGAGTTTTGGCGATTAATATTAAAAGTAAGTGACGTGTCATCGGCAAATAAGACTATCCTGTTTTTTCCATTAATAAGGTATGGTAGGTCATTTATATAGACCAGAAAAAGAAAGCGTCCTAAAATAGATCCTTGTGGGACCCCCATCCCAATGTTGGTATCTGTGGATCTTTTTCCATTTATCTCAACCCTCTGTCAAGTCCTATTTGATGAATAAGATTTTAAGAGGACGAGTGCTGGTCCACTTACACCATAGTGGCATAGTTTCCTGATCAACGTTGTGTGCTGCACGCAATCAAATGCCTTAAAGAGATCGCAAAAAACTCCTAGAGTATCCTGCGACCCCTCCCAAGCATCAAAAATATAACTAATCAGATCAACGCCAGCATCTGTTGTAGAGCGACCCTTCATAAAACCAAACTGTTTATTATGTAAAATGTTATTTATATTATAGTGTGCTAGTAACTGAGTAAGTATTATTTTTTGAGTGGTTTAGAATTTGGCTCTGGACGATCGAACCCACGACTTTCGGGTCGTGGGTACGATTCCCGCGTTGCAACAACAAAAAATGTTATTTCCAAGTTTGGTTAGGACAATGCAGGCTGATCACCTAATGGTCTGACAAGAAAGATGATCCATGCATTGGATGGTCATGTAAAAATTCGGACCTGCGCCTGATCTCTCGCCAGTCGTGTCGGTTATCCGTCCCAGTTGGTTACGAGACTAAAGGAATAAAGAGTGCTTTTGTGAACACTTGGGCACTATTAAATAACACCTGGTTTCAATGAAATCGGCCGCCGTTACTGAAATTGGTGTGGGGCAGCTATACCAACCTGCAGTATATTAGCGTGGTGGTCTATTATAGCCCCCTTCTCATGTTGAATGAGAGATACAAGCCTCAGAATGGACCTAATGGTTAGCTCATACCAAAATGCGACGTGGCGCTGAATTTTTAAGATATCGATTCAAAATTGAACTTTATTGGCAACACAAGAAGATACACGTTTAATTTTAAGAGCTATACGCGACGCAGCTCGTAGCAGCTCGAAATCTTTGCAAACTATTGCAATGAACCGTGTATCTTCTTATGAAGTGAATAAAGTTCAATTTTGAATCGTTATATTGAAAAATGCAACGCACCATCCCGTACCGGTGTGAACTGACACTTAGTCGGTGATAATGTTTTATATTTGTTGTTTTCCCAATGATTTTATTGACTATCTTCTATGTATTTATTTGAAGAACCTAACATTTTGAAATGAATATGAACGTATTTCCGATTATCTAATACTTTGAGTGTAGGGTACCGGTGATTTTGATGATGTAAGATGTCCGACCTGGTATGCAGATATGAGCATATTTGAGCTATGTAGGTCAGCTATGTAATTAGAATAAGGCTTGACCGATTCTTATTAAAGTTTAAAAAGCAAATCGAGAGAGATGACAATATATTTTTGTCTCTATCGCGTGGGTGGCGAATATGCTGTCGAGGCAATTTGTATGAGGATCAATTCGGTAATCTGCAGAAAACCCCTGTCCAGGTCAGCGCTTGATAGTTCACCATTGCATCCTTTTGCAATTATCGGCGAAATTAAAGTTCCAAAGGAAGGGGCATTTCACTATGTAATGGAACAATTATTATCCACGGCGACTAAAGATAAAATTAAGTAAGATTTAAGCGTAATTGCATCTCTATTACAACGCGACGGCATAAGTTGCATATCTGTAGGAGGTAGGGTCGACTCCTTGGCACTACCTAGAGATGTAGCCGGGTGAATCTCCGAGAAAATTTATTTTCAGGATAATGACGGTAGGTTTTTAATATTTTTGAGCACTACAATAATTTTATCGTGCATCCATCCGAGCAGCCATTTCTTTACTTATAACGCCCTATTTATGTGATAAGGCGACTATAAGTAAAAAGTTGGCTGTCGGACGATAAAATTCCCTGTAGTGCTCAAAAACCCTGCCGTCGATATCCTGAACAAAATACATTTTCTTGGAGATTCACCCAGCCTCGCTCTGCATCTTGTGCCGGTTATATAATGGGGAGTGCTCCGAGGTATTATTCGGACTTATAACTGCTGCAACTCTAAGCCACCGTTCTACACGACAAAACTTCCAACCTCATCCTTGATGAGTGGCAGTTCCCACTGTGCGCTTTTCTCGGAGTTTTCTGCCGCGCACAAAAAAACTCCGGAATGACCAGTCGCCAGCGGTATTTCGAGCCCGGGACGAATACGACCCTCCAACTCCTTTCTAAAAGGCTGCACTTGCGACTACTCGGGTGTTGCGAGTGTCCATAGGCGACGGTAACCGCTTTCATAACAAAAATCTGTGATATTTTACTCATTTCAACGAACGTTCCTCCTACTATCCTACTAATCCCATTAATATTATAAGTGTGAAAGTTTGTGAGGATGGATGGATGTTTGTTACTCTTTCACGCAAAAACTACTGAACGGATTTTTATGACATTTGGTATGATAGTAGTTTAGGGTCTGGATTAAAACATAAGCTACTTCTTATCCCGGTAAAGTAAATTTTTCCCGCGGGATACTCGATAGTATATTTACGCGGGCGGAGCCACGGGAATCATCTAGTAATATAATAAATGTGAAAGTTTGTGAGGATATATGGATGGATGGATGTTTATTACTCTTTCACGCAAAACCTATCAGTAGATTTTGATGAAATTCAGACGGATTTTGATGAAATTTTGGTATGGTAGTAGTTAAAACATAGGCTACTTTATATCCCAAAAACTTTTTTGGGATATAAAGTGTCGCCGTTCTATATAGGATATTTATGCGGGTGAAGCCGCAGGCAAAATCTAGTATAAAATATGGTTACCAATTTATTGATTATTTCCTCTTCTCTATGGATCTAAATTAAAATAATTACGAGAAATGAACAAAAATTGTACAATCTAATAGTATTTTGGTATGTGGCCGCAACTTTTATGAAAAGCGGGTAAAAACGCCCAAAGTATTTTAGTTTCGTAGTTCGGGATTCGAACCCGCGACATCCGGCTTGAGCGGAGACGCGCTAACCACTGAGCCACAGACGTCGTCAATGTCATATGTATAATATTTTGTGGGAAACCCTTTTTTTCGCATAATTTTTATGGCATAATTTAATGTGTTATACCTCAATAAGCATAATTTTGTTTATTGTAATAATACTATGGCATACTTGTTTCTTACATACTATATCATTTGGGCATAATTATCATTAAGACTATTATTTTTTTGTCTTATTTTAATGTGACAACTCGTTAGGCATATTTTTTTGTCATAACAATACTTTAGTATTTTTTTGTTTTTCTTTAGTTTGTTGGCATACTTGAGTAATTAATAGTAGGTTAATCTGGCGTAAAATAACGTTTGTGTAGTTAGGGTTAGGTTAGAACTTTTTTATCACGTTCAAAACGTCTTTGGAGTGGTAATACGGGCCTTTAAATATTTTTATATCATTATGCTTAAATATGTTTATGCTTCGTAAAAGTATGCATAAATATAAGTATGCGTAAATGAATGTATGCTTAACAATAAGTATGCGTAATGATTATTATGCTTAAAGTGATTATGTCAAAAAAAATATGCCTAAACAATTATGCCAAATTAATATTATGTGTATCTATTATTAGGATAAATTAAATTAATTATGCCAAGTTAAATTATGGCATTTAATGATTTTATGCGAGATAATAGGGAACCTATTTTGTGTATCTACTCTTATTTGCTACCATAACCCCCTCCAATCTGTATTAACATTGTCAATTTCAACGCCATATGCGAAAAATCAGTAAAAAATCATATCACTGTCGAAATGAGAGTCGTCAATTATGTTGAGGGCTCGGTGAGTGGAATCCGAAATACCGATATTGGATTCTCAAGTAGATTCATTACTGATTAATCTTAATATATTTAATCGTATTCCTACTACTATTGTAAATGTGAAACTTTGTGAGGATGGATGGATGGATGTTTGTGACTCCTTCACTCAAAAATTACTGAACTGATTTTGATGAAATTTAGTGTGTTAGCTGTTAAGGCTCTCGATTAACACTACTTTTTTCTCGAAAAAAAAAGTGTTCCCGTGGGATACTGTATTTACGCTGGAGAAGCGGCGGGCAAAAGTATAATAATATAATTACATAAGTATTGGTATATTTTAGTAGTTTACAATCCATGATGATCACGCTCACGCCTTTTTCCTATGAAATTGCCGTTCTGCAGTACTGGCCATTTCAAATCAAAATAATTTTTGTTTGGCTAAGAATTCTAATTTCAAATTAATTTTATTTTAAAAATATGGAATTATTTTTCCAAAAGTAGTCAATTGTTTATTGATTAGTGTTACATTTTTATCGTATTTCAATCTTTTTCGTCATCATGGATACATTAAAAATTCGAGTAATTATGGAATATGAGTACCGTCGTGGCAGCAACGCGGCACAAGCGGCACGCAACATCAACGACGTTTACGGAGCTAACACTACAAACCAACGCACCACCTGTTATTGATTTGCTCGCTTCCATTCTGGAAATTTCGACCTGAAAAATGAACCTCGCGGTCGTCTTTGGTCAACAATGACGAATTAAAGGTGATTGTGGAAGCTGATGATACACAATCTACGGCTGAATTAGCAGCAGCTTTCGACGTTAGCGTCAAAACAATATTGGTCCATTTGCGTCAAATTGGCAAGGTAAAAAAGCTTGACAAATGGGTGGCCCACGAACTCAATGATCGCCAGCGCGAAGTACGCGTCGAGACGTGCCTTGCACTGCTCAACAGACACACAAATGAAGGAATTTTGAACCGCATTGTTACCTGCGATGAAAAATGGATTCTTTTTGACAACCGCAAGCGCTCAGCAAGTTGGTTGGATCCTGGTTCAGCACCTAAACAATGCCCTAAACGAAAACTTACCTTTACCTTACCTTAACAAAACTTACTTACCTTTACCTGAAAAGTGATGGTCACTGTTTGGTGGTCTAGCGCCGGTGTGATTCATCACAGGTTCTTACCAAACAGGGTGAGCATTATTGCAGATGTGTACTGTGAAGAACTGAACACAATGATGGAGAAGCTGGCACATCTCCAACTGGTCAATCGCTCGTCTCCGCTGCTCCTGCACGACAACGCGCGACCACATACTGCACAGCAGACGGTCTCCAAGTTGCAAGAACTGGGGTTGGAAGCTCTCCGTCATCCGCCCTACTCACCAGACCTTGCACCTACAGACTACTACTTTTTCCAGAATTTGGATAACTTCTTGGCGGGAAAAAAATTCAATACCCGAGAGGCAGTACAAAATGCCTTTGAAGAATTTGTTGCCTCCCGTCCAGCTGGTTTCTTTAAGAAGGGCATCAATAAACTGCCACTGCGTTGGCAAAGATGCATTGATTGCATGGGTGATTACTTCGATTAATACAAATAAAAAATACATGAAAAAAATTCGTTTAAATTTTTTCATACAAAACGGCAATTTAATAGGTAAGGACCTAATATTTCCTACATGGGTAGGCAGAGGTCACAGAGCAAATGCCCTAACCACTTCTCGCCCTCACAGGGTCTTTTACGTTATAGGATAATGGATTTTATTAATAACGGCATCTAAGTTTGACATTGTCATTAAATTCTATTTCAATAATCCGACTATTACACACTCTTTAGCAGATTAAAAGGGCACTAAAGAAAATGACCAATTTCAGCTATGTTCTTACTTTTTCTAATAGTTAACTATTATTGGTCATTTGATTGTCTTTACTTTGTAACACAGTTCACGGTTTGTAAATGCTAACATGACAAGACTAATTAAAGCTGTAATTTTAGCAAGAGTGGGCACACTGGTTTAAGTTTAAAAACTTTTATTTTTACTTAGCACGGAATTAAAAAGCTTTTGAACTATATACCATTTATTATTATTCAATCAAAATGTTATGACAGTTAGATATATAGTTTAACTATTTCTAACTACTTAATTTACAAAGTTTAGAAGATCAAAATATGAGCAAGACTAAATTTGGTAAATTTCTTTGGTGCCCGCTTTTTTGCAAAGGAGTGTAGTAAGGTAGAATCAGCTTCTAACGGCCCGTTTCAATAACCCATCTACCGATAACTATTTGTTGGAAACGTCAAACATGTATCGCAAAAAATCCGTCAAATGATAGAATGGCGACGTTTTTAACAAATGACCTTATAACTATAGATAGGTAGGTTATTGAAACGGGCCGTAATACAATCATATTTTTCAGGGGGAAACACGAAATCAGTGAAGTAAGGATGTCGGCGTATCAAGTGAAAACGATACTCTCAATAACAGACTTCGAGACGGAAGACACGGGCGCCTACACCTGTGTCTCCACCAATACGATGGGCAAAACTGAAGGAATTATTAGGTTATACGGTTAGTATCTAACCTCCGTGATCTAGTGGTTAAGAGCTTGGCTCCTCGACTCGGAGGTCGTGGGCTAGATTCCCGCGTTTGAACAACAAAAAATTTGGTCAAACCTGATTGTCTGACAAGAAAGATAATCCATGCGTCGGATAGGCATGTAAAAAGTCGGTGCAGCGCCTGATCTCTCGCCGTTTATTCGTCCCACTAGGTTTCCATAGTAAAGGAAGAGAGAACGCTCTTGTGTACTGCGCACACACTTGGACACTATAAAAAAACTCCAGCGTAGCTTGTCTGGTTTCAATGAACCGGCCGCCGTCACCGACATCGGTGTGGGGAGTACTCAAATGCTTCTTAAATAAAGAGGCTCTTAAGTCACATGTTGTCAATATAATTTTGCCAAGTAATTAATGTAGTAGCAACTTGTGACTTTCCTTAGTTTAAGAAATTTTTTAGAATTTGGTCGTAAATCTCAATGACAATATTTCGAAAAATTATGGTTGTTATTAATTATATGTAGACTCAGTAGAGCGCTGGTAAAAGGCAAAAGCTTGAAATTAACATTTTGTATAGTCTTAGCTTAAACTTTTACCCTATTCTTAACTCCCAATAATTTGAATGAACAATTTGTATGAAGATTAAGTTTTCACTTTAAAATAATATTAATAGATTCATAAACTTCGGTAACGAATGGTTTTGAGTCTTTGTTTTTGACGTTACTTAAGAGTTATTGACTGTTATTTTAGTTTGAAACCAAAAAACTCAGAATTTATATTGTACTAATATTGAATCCCACCAAAAACATTTTCATGTAAAATGATGCCAAGACGATACCAAAAAGCTATCAGATCTCATGTAAAACCAAGCTTCTGACTCTACACGCCTTAACTCTACAAGCTTAACTTCACAAACTCTAATTTGTTTAAACTTTCAAATTTCGTTTTTTCATGTCAGTCCATGTGACATTGAGAATTGTGTTGTGCCACTGATTAGTGTTGGTTGTCATAACGATAAATATCAAATTTTCGATAATATATTTCTGTCTAATGAATGTTTTAAAACATATATTATTAGAATACTATATACAAATAATATTAAACAAAAAAGTGGTTATGTAGGTATAACTGTACTGCGTATATGAAAAACAATGGAATAAATAAAAATATCTCTTATTTTACCTATCCTAAGGATAATAATAGGTAAGGATATATTTAATTTTCTAGTAGGCGTCTTGCTTTATTAAAAGAGCGTCCAGGGCCTAGAGAATAGACCCCCTGAGCCCATGAACCATGAACGTTCGATGCCGGGTTGTGGTGTGTACCAATTAGATTTTCTCAATAACCGTATACTGCCTCTAGACTTAGTTTAATTTACCCCCATCTTCTGCGACAACCCTGACAAAATTTTAATGGTTCTATGAAAGTTGTTCCTCTGTACGTAAGTATGTATTTTCACTCTGTGCTGGGGATATCAGTGGTCGGTGTCATAAGAATAATGTAGGTGCTTACAGTCCAAACTCGATTTAATTTAAAGTGTACTCTTCTAGAAATAAAAATCACAACAACCACGACAACAACAACGACAACGACGACGACAACTACAACAACGACGACAACCGCGCCCACGCCAACAACCACAGAACTGACAACTATGCCACGTAAGTATATTTACATCACCAACTGTTTCAATAGACATAATTAAAATAATCAAAATAAGCCTTCTAAAAAGGTATAAGTAATTAATATGAAAATTTGTTACTCATAAGCATATAATGCTTATCATAATGATAGAGAATAAGATTAAGCTAAATATATAACCCGAATATGCATATTATATAACCTGTTGTTACCCGGGCCTTTGTTACAAATCTATTATAATAATCGAATCAGTAGTTTAGCCGCTACGATAAAACACAAAATTTAGGCGTCCCCCACATTAGGCGTGCGCGTACCTCGGGCGTGTGAGTAGCGCGGGCGCCGCAGCACCCGCCGCCTCACGCAGCGGCGTGAGCGTCGCGTTTTGCTGCTCTGCGGCGTGTGTGGAGAGCGCACGCGGCTACCGCGTCGCGTTCTTACCCCTTCGGCCACTGGTCCCCCCACCCGCCACTGTTTCGGTCGTCAGTCACAGGGCGGCCAATGCGAGCGCCGAGTCCGCGCCACATCGCTCACACGACCGAGGAACGCGCACGCCTAATGTGGGGGACGCCTAAGTTGTGTGTTTTATCGTAGCGGCTAAACTACTGATCCGATTATTATAATAGATTTGTAACAATGGTCCGGGTAACAACAGGCTATATAATATGCATATTCGGGTTATATATTTAGCTTAATCATATTCTCTATCTTAATGCTTCTGAGTAACAAATTTTCATATTCCCTTCATATGAAGGGTATATACCCTTCCTTTTCACTTCCCAGCTGTAATCGGGTGAAAATATAGGTTGAAATAATTTGAATACTGACCTGAATATGATACTAAATTTATAATTATATTAAAGTTAAACCAACCAACCAAACGTGGTACGCCTACGTCGAATACAATTAATAAAGTATAAGATTGTTTAGCAAAGTTAATTAAAATGCAGAATTGCTATAAGATAATAATTATGGAATTTAATTGAACTCGCAGTTTTTGTCCTTGTTTTGTAGCTAAAATTGTTTTACATTTTAAAGCCTTCCGATGCACGCGAAGCGCGACGAGACCGCGGCCCGAGATTGAAATATAGTCGCAGAGCCAGTGCTTAGTAATTTATATGGAGCACTAAGCACCGCGACCCGCGTCGCGCGACCGGTGAGCGTGGCCAGAGAACCTGATTCGCTGGTTTGCTGGTCGCGGTCATGGGTCGCGGTATCGCGTCGCGGTCGTATAGATCGGAAGGCTACCTGAACAAGACGTGTTTAAATATTATTTTAATTATGGATGGGATAATTATTCTTCTGTTTGAACAATGCATCGGCTTCATTTGTTTTTGAAATTGTAATGAAACAGACAACGCTACAAATTCTAATTCTAGGAGCTTACTCCTTTTTTAGTCTACGTCGTCATACACCCAGGCCCTTGTAGGAGCCTTGGGCGGAGAACCATGGTCAGGGGCTGGAGCCCCTCTACATGGGGTGGGGATGACGCACCCAGTACGAGTACTGGACGCAAAAGTCGAGTTTTAAGGGAAGACCCCCGCGGCAGAATGCCTCTCCGCATTAAAAATAGTCTGCGTCCTTTCCCGCGGTCTATTATATATTTGTGCCAAATTTCATCAAAATTTATCCAGTAGTTTCGGATACTTTTCAATGTAAACAAACATACAAACAAATCTTTACTCTTTATAATATAAAGTAGCGTAGAGGTTTTTGGTATGACGTCACTACCTCCTAAAGGCTTTAGCCTTCAGGAGGTAGTGAAGTCCACTTTAATATAATATCTTGTAATATAATATCTTGGAAACTAATTGACGTAGGAGGAGGATAAATTTTCCAAGGAGCATAGCTAAAGCTTACATTTGAAATTAGTGAACATTCTCCATTCGAATGTTTAACTTCGAATACTCAACTTTCTCTTGTTTTTTTAGATTATGTGGTCGCTCTGCAGCCAGCCGAGCAGAAGTTTTATACGCCAGATGCTACCACGTACGGTAAGTATGGTAAGTAAAACATTTTCACATGGATTTTATGTGTCAAATTTAAAAAATTTGGGGTGGTTTAAAAAAAAAATGGTTTAAGTAGGTAGTTAAAATATTATTACATACCTAATAGGAAAAAGGAACCCCTTTTTTAGACGATACCCTCGGATAAAAGTAGCATAAGTTACTCCTTATAACATCAGCTATACCCACATAATCGACTGTGGCACTTACAATAAAATATTCTTGATAAATGCCAACGTAGACACCAAGACTTTGAGCGAGAGCAAGCTCATTTACGTGGTATACTATCGTAACTCAATTTTCGCAAAACCTATTCAACAAAAAATCAAAATTTGGATTTTTTATACGATGGATGGATGGATATGCAAATTTTCATAAGGATCTAACCATTTAGGACAAAGTTACACAAAAAATAAACTGTAAATCACACGTCTGAAGTGAGTTTAGTTATCTAGGATTAATTGTTATCATTTTTTGGGTTCCGTACGCGTAAAACCGAGACTTTAGTATTACTAGAACTCCGCTGTCCCATCCGCCTGTCTGTCACCAGGCTGTATCTCATAATCGTGATTTTTTAGGTTCTAGACCAGTACCGGATTAGCCATAGGCAGCAAAGGCTACGGGCCCCGCGCATTGGGGGGCCCCGCGCTTCAACATTTGTTCGACCGTATCGACCGCGGGAGCGTAAAAAATAATTTATATATAAATAGTAATAACAGCCCTGAAAATAGAACTCCGTGCTAATGCCTAAATCAATAATGCTGAAAATCGAACAAACGACAGAAATTTAAAAAAAATACGCTTGTGAGTTCGATTTTCAGCTCTATTGAATGACCCAATATAGCTGAAAATAGTCCTGAATACAAAAAAAGTATCATACTAGCTTTATAACATTCCATATTAATAGAGGCGTGAGTATGGGCGACCGCCCACGACCTCGCAGTCCAAGGGACACCTCGTGCCTCACAGCAAAAAAATAAAATAAAAAAGTATACAAAATCCAAAAGTACACACTACAAGGATTTCTTGTAATGAAAACATAAGAATTAATTCTCAACATAAAGATATTTCAGGAAGTCATAGATCGTGAACAATAAAAAAATTAAACTTTCCATAATCCTGTGTTTATTATATAAGGTTTGGTAAAATCAATTACGGATATTTTCATCATAATTATGATTTACTGCTTATGTAAAGTAGTTTAGGTAGAAAAATAATATAAAATTTCGAAAAGGTACCAAATAGAATTACATTTCATACTTTCCGGCGTTCTTCATAACAGTAAAATAAATTTTAAAAAATTGCTCCCTCGCTCCGCTCTCTCGCTTTTTAAATAATCAACATTAATTATTTTACACTGGTGTGCTGTTTTAGGCTATTGATTTGATTGTATTTTCCCAAGTGCAGTCTTTCTGATTTTAAAGTTTAAATAGATTTTGATTGATCATATCGAAAAATATTTGCTCGCTTTTAACATAAATAACGTATTAATTATTTCATACCGATACCGATGTTCCGTTTTAATCTGTTGATTTTATTGTATTTATTCGAAGTTAACACTATTTCAGATTGTAAAGTTGAACAGCTTTAATCTGGAAAGTAAGAAAAAAATGTTTGCTCGCTTGCTCGCGCTTAACATGAATGTATTTAATTATTTAGTACCAACGGTCGATTTTAGGCTTTACATAATATATGTAATTCTATTTTCAAAAGTGCAGTCTTACGGGTGTAAAGTTTAGTTCAGGTAGTAAAATATATATAAAAAAAACTGGCTCGCTCGCTCCGCTCGCTGGCGTCTCACATAAAAAGCATATTATGCTCACTTGGGGGCCCCGCGGCAGAATTTGCTATGGGCCCCGCACTGGCCTAATCCGGCACTGTTCGAGACAGTTGAAATTTTTATGGGTTATATATTTCTGTTGCCGCTTTAATAACATATACTAAAAACAGAATAAAATAAACATTTAAGGGAGACCCCAGTACCTACAACAAACGTGATTTTTTTGGCGTTTTTGGCGTTGGCACCCATCGTGCGCGACTCGCACTGGTCCGGCATTTTGACGTGTAACATTTTTCCTCTCGCTATTTGCATTATCTGAGAGTTATTACGATAATGCGATTACCTTCCGCTCAAGCGAGCGGTGGTAAAGTTGGCGGGAGTGTTTCATTAATTATTATTCAATGCGTTCATCAATGTATTTTGTCCCCAGATACAATGCAGAACGTCATAGAACAATCTGTCCTGGATAACAACTGGCTGCCCACCGCGGAGTCGTCTGCGAGTGCCGTCTCTTTCTTCTCCCTTCTCACTCTCACACTACTCTCGCTCGCACCACAGATAATACAAAACTTTAGTTATGCCACACTAATTCGCAAAAGTAATGAAAAATATACCGCAAGATGATAAGCTCAAGGTTCACTATTGACTGTCAATTTAAGTTTTACGTTATAGATCATTGTGATTTTGTAATTATGTATCGCTTTAGGTATTAAATTATTTATTTAGAACTTAAGAACATTTTTTGGTTTGTATAAATATTATAGCAATTTTAAATTCAGTCACTCATAAAAAACTAGTAAAACCAAAAACTGTATTTTTTTCTATGAAACGTTTCTCCTTATATTTCAATATTTACGCAAAGAATTGTTACTTCTCATATTGGACATTCCTATAATATTTTCCTTTACGTCATATATTATGATATACCGAACAGTTGATATTCCTAAATGAAGATCGTTGCTTATATTAATTGAATATTAGTAGGTATGCACGGTCACCGATAAACCGGGTGGTGTACCAACGAAAAATATAAACGGAAAATATACCACATTCCAAAGAACACTTTACCGAGAAAAGTAATTGTTGTTGAAAATAAATGAAAATATATAGTTTGTTAAAATGTTTTTGACTTTCAGAAGCATCAGAACAAGAAATAAAAAATAAATATGTCAATCGAACAAAAAAGGTCCAACTGACAGCTCGGTGTAAACAGATATTATTTTCGCGCAAGAATTTTAAAACCAACCAACAATTTTAATGTTAAAAAAACTGTAAGTTGTATGAAGATAATGTTTTATTTAAAGTACTGGGTAACCGAGAGCTGTAATAGATAAAAAAAATAAAGATACACATTAATATTTTCCGGGGCTCGAACTTCGAACCCACCACGTTCCGAATTTCCAAACAACCCAAAGCAACGCATAAAAATTACAAAGACGAGTACCAAACTGCCAATCGGACTGACAGATCAGAGTCAAAATTATTGATATATTGTTCCATAACGAAAGAAAAAACATATATAATTTAAAAATGCCCAGTTTCCAGGGATAAGACATTGCTAAATCGATTTTTCTCCCCCAAAACTCCCTGCGTATTAAATTCCATTGTAATACTTGCAGCCGTTTCCGAGAACCCAATTATAAATTGTCTCGTTTAAAGTATAAGATATTATTATTGATGTCAAAATTACTCAATATAGAGGATACATTTTTCAAGTGGGCATGGTAGGTGGTAGGAGGTAGGAAAAATGCTGAAAGTGTTGCGAGATTAGATTTTATATTAGATATTATATTTTCTTTAGCCAGGAATCAAAGCAACTGATTTTGAAAAAAAAAATACACATTCTGTATGTTATACCTACCCGTATAATAGGAAGGTAGCAGAAAATAAAGTTACATCAGGCTTATCAAAAACCTGTTATGTACTTACCTGCTACGTCTTTTGTATTTTCTACGGGCATTGGCCCATCACACATTCTAAAGCCCTGCAACTCCTGTGAGCCAGGTTCGACAGCGGCATCCAACCACAAAAACCTTTTGATATGATCTCAGGGGTGCCTGAGGGACATGCTAATTCTGTCTTGGGACCCGAAACGAATTTAATCAGAAGAAAGGTTGGAGTAGGAAGAATTCCAATTTCCCTCCCCAAGTAAAGCGGGGGAGACAGCGCAAATTGCAATGATCAAAAAGTCAAGGAACTAAAGGGGAAGCACCCGTGCTGTATTATGTATTTTAACCTCATTTTCATGTTTCTATACCTCAAAAGGAATATATAAATGTCCTATGCTAACCGGCTCATTTTTACGATACTATTGACACCTCATTCTTTAAAATCGGATCAAACAAACAAACATACATACGTAACTACTGTCAGTCTGTTCACATCACTACGCCATTCAGTCACCATATTGTCTGCCATTAAACGCCGAAGCCTTAAGTAGTCTACGTTTATTATTTAATTTAAAATATTATTGTTTTGTCTAAATAATTGGTTTAGTTGAAACCAAACAATTGGATTATATAGTTCGCTTATTGGTGCGAGTGGTCCAATGATTAGCAATTTAGTTGGAATTCGGATTAGCTCTGTTAACTTACTGTCGCTTCAGTAAATACCGAATTTACTATTGAATATATTATTAATTATTATATATCATCGTCCCGATCAAAGTGTATCACATTAAAATATCCAATGAATTTCAGAGTGACTGATTTTTTTTATTGCGAGTGCTCGTTTATTATTATCATGGATAAACTGTACCTACCTATTATTGTGTAAAAAATGTATTTTATTTTATTCAATTAAGTATTTTCTAATTTTACTTACCAACAATAAAATAACTTTTTTCCTGCTTGAATTCGCGCTTGCACGCGTGCTTGTTCACACAAGAATAGACAGTACTGACCAAGTACTGGCAGATAATATGGACAAATTTACAGCTTTCCTTTGTAAATCTGTCATTTTGTCTATTACTCCATAGAAAAACCATTCCTACGGTGGTTATGGTAAGCGTGCAGATCGTCAGTTTTAGTCTTGCTATAAGCAGATACATATTACATACTTTATGTACTTTTAACTAATAAAAATCGAATAATGTACAAATAAAAAATATATATTAACCAAGCATATCAATAATTTGTATAAACGTTACATGATGTAAATATTAGACATGTTTTTGTTAAAGTAAAAAATATTTTAGGGTTAGTTTTTTAAGCTACGAGTATTTTCACTAATAAAAATAGTGTTTCGATGTAACTTTACCCGTATCAAAATAATGTAACGAAAGTCCACTTATTTTTATTAAGAAATTAAAAATTCCAGAAAATGACATTACACCTTTCTCGTGTTGCGTCTCTTACATTGTTCGACTTCAATCAATACATAAGGGTCAATTCACAACGAAGCGAAACGATACGCGGCATGGTGCTGCATTTTTAAGATATCTTGTCAAAATTGAACTTTATTCATTACACAAGAAAATACACGTTTCATTGTAATAGTTGGAATATCAAGTTGCAACGCGCTGCACAGTGTATGACAGATGTCATAATATGAAACGTGAATCCGAAGCTGATACACGTTTCATTTTGAGATCTTACGAGTTCATATTATGTCAGGTTGCATTGCGCTGCACAGCGCATGTGCACTTGTAAGGCAGTGTATATGACTGATATCATATTAAACGTGTAACTTTTTGTGTAGTGAATAAAGTTCAATTTTGAATAGCTATTTTGAAATGCAGCGCCACGTAGCGTCACGTATCGTCGCGGTGTGAACTGACCCTTATTGTTATTATAATGATGTTTACCAACATGCCTAAGTTGACTGTGTTAATATAATATCCCTTTAATTTTTTTTATCTTTTATCTCAAATTATTCCGATTTCCTTGTTTCAACGAAGCCAATACCTTTTCCTTCTTGATAGAATATTTTATGTCATGACATCAAATTTTTAGCGTGACTTTATACAGTGAAAGATATATCGTAATAAAAATTTGATTGCACATGTTATCTTCTAGAAGAATAAACACACAATACGTAATGTTATAAAAGGGCGAACAATGAACATGATAGTAAAATATAATTCCACTAGTAAAAATAATTTGGTGGCTATACTGACTTGTCTAGAATTGACAGCCAAATTTTTTATTTTGTGACATTAAAAATTGTTTTCTTTAGTAAGTATTTCTTTTCGAGTTCCGGCATAAAACAACTTACTTAATTACTTTCAATTTTAACAGTTAAAGTAATTAATTTTTTGATTATTCGATATTAAATTTTACGATTTTAATTAGAATATATTACGGATACTTCGAGCACTTTGCACGATTCACTGCTTGTAAAAGAAGTTGAGGCAAAAAAATATTTGTCATACTCAAAGTAAAAAATCATTACATGTATGGGTGACTCTCCGCTAAACGCAAACTCGTCCATATAAATAAATAATATATTTTTCGAGTGGGACAATTATATTTTTTCAGCCTAAACGTCTTCACTTAAGCTGTCAATCATGCGCCCGAAATATCGGTCATTGATTATTCTAGACCTGATATAATAATTAGAAATCATACTTCTGTAAACGCGCCTTTACAATGTTTGACTTTACTTTTGGCTAATATTCCTTTAACGTAAGCGTTATATAGTTCTAGGATGTTGTGTACATACTACATGGATAATAATACAAATAATCTGTTCTCTGTAGACTGTATCATAATAATAACCGGAGCCAATGTAAATATTGTAACTACTAAATAACAATAATAAAATGTTTAATAATGATGTTGTTTTATTTGTAGGGACCCGAAAGTTTTTTAATATCCTCATAAGTATTGAATAAACCAACAACAATGTTTTCATATGTAAGAGGCAATTCACACCGGAACAAAACAATACGTGACGCGGCGTTTCATATTTAAGATATCTAAACTACACAAAAAGTCACACGTTGCATATGACTTTAGTCATACACTGCCGTGCAATGCACACGCTCTGTGCAGCGCAGTGCAACGTGACATGCAATTTCGTAAGAACTGAACGGAAACTTAAAAAACTAAAACTTAACTTAACTTAAAATTAAACGTGTATCATAATAATATTGCAATTGATAAAGTTCAATTTTGAATAGCTATCGCACTATCGCATAGCTATAGCATTTTCACCTTTTTTCGGCGTTCGCGGCGTCGGTGTGCAAAATGCGTTTCACATTGCGCGGTGCGATATCGCATGTCGAACCGATAAATTACTAAGGTACTTATTTATGTCTTTGGCGTAAGTGTGTTTTTTCAAAATCCCGTTATCGCATGTCGCACCGATACCACAGATTACTAACCGATACTGACAAAGACGGCGAAAATATGTCATAATTAAACATATCGATGTCACACTCTTATCTTAGGGTCAGAACAGACCGCAACACGGCGCGGCGCTGCGCGGAGATGAATTTTTAAAATATCCATTCAAAATTAAACTTTATTCACTACACGAAAAGATACATATTTCATTGTAACAATTCGGAATACATTGCATCACGTGGTGCATCACGACGCAGCGGTATATGCGCGCCGTCACCCGCGTGATGAGCGACGCGACATGGCTCGACGCCGCGAGACGCAGCCTGAGGTCGCCGCCCGCCATCAAAGTCGCCATCAAAAACGTCATAACGAAACCAAAGAGGAGGTTTTTTACTGTCGCCACATAGTTACACGTTCGGCTACACGCGCGGCAGCTCGCGGCGTACTGCTGTCATATCCGGCTATGCGCTGCGCAGCGCACTGTCACTGGTTTCTTCAAGTATCGTATGGTCGCGTCGCGTAGCGCCGCGTTGCGGTCTCAACTGACCCTTAGTAATTTATCGATGCGAGATGCGATATCGCACCGCGCAGTGTGAAAACGATCGATAACGCGTTTTGAATTTGATTGAAACAAAATCCGCCTATGATATCAAGATGATTCATTTATAATTCATTGAAAGTAAATTGAGAGTGTAAGATAATTACGAGAATTGGGGTTCTGGATCAACACAATATGGGCTACTTTTTATTGCAGACGGATTCCTATTGCGTGCGTAGTCGTGACTTTCCGCCACAGATTAAAGAAAGGCGAAAAGATAAACAGCTAGTTATATATAATAGTTAGCTTTCTATTTGATTACACTACTACCAGAATACGGTGTTACCACGATTGTGTGGAAAAATTTGAAGAGAAGCGTTGAAGCGGACGTCAAAATTCAATTTTTTATCGACCTGGATCGTTCTATGAAAGCTGTTTAACTGTACGTAAGTACTTAGGTATACAGGGGATGCTCGGCTAACAAAAATAGATATTCAAGGAGCGTAATCAGTGTTTGATTCTCGGTCCAAAAGTATATACAACTTGTGACCTTAAATTTTGACCAGATTATCCTATAAAATACTTAAATTCTATTCATTACCGCGCGCCCGTACCACTCGACAAGCGCGTGACCTTGAAGCCGACCCGTTGTACGGCAGTGTGATGGTGTCCATGCGAAGTGGGAGTTGTCAGGAAATATGAATCATGTTATTTTTCTGTAAACCACGAACATTTTTAGTTATGTGTACTGTTATTACTTAATTAACATTGTGCCTAATGTTGGGTTAAATATTTTATTCGGATAACCAAACGCTCTGTATAACATTATATTTTCTACTCTGTGTCGTGGGCAACAGACAACGTCAAAGGGAATAATCATAATAGTAGCAATCACATTAAGATTTTTATACCAACTGTTTGGTAAAAAGAAAATCTCAAGTTTTTATTTCTTCAATTATTAAAACACGACACTTCAAGTTTCATATTCTCGGTGCCCTAGTTTTATTAGCTTTTATCTTTATTCCTCGGAGTAGCTAGACAGTTTGCTTACGTAATCCTAAACACTTACGTGGAATCGTGCCTGCGAGGTTGAGAACTTTTTGGCAAACGCGGCTTCAGTTGTTTCAAAATTTGTACTTAATAGCGTTTTCGGCGTCTAAAACTGCCCTGGGGCAGGGCAGCCTAATGTGTACGGAAATAGCAGAATATCAATGTCAAAAGAAGTCCATGTGTTACTCCAGAATCCAAACTATTACCATACCAAATTACTTCAAATTCCGTTTAGTAGTAGTGTTTGCGTGAAAGAGTAACAAACATCCATCCTCACAAATTTTTCACATTTACAATAGCAGTGGGATTATATGAAGATGGAAATGTAATGCTTCAAGATTCATCGATTTCATTCGACTATATCCTAGCTATTCGACTATCCTTTAGCTATTCGGCTGCCCCAAGGCAGTTTTAGATGCCGAAAACGCTATAAGCTTGTAAAAGAATGTAATACTTGCATTTCTCTCACACCTTTTTTGGTGACTTTGATTAAAAAATGCTAATGCCTTCACTACTTGTGTTCGTCGTTTGGGTCCCTGTTTTATTAATAGCTTTTTTCTAAGCGTTGTAGAGAAGCTTGTTTAAGCTTTAGGAATGTCGAATGCTAGATCTGCCTTTTATAATAATAAACAGAACCATGTGGTTAAAGAGGTAAAATTTTCTCTGAAACTCGTGAATTTTAAAATGTATAAGTTGGTGTTTACTGTTGATAAACATGTAAATTTATTTAGTTAAATTCAAATAAAATAACGTTTGAAGCGCTTTAGGGAGTTGGACGTTGTTGAAGCTTATCAGAGAAAACACACATCTCAAATATATATCTTTTGCGAAAATTATTCGAAAGAAGTTTAAAATTTGTTACGGGTAATATTAAATAAAAGATGTATTACCAACGTGACAAATTTATTTAAATTAAGAGGTCGTGGGCAGAAGGCCGTACGTATCTGGTTTAGCCTCTAGTGTCTTTAGGGATTGGTGGGGCTTTTAAGTCACACGGCACTTAGCTGGAACTGTAAACGGTAAGGTGTGACAACACGTGGCGCGGGAACCCAACTTCCGGTGGCGCTTTCGGGTTTTGTGTTCGGGTCTGGAACGCGTCACGACGTTGATTGTCTAGGAGCGGGCAGTCCGTATGCAAAGGCCAGACAGTCCTCCGTCTATATCGTAGGACTCAGAGGGCGAAGTGAAAGACAAGCAGTGCTGTACCCAGGATGTAGCTAGCGGTGCGTTGTACCCGTACCGTAGTTCCCTAGAAATATTCCATACCAGCGTGTGAAAAATGTGGACCACAGCTGCCACGGTTCTAGCCTCTAGCGATCCAAACCATGGGCTGTGTGACCATCACAAAATAAAGGTTAAGCAAAAATAAAAGATGATATAAAGACAATTAAAGTATGGATACAATAATCCTAATATTCTAACAATGCTAGATCGGAAAGATTAAACTACAAATTGAGCATGTGGCCAATCAAATTTTACTTTTAACAACTAATTTTACCAAGGTGATATTTTACATGAAAAATAATGTGTTTTAATACAAGCGTGATTTACCAAATATTCACAACACAGATATAAAAGAAAACTCACCGTGAAAACGGGATTAAGATATATCTTGAGTCTATAGAAATTTTTATTAAAAAAGGAAACGTCAATCGAAGAAGTGCCATATATACCCTTCTTCGTCGTCCTTTTTTAAACTTTTGACAACTATGAAACTAAAGCGTAAAGAGAAAAAATCCACATATGAAAATAAAATATATTATATTAATAATCAATATATTATGTAATATAATAATGCAATTCTACTGTATTTTAATAATTATTCAAAATCAAATTACCATCCTTTAAGATTTAAGACGGAAGTAAAATCGATCTACGAACCAGATAGTAAAGCAAGGCTAACGCCGTTTTAGTAAGGACGTGCGTCGATAGATGGTGCTAAAGCCTCTGAATGAATAAAATAATTAAGCATACAAAACATAGATGACGCGAGTAACGCCGAAATAATTGATTTTACGGAGAGGAAATGTAACTATGTTATAGTAAAAGTTTGGAGGACGAGTGATTCGCACTATCATTCTCAGTTATTTTTTTTAAATAATGCTTAAAAATCGCGACCGCCGACCACTAGCGACCGCCGATCACCAGTATGAGTTGAATAAGTCGCGATTATTACTACTTAGAGGTCATGCAAAAATGTTATATAATATTGGACATAAAATTATATTTTAGCCATAGATTTATAACATTTCTCCAGGTGCAGGCTGCAACGTCTGTCATTCAGGTAAGCGAGAGCTAAAATATAAAATATTTATTTTTATTTTTATTATGATTGTTTAATTATTATGATATGATTTGGCATTTAAATATACAATTTTATCGTTTAAAAGAGACAATCTTGTATAAATATAACTGGTTTCTCGAAAATGGCTCCAAGTATTACCATGTAATTTGGTATGCAGGGAGTTTCGGGGAACAAAAATTGAACCAAGCGAGGTCACATTCCTGGGAAACTGTGCATTTTAATGCTATACAAGTTTTTTTCTTTCGTCGTGCAACAATAGATCAATAACTTCTACTCTATTATGTCAGCCCGATTGGCAGCCTGGCATGCGTTTGTATAATTTCTGCTTATTAATATGGATTTTTAAATCTGAATTAAATAATTTTCATTTGAATTTATACGAAAATTCAGAATGTGGTGACTGGTCGGTTCGAAAGAGTTCGAATCCCGGTGAGTTTATTGATTCTTTTTATTTATTTTTTTATTTATTAGAGCCTCGAGCAAATCTCTCTTACCCGGTTATGTAACGCTCAAAATCCTTCTAAATTAAACCCCACTTCACATGTGAACGTAAACCACCTCTAAAAGTACGTAATTATTATTATTGAATGCTGCCTAAAATAATGTTTCCAATATTAAACATATATTTTATCTATTAAATATTCATAATTACCGAAGTTTGTAAGGGCGGACACACGGACGGGCGGACAGAGCGATACGCTATAAGGGTACAAGCGAGCCTTACGGAAGGTTGCGCAAATCCATCTCATATGCACGAAAACGAAATCACTTTTAGAGATTCCAAAAAGTGAAAGGAAAGATTTGAACGCCACGCAAAAACGCAGTACCCAACGGTCACAAGACCCCCACGGCATTAAAATTTTCACTAGTTACGCACCAGGTATTTATTAGTATTTATACAATTTATAATTTTTTATTTTATTTATTAGTTAGTATTTATTAGTATTTATTATTATTTAGTACTAGCTGTTGCTCGCGGCTCCGCCCGCGTAAGTATAGTATCCCTCGGGAACACTACTTTTTCGGGATAAAAAGTAGCCTATGTTTTAATCCACAGTCTAAACTACTACCATACCGAATTTTACCGAAATCCGTTCAGTAGTTTTTGCGTGAAAGCGTAACAAACATCCACGCTTTTATATAATATTAAAAATATTATATTTTATAATACATTTATAATATTAGTAAGCATTTGTACAATTTCCACATTGAATTAGGATAAGTTTACACCGCGACGATGCGCGACGCTGCATTTTTAAGGTACTCGTAGCTCTTCAAAATCGAACTTCATTCACTGCACAAAAAGATACACGTTTCATATGACATCAGTTATACACTGCACATGCGCTGTGCAGCACGGTGTAACTTGATATTCGAACTCTTATAATGAAAGGTGTATCTTCTTGTGTAACGAATAAAATACGATTTTGAATAGCTATCTTAAAAATGCAGCGCCATGTCTCGTATGAATTTAAGTTTTTCATCATTTCGGTGTGAAATGACCCTTATTGTAATTCCTAGAATCGCTGAGCCAGCAGGCGGTAATTAGGTATACAGATCAATTGTATTGCACTACATACATATTAGTCATGATTTTAGGTGGCGAAGCATATTGTAATTATTACTAATCCGAGTGTTTATAATTAATATAATTAATTTCAGCGACATTCAATTACTGATGTTTGCTATAAGCATGATATTTCCTCACAAAGATCGATTGCATTATACCGATATGCAGAACCTTCTAAATATTTGAGTACCTAATTTCAATTTACAATAGTTTACGCAGGAATAAATGACAACAAAGTGTTCGTAATCGAATGAAAATAGTATGTAAATCATGACTAGGTAAAATATAGGCGCCTAGGTATACAATTTTCATGCGATAAAGTTACGAATACTTTTCTGTCGCGCATCGTCGCGGTGTAAACTTTGTAATTCTTAAATTTTGTAAGTCTTAAAATAACGAAGACACAAACAATTTTAATTTACAATAAGAAAGAGAGCGATATATCGGTCTGTGACGTCACGAAGTGGTACCGCCATCGCCATACATTTGTCATTGAACAATGTTTGGCGTAGCAGATTGTGACGTCACAAATCAGCTTGCGAGAAAGTGACGGGCAACATGTTTTATTTGATTATAACTTTTAATCGCGTCAACATACATAACTTTTTATTTTAGATTTTTGTATCTCAATTCAACATTTCAATTGAAAAATGTGATGTTCGACATAGGTAACATCTCTATTGTTCGTGCTTGGCTACTGTTCACCGTTAGGTACCTATCTAATAGGACATAAGTAATAGAGCAGGTAATTTTGTTTACCTGCACAATGAGTACACAAAGTCATCGAGTCGAAATCTATTTTAACCCATGCAAAACGGCGGGACAAGAGCTGGTTTATATATAAATATTTTAGCTTTAAAGGTTTTTATATGTCTTCACTTTAGTAACTTTATAAAACCCAGTGCTCTCGCAAAGTGGATCCATCTAAACTTAAAATACAGTAGTTTGAAGTAATAACGTGATGCTTTTACTTTACACAATATTTAATGTAGGTTAATGTAGGTCTATAGAGTTTGAGTCTGTCGATACTGAGATTAAGTGCCTGTTCCAGAATCTTCTGATAATCGGATAGCTTTATATCGCGCGACCGAGACAAAAATGCAAATAAGCCATCTGACACTTATCAGAAGATTGTGAAACGGCTCCAAGTATCAAATCAAAATAGTTTATTCTATGTAATATACACAATATAATGAAAGATAGGATACATATATTACATAGAAGTAGCCTTTCAGGGGCCATCTTATTCCTATGATGTGCAGTAATCAATAAAATCATTGACCGTATAAAAAGCTTTAGCACACAAACGATATTTCACAACTTTTTTAAATTTATTGATGAAAATAATTTATTAATGAAAAGTATGCTTGATTTATACGCCAGTCTGGCATCAACAAGCACCGCCGGTTTCCTGTGAGGACCCGGCCGGTCCTCTACTGTAGAAACATGCTTCGCCAAATCCATTACTTTAACTTTTAAACAAACCCTTCAAACTCTTTACAAACTCCAACATTAATCGTGTTAAATTAAAGCCTATCGCATTATACAAATAGGCCATTCAAATGTAAGAGAACTCGAAGAAGTCGACCCTGCTGTCCATTGTCCGTACCTACTGCCTTTGTCATGTTAATGCCCAAGGCAAACAATTTAAATGTTAATTTATTAATCACAGCATTAAATTGCTTTTTGTTTATGGCCGATACGCAATCCCACTCCAGTTGTGATTCATTAGGATGATTACATTTATTTTAAAAGCAATTTCCGGTTATTACATAATACTTTCATATTTCGCTTTTTAGGGTTCCGTAGTTTACGTCCGTCCGTCTTCGGCTTACCGTACAAACGCGACGCGGCGCAGCATTTATAAGATAAGGCAAAATTATATAAAAAGATACAGGTTTCGTTGCAAGACTTGTGCCGCCCTGCGCAACGTCATGAAGCTCGAAATTTAGACTCTTACAATGAAACATGTATCTTCTTGTATAAAGTATCGTCTTAAATAAAGTTTTATTCTGAATCACTAACCGCGTTGCATCGATCATCGATCGCGTTGCAATCGAAACTAGCTAACTATATAGTAAGAAAAAGATTATCGACTACAAACAGTTGGCCGATAACATCCAAAATCTTCAATCGATTCATCTCGATAAAACTCCAGATAATATAGAGAGTAGCGAGGCAGCAATAGAGGCTGCTTCCAATCTAACAGACCACCTGGTAGCGACCATAGAAAAGTCATCCAGGGAGATGTCTGAGTCTCACGAGAGACACAGACCCCTCCCGGAGGACATAAAAGAGTCCATCAGACTCCGAAACGCGGCTAAACGCACCTATGATCGCTACCCGTCGGAAGAGTGCCGAAAGACCCTTCGTCACCTCGAAAGAGAGGTTAAATTCAAAATAAAAGAGTTCAAAGCCGAAAAGTGGCATCGATTTCTAAGCGAGTAGAACCGTCTCACATGGCCTATTGGCCACTCGCGAAAGCCCTCAAAAAAGATACGGAGAGCGACATGCCTCCGCTGATTAGACCGAATCGCCCTCCTGCACTGGAGGATGGAGACAAGGCCGAATGTTTAGCCGACACAATCGAACAACAGTGTCGGCCGAGCTCCCTCCCGATGGACCCCCTGCACCTTAGGGTAGTAAATAGCGAGGTCGAAAGCCGACTCTCGAGACCACCTGAAGAGAGCATGAGGCCGGTGGACTCGGAGGAGGTCAAAGATATCATAAAGTGTATGAATGCCAAAAAGGCACCTGGCCTAGATGGTATTTCAAATAAAACATTTAAAATGTTACCGACCGCATTAATTCAACTTCTCGTGAACATCTTTAACGCCCTCTTAGTAGGATGTTCATTCCCAGAAATTTGGAAAGTAGCCATCATAATAGGTATTCACAAACCGGGGAAACCCCGGGTGCAGCCTATTAGCTACCGACCAATCAGTCTCATTAGCTCCCTTGGTAAGGTATACGAGCGAATTCTACTGAGGCGTCTAAAGGACGTCATAACAGAGAAAAAGCTCCTACCAGACGAGCAGTTCGCCTTCCGCGAACAGCACAGCTGCCCTGCTCAAGTACACCGGAACGGAGTACATACTAGAAAGCAAGAATGACAGGAGAACGACAGGCGCCGTTTTCTTCGATATCGCAAAAGCATTCGACAAAATCTGGCACCAAGGTCTGCTGTACAAACTGTACCAGCTTGGCGTACCGGACTTGGACTACGAACATGACGCACAGACGTTCAGATACCCCAAAAGAGGCCCAAGCATATCTTAGCCGACCCAGTAGACTCCATCACAAAATACGTAACACAGTTACGTAAACACAAAAAACATGCCCCGCGTGGATAGTAAAGCACCGGGGTCGACACCGGCGCCTACCCCTAAGTCTTACACCAGACACGAACACACGTATAGACATACGGACCGACTCAAACACGGGACCACCGGACTCGAACCCGGGTCCGAGTTCGACTCCTACCAGTGTAGCCACACCTAATCATACCGCGACCGCGATATTGTTATAGAGAGCTCTATCAATACTGCGGCATTAATAGATATCAGGACACTCGCGCGCGAGTCCACCCGACCGCACGCGGAAGGGGGGAGGGACGGCCCTCCCAGATCATTAAAAATGAGCTACTCTATCAGTACAAAAACTCGTACGCCGTTAGTCTGTGCTACCGCGCGCGAGCAACCACACTCGTCAGAGAGTAAGGAAGGGGTCGGACCCCTCAGCAGGAGGGAACCACGGTCTCTCCAGTCCTAAAAATAACTTATCCGTAGTTATTCCCCAAAACCGGTACGTACATCACCCGCAGGGGGGTGATGTAAGATGGGGTCAAACTCCCTCATCGTATTCCCACCAAAACGACTGCTAAATGGCAGTCACCAGTCCGATTAAGCTAAAACGGCAAAAAGCCAATAGCGTAGACCCATTCGAAAAAAAAATAAAAAAAAATCTTGGACATATTTTCGTGATATTTCGTATTCGTCGTATGAACTGAGTACGGAAAAAATAATTAAATACGTATTTCAGCGTTTTCTTAAATTCAACTCCTAGGTGGGTAAAATAGGGGATGAAAGCTTAAAACCTAATTTCAAGCGAGCGAAGCCGTGGGCAATATATTAGGCTAGTTAATAATAAGTAATAACAACTCACAAAATATTGAATTAAAATAAAAATTAACACTTCAAATTAAATTACAAGCAAAACAATAAAAAGTGATTCAATAATTGAAATTGCGATAATTTATTAAAAAACAAATTGCCTTTTTTAATTGTATCAAGAATCAATTAATTAGAGAGCCCATTTAATTTTTGAGAAAAAGAGAAGCACTTAGCCAAATTGTTGGGCTTGGTCTTTGATTTTTTTGTTGCCATTGTATATTGACAGGTAATTAACGTCAATATTAACGGCCTTATCGAAGCGTTTTTATTCATTCAATCAAAAATTAATTGTACTTTTGAACGTGAACTGTGAAGTATTGTGAACCGATTTCGTGCTGATCGAACATAAACACACCGGCATATTTAGCGGAACACAAAAAAAGGTCCATAATTAAAAAAATATGGTTTTATTTTAAAATCTACTTACAACACTTGTTTTGTTATTTAAAGTTTCATTTGTTTCACTTAAAATGAGATCACATTAAGAACAGATTTTGCGAGTAAAGGATATTTGTGAAAAATGGTACATTTTTGAACTTTTCATGTAACCGGGAAAAGTGAAAATTAATATTAAAATAACAATTAATTAAATTAGAAAAATGGTGATTAATATCGCGTATTTCCTCCATGTCCTCTTATTAAAGTTTCTACCCGTCTAGGTATACTGAGAATGATGTTATCGATGGTCTCCTAGGATAGTCTCCGCCATTCCTCAACTACGGCGATTCGCAGTTCACCCACGTTGGCAGGAGCTGGAATTCTGGACTTAACTTTTCTTTTCAGCAAGTCCCAAACGTGCTCTATTGGGTTCATACCCGGTGATCTCGCCGGTCACTCCATAACAGTGATATTCATATCATTAAGATAAGATTGAGTTACCCGAGCGGTATGCGGCCGAGCATTATCCTGCATAAAAACAAAATCGTCACCGATATATGGGGCCGTTTGCCCCGACGACATTTTCTTCTAAAACTTTTCTGATATAGCGGTCTGCAGTGAGACTCCCTCTGTCAATCACTACCAAGTCTGTGCGAGTTCCCAAACAAATGCCCGCCCAAACCATTATTGATCCACCACCGTATGCAACTGTAGTTTCAAAATTTGTCTGAATGTATCGTTCTCCTTTGCGTCTGTATATTCTTTGCCTGCCGTCAATTTGATTGGTCCATTGGTCCGCATTCCAAAGTTGATGTTCCTGAGCAAAAGTTAACCTGTTTCTACGATGATTTACATCGAGCCTTGGAGCCTTGGCGGGCACAAATGAACTCAAACCAGCTTCTTCGAACCTTCTTCGTACCGTACGCTCACTTACGGTTACACCCCGCACTGCTTCTAACTCATGTCGGGCTTGGACGGCCGTCAAACGGGGGTTCTTACGTACACGATGCCGAATGAAACGATAATTCCTACTCGAAGTGCGTCTTTTTCTGACTGTCCTGCTCTTCTCACATAAGTACTGGTCTCCCTGAACCGTTGGATACTGCGATGGATCGTTGAAACTGGTCGACGAAGATCTCTGGATATCACTCTGTAGGTTTGACCATTTCTTCGCATTTCGAGTACCCTAGCAATCTCCGTTGGGGCTAAGTCAGGCATAATTCAGTCCTCAACTCCAAAAAGATACGCGATTAAAAAAAACACTAACAAAAAACAGTATTGCAATGAAATTTTAAATCAAACTCAGAAGGAAGATATACTCGAAGTTCGCTCCAGATAAGGTGTATTTGAATAAAATTAAAACAATTGCATAAAATGTGATGTTCAGTTGTTTTCTTAATTTGAAAATATTTCTTTTTAAATTAAATGACGTATAAACCAGCCAGCAACCTTTTATGATACTGATATCAAACCTTTATTTTATGTTCCGCTAAAGTGTGTGTAGTTGTTTAAATAAAATGAACTAAGAAACAAGCAGATAGATCGCCTAATGGTTAGCGATTACTGCCGCCCATGGACACGCGTAACACCAGAGGAGTTACACTTGTATTGCGACTCTGGTGTTGCGACATGCGTTTCTGGTCCTTGAAATCCCCTTCCCCCCTTTGGCCTCCGGAACCTAGATCACTCGGCGAATTACAATTCAACGGCCTTACAGAAAATCGTCAGCCGGTTTCTCTAATACCATGGTATTCATCCGGTCGAGTCGACCCGTTCGTGCCGAAGCGTGGCTCACTCACGTAAACAATACAGAATTATTTATTGATTAAAGCCGCAATACTACTATTTATTTCAGAAACAAATTTTCCTTACTGGATATATGCCTATTATTTACCTTTTATAAGAAACTAGCTGTCCCGACACACGTTGTTGTCTTAAATATGAACTGGAATGAATAAATAACTACGCCTACAAAGCAACCTACGTCCTAGTCTCCTACACCTGCACCTATTCCTACAACCTACAACCTACAGCTTTTTCCAGTATCTCTCACCGTTTTAACCTTCCCTGAACTTCCACAATTATTTCAAGACCAAAATTAGCTAAATCGGTCCAGCCGTTCTCGAGTTTTAGCGACAAATTGGAATTGCAATCCATTTTTACGTCCCTCGGGAACGGGATAAAAAGTCCTATAATATATTAGTAAGTCCCATATATCCTAGGTGCGTTTCCTGGTTCTAAGCTACCTCCCCACCAATTTTCAGCCAATTCGGTTCAGCCGTTCTTGAGTTATAAATCGTGTAACTAACACGATTTTCTTTTATATATATAGGTAGATATATCTAATGAGGAAAAACAGTTGATTCATTATTTTAATTAGTCCTCAGAATTCCTTTAAAAAGTAATGAAATGAAATGAAAATGAAATGAAAATATACTTTATTGTGCACAATCAGTAGTTACACGTACACACAGATATAGAAAATACTAAAAACTCTACGATAGTACACAAAGGCGGCCTTATTACTAAATAGCAATTTCTTCCAGACAACCTTTGAAAGGAACAAATTGCTGGATTGGTATTGCGCTAAAAGTATTTATCTTGATACTATAAACATAAAATAAAATAAATAAATACATACATACACAATAATACATATACAATAACATAAATAATAATATATGTAATAAGAACAAATTACGTTATTAATAATAATATATATAACACTATATGCATATCGTTACATCTGACACAGTCTGAGGTAGTACTCTTTTAGGGAGGATTTTAAAGTATTCAATGTTTTGGCTTGTCTTATTCGGGTAGGGAGAGAGTTCCAGAGTAGGACGGATTGTACGAGGTATGAGGAGTGGGAATACTTAGTGTGGTGGATGGGGATATCAAGAAGGAGATTTGTAGAGGACCGCAGCTCTTGCCTGTCGGAGCAACGAAAGCTGTATGTTTCCTTTAGATATTGAGGGCTGTTGGGATCAAATAGAATAGAGTAAAGGAAGGACAGTACGCGATCATTACGGCGTAAGCGAATTGGTAACCACTTGAGCTTGTTACGGAACTCAGATATGCGGTCAAATTTGCGCAAACCAAAGATGAACCTCAGAGACAGATTGTGGAGTCGCTCAAGTTTGTTGAGTTGGTCTTCGGTCAAGTTAATGAAGCAAACATCCGCGTAATCAAGAAGGGAGAGAAACAACGATTCAGCTAAGGCTACCTTAGTAGGAACCGGCAGAACATACCGAAGTCGTTTAAGGGAGTGCCACGTTGAGTAAACCTTTCTGCTAATCTCTTTCAGCTGCTGAGACCATGATAGATGCTCATAAAAGTACACACCAAGATTCTTTACAACCTTACTATATGGTATTGTTATACCATTGATGGACACCGACGGTAAAGTATCCCAGTCAATTCTGAAGACCAGCCCCGGACTGCCAAGTATTAGTAACTAAGACTTAACGGGGTTAATGAGAAGTCCATGTTCCTTGCTCCAGTCAAATATAGCCGATAAGTCCCTGTTCATAACACCCACCGCCGCAGGCAATGCATCCAGAGTTGACTGCGTATAAATTTGCAAATGGTCTGCATATAAATTAAAAGAAGCAGAAATTAATAGAGTAATGAAATTTATAAACAAGGCAAAGAGTAATGGGGATAAAACACCGCCTTGAGGAAGGCCGGCAGTAGTATTGGTCCAGTCAGAAAAAGATTCAGAAATTTTAACTCTCTGCCGACGACCCACAAGGTAACTGTGAAGTAATCGAATCACAGAAGGTGAGAGTTTAAAAGACGCCAACATACTAATAAGGACGTCATGGTCAATAGAATTAAATGCGTTGCTGAAGTCAAGTAGTGTTAGGATGGTGAGCTTGTTATTGTCCATGTCAGACCGAATATCGTCTGCCACCTTGACTAAGGCTGTAGTGGTACTGTGACCTGTGCGGTTTGTAATTTAATGGCCGGATCTAAGTTAGGGATACATGTAAAGTATTTATTTAGTAAGTTTGTGTCAATATTGCAAGAGGATTGGAATCTTTGCCAATATCGAGAGATTTTAGAAATTTCCATGTTTTCGCTGGATCGCCATTCTCGACCACTGAATGAATATGACGCCGTTGAGCATCGTGACACATAGTATTGCAGCGGTTTCTTAATTTAATATATTTATCGCGATACTCATTTGTATTATATTTTTTGTATTTAGCTTTGGCTGCATGCTTGGCATTAATAAGAGATTTAATATTATCTGACAGCCATGGAGCCGGAAGATGTTTTATTCTAATTGGCTTGACAGGAGCATGCTTATCGTATTAGTTGAGATTTGAGTAGACTATTAAACATCTCTACCTTATCGTCAGCCGATTCCGTTGTGTACAGTGCTGACCAATCTGTGTTGCGTGCGTCTTCCCTCAGGCTATCTACATCCATGGATGAGAAATTACGCTTAAGAAGTGTTTTACGTTTAGGTTTAGGTATGCGAACATTAAAGGCAACATATATAAGGTCGTGGTAAGAGAACATTTCTGCTGAACTCTGGCCGTGTTTGGTTACAGAATTTGGCGATGATACGATGATGAGATCTAGCAAGGAAGGACAGCAACCAGGAGAACAGTGTGTTGGATTAAGTGGCAGTAAACTCATGTTATAGGAGTCCAAAATAGACTTAAGAGTTTTTGATCTAGCATCATCTTTGACCATACAAGTATTGAAGTCGCCTATTATGATTAAATTTGTGTAATTAGGCTTGTATGTTTCAAGTAAATGCTCAATGGTTGAAAAGTAGTTATGGTGCAATGATGGACAGTAGAACACGCCCAGAAGTATTTTACAACCAAAAGCTACTTCAATCTCTTCGGATGGCGGTGGCTGTGCTGACGAACTGATAACAGTGAAAGGAATGTCAGAACGCAAATAGATCGCAACACCGCCACCGCCCCTTCCAATGCCCCTTTCAACGTAACAAGTTGATGGTAGGCATGGTTTAAGCCACGTCTCCGACACTAAGATAGCGTCAACATTTAACTTGATCGAAGGAAGTTAGCATATCAGGATAATTTATTAACTGAAGAAAAGTTATTTAAAATTGTATCCTTAGTGGGGTAAATGAAGCACTTAAAAAACTCTCATCACTACATACAGAAGAAACAGAAAAAAAGTCACCAGATGAAGTGTCAGAACTGATAGTCATGATAATGATTTAAAATAATTATAAGTAACAATACAAAAATAGTGTATATTTAAAATTATAAATTTATTTACGTAATTTAATATAATAATAAATAAATAACATGTATACTATAAAATATTATAGTATAAATAATATTATATTATATTATATTATATTATATTATATTATATTATATTATATTATATTATATTATATTATATTATATTATATTATATTATATTATATTATATTATATTATATTATATTATATTATATTATATTATATTATATTATATTATATTATGTTATGTTATATTATGTTATGTTATGTTATGTTATGTTATGTTATGTTATGTTATGTTATGTTATGTTATGTTATGTTATGTTATGTTATGTTATGTTATGTTATGTTATGTTATGTTATGTTATGTTATGTTATGTTATGTTATGTTATGTTATGTTATGTTATGTTATGTTATGTTATGTTATGTTATGTTATGTTATGTTATGTTATGTTATGTTATGTTATGTTATGTTATGTTATGTTATGTTATGTTATGTTATGTTATGTTATGTTATGTTATGTTATGTTATGTTATGTTATGTTATGTTATGTTATGTTATGTTATGTTATGTTATGTTATGTTATGTTATGTTATGTTATGTTATGTTATGTTATGTTATGTTATGTTATGTTATGTTATGTTATGTTATGTTATGTTATGTTATGTTATGTTATGTTATGTTATGTTATGTTATGTTATGTTATGTTATGTTATGTTATGTTATGTTATGTTATGTTATGTTATGTTATGTTATGTTATGTTATGTTATGTTATGTTATGTTATGTTATGTTATGTTATGTTATGTTATGTTATGTTATGTTATGTTATGTTATGTTATGTTATGTTATGTTATGTTATGTTATGTTATGTTATGTTATGTTATGTTATGTTATGTTATGTTATGTTATGTTATGTTATGTTATGTTATGTTATGTTATGTTATGTTATATTATATTATATTATATTATATTATATTATATTATATTATATTATTTTTATATATTATATTTTATATAATATATAAAACACCTCATACCTACAGTGTCATATGTTATGTTAAAATGTATTTAAACATGCACCAATTAAGCACTATTACACAAAAAATACTTAAAAAACTCATCAAAACTAAACAACATAAAGAAAAGAAAGAAAAACATAATTAACTAAGCTTGTAAAATACTTCAACGGAAAACGGAATACACTCCACAGACATCCGTCATACCTTGACATGTCAACAATGACAGGTGACAACTGTCAAAGCCATACGGAAATCAGAGGGAAATAAGAAATAGTTTTAAGTTACAACAAAGCGGTACGCAAAATAATTGATTATGTGGGTGAAATTACCTACCTTTACACTCAATATAGGGTATAAATCAAGTTAAAATACACAAATAATAAAGTAAGACAACAAAGGACAGCATGTAAATACCCAACAGAGAAAGATTGGCTGTAACTAATGCAATACAAAGTAATGCAATTTCCCATTCAATATTCTCGACTTTAATAGTATGATCATCCAAAACAGTCCATAGTCTTTTTAAAAATATCTCGAAGGTTCTCGAAGGAAGGAAACAATAGTTTTTGCCATTTTACCTAACTTTTTATTTTTAAAATAACCGGTACTTAAGTAAAAATATTTGTTCGCATTAAGCAACATATTATAAAAAAATGTACCTATTAAACTGACGATCAGTTTAATTAATACATTTTTTCCTCAGCAGTTACTTTAGAATATTTAAATACGAATTCAAAGATATAACAAGGAGCTAAAGATAAACCGAACGAGCAACCTTATTAACGTTATAAATATATTACCCCCCGATGTTCTAAAGAACTATAGTTTGAGACAGCAAATACTTTTATTATTTCAATCCATATAAAAGTTCAAGAGAAAATAAGATTGAACATCGATTAAAGGAAAACGAAATAAAACGTGAGTATTCTATAAATAAACGCTCAGTTGAAGGTAATAAGCACCCTCGTATTTTTTACCCGACTACAGCGAAGCCAAAAGGAAGAGTAATGTTTTTGGCAGTCTATGTATGTATGTTTGTATGATTGTTCCATCGTAGCACCTAAACTACTGGTCCGATTTTAATGAATGAGGTGTGATTCGTGATAATGCCCCGGGCAACATATTATTCTATATAGTTTGCGTAGCCGGGTTCACCTATGTGTATTATATCTAAAAGTAAGTTCTTTTACATAGGCCGTACGTCACCTAATACTTTCCTAATATCTAATCTTACTTTTTCATCACCTTGTTACGAATAGTTAATTAAGTCTACGAATATGATATAGTAAGAAACACGTATGAAGATGGAAAATAAAATCTCAGCTTTGTTGATGCTACACATTATTCGGGCCACGAACAAATCTGCTAAGATCGTGATTCGAATGCTCCAATATCATTTACTTACACGTATTCTTGACAGTTCCCACAATTACGGATTGTAAATAACGTGTATATTTCGTCGAGTTTGGCATTTGTCTTCTCACGATTTGTTCTATATATATAAGGGACTTTGTAGAAACTTCTTTATATAACGTTTTGTGAAAACAAAACTAGTAATGAATCAAATCTTCGCCGCTGATGTCTTCTTATTTTTTTCAAAATTTTCTACAGTCTACACAAATAAATAAAATTGTAGTGTCTGTCTGTAATTTTAAAATAACAGCTTAATGCATATTATGAAATATATAACAATATATAAGGTACTTAAAATAAAAAAAACAATTTTTCAAAAGTTTGCTTGTCCGTCGCTGTGTCTCTGTCTCCTTGTTCCGGCTAATCTTTGAAACGGCTGGACCGATTTTCACGAGACTTTCACTGGCAGATAGCTGATGTTATAAGGTGTAACATAGACTACTTTATCTTAGGGTTCGGTTTAAAAAAATTGGGTTCAATTTCCGTTGGTTCTGCAAACGAAGTTGCGGGCCTCAGCTAGTATAAACATATTATGGTACTGATGTCGCCAGCATCTCAGAAGTATAATATTACAGTTGAGAGGTCATGATTTTTTTCCATGTTGATGTTGAATTTAAGAGTAAAAATCGCGTAAAGAACAACCACGACTTCAATGTCTTTCGGCAGTGATCGTTTTTCATACATCGCCAGTCATTTCCATAGAAAAACTAAGATTAGAATGCCATTAGCAACTTGGTTTTACTGTACCTAAAATTTCCGTACTAATATGTGACAGAATTTTAAACTCCAATTGTACATAAATTAGTCAGTGAAATCGCGACCGACCCTTTTCAACCCAAATTACATACGAATTGAGCAATCCTCCCCTGTGGTGGACAACTGAACACGTATTTATTATTGACGGGAAAAGGTGGATGTATTGGTCAACGGGGCTCTGAGTGCCACCATATTTAAAACCAAACTGTCACTCACGGAGAGGCCTAATACGTGATGTGGACGTTGGTTTCTCAGTTAGGGAACATACCCGTATCATAGAGTAGAAAATATATATACAGAAAACAGCTTTCGTAGAAAGATCCAAATCTGAAAATTTGGACGTCCCCATTTACGGACCATAATTTTTCCACACAATCGTGGACACACTTTATGCTTGTAGTAGTGCAATCAAATCGAAAGCTAACTATGTAGCTGTTTATTTGTCCGTCTTTCTTTAATCATCCTGACCGTGAGCCTGTTTAGGGGGGTGTACAAGGTACTATCCACTCTTGGTCAGGGGGAGGAGGATTGTGTTTTGTCAATATCTTTTAGGAATATCTCACACCTTTCGTGCATTTTTTCGTGGTTTATAGTGCACTGCAGTAAAAAAGGGATAATTATGAAGTACAACGAAAATGGGGGAGGGGGTAAAATAGTGGTTTCCTTACATGCGACAGCCATAATTTCTTTTGTTGTTACTCCACGCAAATAACTAACTACGCTGTGTCGGGGACAATATTGTGTCCCCCACAGCGTTCGATGAACGAATGGATGTTTGTTACTCTTTCACGCAAAAACTACTGAACGGATTTTGATGAAACTTGGTATGTTAGAAGTTTAGACTCTGGATTAACACACTTATCCGTTCAGAAATAATTAGGTTTTACAACTTGATAAAAGTAAAAAAGAATCAAGATTTTATAATTAGACGCATTTCAGAGTTACATACAATTTTGATTATTTTTTTACGAAATTAGTGTAAAAACCTACATAATTATTTTACTTACATACAAATACAAAAAGATTTACTATGGTAAATAATGTGGTATGAACATAGACGCGCAAACTTCGGAGATATCAGAAATTTTGTGTAAATGACCATACATTTCTCAAACTTACAAGCAAGTGACGTAATAAGCCGGTACGACTTTTGTATGCTACATTTTTACCAAACATAATAAAAATTACATGTATATAATAAAAATTACAGAATACCTACTATTCTATTGTATTACAATAGATACTAATTGGGGTAGCAAGTAACTCTACGGATTAGCCCCACACGTCGCTCTCTTCACAAAGCCACACTTCTGAATACTTTATAAAAGGACACGGATTTATTTTGATATTTTTTTTACCTCGGACCTGGTTTATTGTATATGATTGTGACTTTTATATCCACTTCCATCAGCCTAGAAGCTTTTATTTTTGAAATGGTTACACAGTAGATACAAAAGAAATAATTGCGTATTTTTGTTCAAATTAAATAAGATAAGGGATTTATTGCCTTAAAATTCAGAACACTTTTTTAATTCTCGTGTACTCAACAATTTTACAACACAAAACCTCAAAATATGAAATATGGCGTGAAAATCTTGATCAATTATAAATACCTCGTTCCAAATGAATACAATCTTCCTCGCAATAAATTACCTTTATAATTACTTTATTTATATTTCGTCAGGAAAGCTGTTAAAAAGTGTGTCGAGAGCTTTATTGAGTTCATTGTTGGCTCGCTCAATATTTGACGGCAAATATAGGAGAGAAAGATATTTTGATACATCATTTTAAGTACCTGTGTACACAGCTCTTAAAAAATCACGGGCGTAGAGGTGGAATCTATAGATTCAGTTTTAATTTACTTTAGAAGGATATTTTTAATATTCAATAAAAAACAAACTACAAGCTTAATGCCCGTACTTTTTTAGCCAGATATGTCAATTGAGTTCAGGACATTTATACATTTCCTACAATTATTTAATAATAATATGCAATTGTTTACGAATTCCGTCACGGTTTGGTAAACTAAAATCAAGGTCGCTGGGTCACCTTCGTTCCCTTGCCCTTATTATAATTTTGTTAATAATTATTTTTTGTCAGTCTCGTATGACCTTTTGAACTTTATGGTCAAATACCTCGTCGACTGGCGCATTCATCGTTCGCTTGATTTTGATGATCTTGGCAATGGCGTCCTCAAAGCAGATGGTATAGTAAACACGGGTGTTGGTGTGTCGCGAGAGTGTTAGAACCGCGTGATGCACACCGTCGTGAATGCTCAATTTTATTATTAAAATTATTGCCAACACAAAAGTAAACCACTGAGATTCATGAATGGTATGTAGGTACATAGGGTTATTGAAATGAAAAAAAATAGTACACATTTTCAAAGCTTTTTTCGGAAAGTCAAAAGAAAAAACTACCACCGGTTCAACCCTAACCCGCCGAGAAGAACCGGCGTAAGAAATTCGCAATATATTTGGGGCAAGAGAGCAAATCTAAAACACGGGCTACTATTTTACTTATACACCATCTTGCCCTGTCTGAAAATATTCTCTAATTTTCTTCTATTTCGAATGTAAAACGTGAACGCGAAAGATATGTTTTAACGAAAAAGAAATTTCCGCTGTATTGTTATGTTATATTTTATTGTACCATCAACGGCAAAATCGCTAAATGCGACCCCAAAATTAATAACAGACGTACGCCTAATCAATGTGCCTCATTTTCCCCCTTACTCAAACAAACAGATTATAACTATTAGGCTTGGTGCAGACGGGCCACAACAGTTTATTCCCACTCATGGGCATAGCGAGGTACGGGCAGCGAGGAGCAGCTGCTATGTAGGTATGTAGGATAAAATGTAGCCTATGTGTTTATCCAGAGTCTAAGCTACTACCATTCCAAATTTTATTAAAATCCGTTTCTTGCGTGAAAGAGTAACAAACATCCATCCAAAACTTTCACATTTATAATAGTAGTAGGATAGTAGGATAACGCATAGCTGCGTCTGAGTCGCAACGCAACAAAGTGAATTTCGGAAATGTATTATAATACCTCAGTGAAGGCGACCATTCCACAGCCACAATAATTTTATTAATTCACATATAGACCTAATTAATGAAATTGGTAAAACGGGTTTATACTTGGTATGAGCACACAATTATAAATGTATTCTGATTATCTATAAAATCTGTCATATTTGTATTGTAACTAATTTGAACTGGTTGCCGCACTGTCGAAGGTATAATGGAGCCTTTGTGTTCCCGTCTCGAATATTTTCACTGTAAAATTCTTTCAGAAAATCCTGGGTTAAAAAACACCGCGACTGCATTTTTAAGATTTCCATTCATTATATTATATATTAATTCCATTATATTTATATTCCATTCATTATATTCATTCCATTCATTCATATCATTAAAAAGATACACGTTTCCCTGCAAGAGTTCGAATGGCAAGATAATCAAAGTCAATGTCGAAGGCATCGCTAGCTATACTAGACGGCGCGAGGACGACGGCGCGAGGAAGACGGCGCGAGGAAGACGGCGCGAGGACGACGGCGCGAGGACGACGGCGCGAGGAAGACGGCGCGAGGACGACGGCGCGAGGACGACGGCGCGAGGAAGACGGCGAGTGGTAGAGTTGTTTGCCACGTTCAACGTTGATGATTAACTAATTTTCATTTTAGGAAAACAATTACTTTTATATTAGACTCAGATGCATTTAATTGGTATACAGGTGTATTTTCATAGGAATTAAATATTTAACTCATCATTAGATTACAATAATATTGTGTGTTGAGTGTATGTATTACTAAACATTTACAGAAAAATATCATGACCATCATGATCACTGCCGTACAACGCACAGGCTTTGAAGGACACGTGCCCGCCACGTTGTATCGGTCGGCGTGGTTATGAATAAAATTCAAGTATCTCAAAGGATAATCTGGTCAAAATTTAAAGTCATAATAATATAATAAGCTGTTAATTTAAAATTACTAACATACACTTCAATTTTATTTACTTGTACTATGTATATATTGTATTGAATACTTTACACCCTCAGCTTATGTATGAAACCAGGTTTAATAAATGTTGAATTCTTATTGTTTTCACATATTTTATATAACCTAGTTCATACTTTGGTATACATAGTATTTTGATTTTGTAACTGAAGTTTTCATACAATTTTTAAAGTTTCGAAAGCTTTACGGATTCAATATATCATGCAATTTATTTAGTGTAGCGTCTGTAGACACGATTAGTCACTGCCAGTAGTCAGTGCCATTAGTGCAGCTTCTAGAACAGTCCTAAGCCCTGTAACTTATGGACCTATATTGCTGGAGCCTTTAAAAACGAGACGTGTGCGTGACCAGTTATGTTATAATCAAAAGATATAAACTATAACCCGACTATGCAAATTATATAGCCAATGTCACCCGGGCATTTGTTACGAATGTATTGACACCTCGTAAATTAAAATCGGATCATTAGTTTAGGCGCTACGATGGAACAAACATACTTACATAGATACATAAACTGCCAAAATCATTACCCTTCCTTCTGGCTTTGCCGTACTCGGGTAAAAAGTATTGTAACCAACACATTAAATACAGGTTGATTTCAAAATAAAAACACATATTCGAGGAGTAGTCAGTATTCGATTCTCGTTACAAAAATATATAATCTATTATAACTAAATGTATATACTTTATTTACAATTAAAAAATCCTATTTTTAATTTTTGTCTGACCACCTGTCTGTCTGTCTCTTAGTTCCAGCTAATCTCTGGAACGGCGGGATTTCACTGGCAGATAGCTGATATTTAATGGCTTGTCTATGCTTCCGTCTTGTCTATGACAGACGGAAGCGGAAAGGGCGCGAGAAGGCGCCCGCGCCGTCTGCCGGCAAGGCGGACGGCCATTATTATTATAAAATCACCAACTACGTTGACAAGGTTAGCAATCTTTTATTTAAGTAAATACGGCAAGTAATTAAACTAAATATCGATAATTGTGCATTTCGGCGTGGACAAAGTGGCGACCGTGACAGGACACCGAATATTACGTGAATTGGCGTGCGTTGAAAATAAGTGTTGTAAGTACATAGGCGCGGGCCGGTCTTAAAACCAAGGTATGCATATTTTGCCTTTTCCCAAGTAATTGCCGTACCTATTTCCCATTCCAATCCTATCTGTATTGTTCATTCCGTGGTGCATAACATATAATTTGTGAATTTCAAATACAAAGTCGACGCCTTGTTGTACTGTCGGCGCCATATTTTTCCCAAAGGTATCTAATTTAGTGGCACCTAACATATTATTTTAACATACACATTGGAATTGTAACATTATTCTGTATTGTGTGTTGTTATATCATAAAATTTCCCTTTTTCCAAAGTTATCTTCAACATAATTCGTACTCTAAAAGAAATTTCAACTTTACGAGGCGGACATCGCCATATTGAAATTATAGGTTATCATTAATATGTAAAATTGTTTACGTATAATTTAGTCGCATTATACCCGAATTCTTTAAGCTATTGCTTTATTGTCATTTCATAGCCTTTGTGCCGAATATTTCAGCGCCCGGTGGGGTCGCCGATCACAAATCGTTTCGCCGGCCGGCGTGCTCGGCGTTGGGGCGGCGCGGGCGCCCTCGGCCTCCGCTAGCAATAATCGCGACGGGCGAGTGTGCTTCGCGCCGGCACGCAGTGGTGTGAGTCGATTGCGGCTGGATCGAAAACGGTCAGACCTTTCCTTTTATAAAAAGTTTTTCGTGAATTTGCAATGTCTAAAAGTGAATCAAAAACAAGATCTAAAAGTCCTATGATGGCTTTAAGCGTACAACGTTTGGACTCTAGTGGTGACCAAGTAAAAATCTTAACTAAGAAACGTGGAATTGTTCGAGCTAGGTTAACTAATTTTAAAAATTACGTACAAGTTTTTAACACCTCAACTACTTATTCAAATTTACAAATAAGGGAATTGAGTTTAAGATTGGCTCAAGTTCAGGAATTATTTTCAAACTTCGATATAATACAAACCGAAATAGAGGAGCTTTCAGATAATTTTGAGGAATTAACAATTCAGCGTGAAATTACCGAGAAGGAATTTGTTACTCAAATAGCTTATGCACAGTTAATAATCGACACATTTTCAGCAAACGATAAAAATTCTGAACATGGATCTGAGAAGTCGCATCAGTCTAATTGTTGTCATGTGAGTGGTGGAAGTATGCCAGTACGGCTACCGACTATTAATCTACCTACCTTTGATGGTAATTATACAAAGTGGTTAGAGTTCTGTGACTCGTTCAAGTCATTAATACATGAGAATGATGCGATTTCACCGATTAACAAATTTCATTATTTAAGGCATTCGTTACAAGGAAGTGCCTCTGTAACTATTAAATCTATAGATTTTTCTGCTAATAATTATGAACCTGCGTGGATTAATTTATGTGAAAAATACAACAATAAAAACATTTTAGTAAATAATCATTTGAAGGCGATTGTAAATTTAAACCCAATTCAGAAGGAATCATTCAGTGCCCTTAGGTATTTATGTGATCAAGTTTTTAAAAATTTAAGTGCGCTTAATAGTCTTGATATTTCCACGACGGGGTGGGACCCTTTAGTTTTATTCTTAGTCTCAGCCAAATTAGATCCCGTAAGCAGTGTCAAGTGGGAAGACTATAAAGGACATATTTCACAAATGGCCACACTTAAAGATTTTAAAACATTTATTCAAAATAGAGCGAATACATTAGAAAGTAGAAGTACAACCAATAATTATTATGACAATAAAATTAATAACATTAAATCTAATAATAACAATAAAGGCAATGGCAATTTTAATAAAAACATAAAATCATTTCTCGTTTCGGAGGTTTCCAAAAAGGGTTCTTGTCTTGTTTGTAATAAATTAAACCATTTTGTCCATCAATGTCACAAGTTCAAAACAATGAGTGTAGACGAAAGAATTTCTGTAGCTTCAAAACTTCATTTATGTATCAACTGCTTACGTTTTGGTCACACGGTAGCAGAATGCCCTTTGAAAGGTCGATGCCGCATCTGTCAAGAAAAACATAATACATATTTACATAAAAACAAAAATACAGTTAACAATAGGGTTGTTGAGAACACCACATTAACTTGTATTAATACAGTAAGTCTACCAGCGACATCACCAGGCCAAGTCATACTGTGTACAGCTCGAGTCAAAATTATTAACAAAGAAACCAATCGCACTTATCTTGCTCGCGCGCTGTTAGACACGGGAAGCCAGGTGTCTTTTATCACTGGTGACCTAAAACGAAAATTAGAAGTAGTTTCAAAAAAAATTGGTAGTTTCAATATTTCTGGTATAAGTAATATTACATGTCCAGTGTCTGAAAGATGTAGTATTTTAGTAAAGTCATGTGTAAGACCTTTCAGTGTAAACATTAATTGTTTAGTTATACCTAAGATAACGGGTACTATTCCAAAAACCAAAGTCGACATTCAAAATTTAAATCTACCCGGTAATCTAGAACTTGCTGACCCTTCATTTCATGAACCCTCCGAAATAGATATTTTGTTAGGTGCAGACATATTCTTTGACATTCTTTGTCCCAATAAAATTAAATTAGGTCCAAATAAACCTATTCTTCAAGAAACTAAATTAGGATGGATAGTAGCTGGCCCTACTGTTCAAGATAATAATAATTCTGTCCCATCCATCCTTTTAACAGCTGGCTCTGCTAACCAGCCAAAGGCAAACGGTGATGTTTGTTCTCAGCTCTTGCTTCAAGATGCGGATGCCCATTCTTTGATGTCACTTCAAGACGTCAACCTACCCCATGAAGTATCACTTCAAGATACTTCTGGCTCCAATTATTTGATGTCACTTCAAGACGTCAACCTACCCCATGAAGTATCACTTCAAGATACTTCTGGCTCCACTTCTTTGATGTCACTTCAAGACGTCAACCTACCCCATGAAGTATCACTTCAAGATACTTCTGGCTCCAATTCTTTGATGTCACTTCAAGACGTCAACCTACCCCATGAAGTATCACTTCAAGATACTTCTGGCTCCAATTATTTGATGTCACTTCAAGACGTCAACCTACCCCATGAAGTATCACTTCAAGATACTTCTGGCTCCAATTATTTGATGTCACTTCAAGACGTCAACCTACCCCATGAAGTATCACTTCAAGATACTTCTGGCTCCAATTCTTTGATTCACTTCAAGACGTCAACCTACCCCATGAAGTATCACTTCAAGATACTTCTGGCTCCAATTATTTGATGTCACTTCAAGACGTCAACCTACCCCATGAAGTATCACTTCAAGATACTTCTGGCTCCAATTATTTGATGTCACTTCAAGACGTCAACCTACCCCATGAAGTATCACTTCAAGATACTTCTGGCTCCAATTATTTGATGTCACTTCAAGACGTTAACCTACCCCATGAAGTATCACTTCAAGATACTTCTGGCTCCAATTATTTGATGTCACTTCAAGACGTCAACCTACCCCATGAAGTATCACTTCAAGATACTTCTGGCTCCAATTCTTTGATGTCACTTCAAGACGTCAACCTACCCCATGAAGTATCACTTCAAGATACTTCTGGCTACAATTCTTTGATGTCACTTCAAGATGTCAACCTACCCCATGAAGTATCACTTCAAGATACTTCTGGCTCCAATTCTTTGATGTCACTTCAAGACGTCAACCTATCCCATGAAGTATCACTTCAAGATACTTCTGGCTCCAATTATTTGATGTCACTTCAAGACGTCAACCTACCCCATGAAGTATCACTTCAAGATACTTCTGGCTCCAATTCTTTGATTCACTTCAAGACGTAAACCTACCCCATGAAGTATCACTTCAAGATACTTCTGGCTCCAATTATTTGATGTCACTTCAAGACGTCAACCTACCCCATGAAGTATCACTTCAAGATACTTCTGGCTCCAATTATTTGATGTCACTTCAAGACGTCAACCTACCCCATGAAGTATCACTTCAAGATACTTCTGGCTCCAATTATTTGATGTCACTTCAAGACGTTAACCTACCCCATGAAGTATCACTTCAAGATACTTCTGGCTCCAATTATTTGATGTCACTTCAAGACGTCAACCTACCCCATGAAGTATCACTTCAAGATACTTCTGGCTCCAATTCTTTGATGTCACTTCAAGACGTCAACCTACCCCATGAAGTATCACTTCAAGATACTTCTGGCTACAATTCTTTGATGTCACTTCAAGACGTCAACCTACCCCATGAAGTATCACTTCAAGATACTTCTGGCTCCAATTCTTTGATGTCACTTCAAGACGTCAACCTATCCCATGAAGTATCACTTCAAGATACTTCTGGCTCCAATTATTTGATGTCACTTCAAGACGTCAACCTACCCCATGAAGTATCACTTCAAGATACTTCTGGCTCCAATTCTTTGATGTCACTTCAAGACGTCAACCTACCCCATGAAGTATCACTTCAATATACTTCTGGCTCCAATTCTTTGATGTCACTTCAAGACGTCAACCTACCCCATGAAGTATCACTTCAAGATACTTCTAGGTCCCATCATTCCCTTGAGGTATCACTTCGGGATGCTTCTAGGTCCCCCAATTTTACACTTTGTCCTGAAGTATCACTTCAAGATACTTCTAGGTCTCATCATTCCCTTGAGGTATCACTTCGGGATGCTTCTAGGTCCCCCAATTTTACACTTTGTCCTGAAGTATCACTTCAAGATACTTCTAGGTCCCATCATTCCCTTGAGGTATCACTTCGGGATGCTCATAGGTCCCCCAATTTTACACTTTGTCCTGAAGTGTCATGTGAAGATAAGTCTAGATTCCCCCATTTCAAACCAATACAAGATAATTCCGTGTCTAACCCTTCAACATCACTAGGACAAGCTTTGCGTGATATCAGTCCTTCAAGATACTTCCGGGTCTTCTTCCATATCACGTAAAGATATAGATGCTTGTTCTCGGGTATCACTTCAAGATGCCTCGGAGTCATTATTGGTGTCACTTAGAGATGTCAAACCTTATTCCGAAGTATCACTTTTTGATACTTCTGGGTACACTCCTTTAAATTTCTACTCCGAAGTATCGCATCAAGATAATAATTCCGGGTCTTCTTCCATATCACTATAAGATATGGTTGCTTGTTCCCAGGATCATCTACAAGATACTCCTGAGCCTTTTTCTAATTCCTGTAAAACTTTAAAAAAAAAGTTCTTCCTTTTCTTCTTTCATATCACTTCAGGACATACATGAGTCTATTAAGAAATTCTGGAAAATGAGTATTGTTATCTAAGGGCAATTCCTCATTGCCCTTAGATAACAATACTCATTCTTCAGAAGAACAATTTTGTGAATCTCATTTCATAACGCATACCAAGCGTTTACCTAACGGTCGATTTTCTGTCATGATGCCGCTGACGGAAGATCCGGAGCAGGCTCTTGGTAATTCATTTTCTATTGCAATAAAACGTTTCTTCAACCTTGAAAGAAAATTAAATAAATCTAAACTCACTGGTCCATTGCAGGTTGATGAACTTGAAAATTCCTTGAGACTTTTATTAAAACAAAGCCAATTAGAGACTTTCTTTTCTGATAAACAGCTTCTACAAAACAATAAAACCTTGCATCACAAAAGCAAACTACTACCTCTTAATCCTTTCTTAGATAACGATGATTTATTGAGAGTAGGAGGTAGACTATCTCATTCCCACTCGGAATATTCAAAAAAACATCCTGTCTTACTTGACGCTAAGCATCATTTAACTAAAATTATTTTCCAACACGATTTACGTTTGTATCATGCGGGTCCGCAATTGCTACTTTCATCTATTCGTGAACAATATTGGCCCATCGGGGGCAGAGTTTTGGCTCGTTCCATTTATAGAAAATGTGTGGTCTGTTGTCGTTTGCGTGGCCAGACCTTACAACCTAAAATGGGAGATTTACCTGTAGTAAGAACTTGTCCAGATTTTCCTTTTAATCAATGTGGTGTCGATTTTGCCGGGCCCTTTATGATTTCTTCTAAAAAGGGACGTGGGAACCGTATAACGAAGGCATATTTATGCGTGTTTGTGTGCCTTGTAACCAAGGCTATTCATTTAGAAGTCGTTAGGTTCGTATCGAGACGCGGAAAACCGGCAGTAATATACTGCTACGATGGGAAAAACTTCGTAGGCGCTAATAATGAGTTAGGTAAAGTTATGCGATCCAGTCGACATGCGATTCACACTTATGCAACCAATGAAGGCATAAAGTTTATGTTTTCACCCCCTTATGCCCCTCACTTTGGTGGGATATGGTAATCAGGCGTTCGTTGCGCCAAATATCATTTAAAACGTATAGCAGGAAATGCTTCTTTAACTTTTGAGGAGTTAACCACTTTGTTTGCACAGATAGAGGCAATCCTCAACTCCCGACCTATATCTGCTTTATCGTCAGATCCTACTGACCTTAATCCTTTAACTCCTGGGCATTTTTTAATTGGCCGCCCGTTGATGTCTGTACCGACACCGCCTACTGCACCCTCGAGACCCCGTCCGAGAGAATCCGTCAACATTTTTGGGACCGATGGAGACGTGATTTCCTTTCGGAGTTGCAAACCCGAACCAAATGGGCAAAGGATCGACCGTCTATACGAGTAGGAGATCTCGTGCTGCTAAAGGAAGAAAATCTGCCTCCCTTACACTGGAGGATGGGTCGCGTCACCAAACTGTATGAAGGCACAGACAGTATTTGCAGAGTTGCTGACGTTCATACCACAAAGGGCACCGTCAAGAGGGCAGTTACAAAAATGTGCGTCATTCCCGTGTCAGCAGAAGAAGTGTTGGAGCCCAGTCTCCAACGGCCCCCCAGGATGTCTATGCTTCCGTCTTGTCTATGACAGACGGAAGCGGAAAGGGCGCGAGGAGGCGCCCGCGCCGTCTGCCGGCAAGGCGGACGGCCATTATTATTATAAAATCACCAACTACGTTGACAAGGTTAGCAATCTTTTATTTAAGTAAATACGGCAAGTAATTAAACTAAATATCGATAATTGTGCATTTCGGCGTGGACAGGCTTATTTTATTGATTGTTGATATTTAATGGTAAAAGTTGACAAAAGCTACTTTTATCTTAGGGTTCCGTTTAAAAAAATTAAGTTCCGTTTCCGTTACTTCTAAGCAAACGAAGATGCGGGCATCAGCGTTTTTTTTTATTTGGGGCAACAAACACTGATCTAACATGATTATAACCTAAGCATGTAGAGTATGCGTTTAGCACAAGGATAAGTTACAATGTATCTCAATAGATATATAAATAATTTATATTATTTAAAAAACAACGTTTACATGTTTTTTATTTATTTTTTTATTTATTAACGCCTTCACACCACGTTAATCTGGTCCCGTGGAAAGTTCTCGAAGAACTTGTGTTACGGGTACCTGAAAACGGAAATATATTTAATACTTTTATAGTACCTATACATATATGTATTTAATATTTTATTATATAATACACATATTTAAAACACATCCATGACCCGGGAACACAAAAATTTTTTGTTCCCTGGCGGGATACGAACCCGCGACCTCCGGCTTGAGCGCCAACACGCTAACCACTGAGCCACAGAGGTCGTCAAAAAAAAAAACAATGTAATTAATCAATATATAATTTTGTTTAAGCACTTAAGGAAAAGTTTACACAGATATGACAGTAGCTCACAAAAACTACGTGCTTATACTCGTATAAGTTATTATTTATTTACTACTATTATTTATTAATTTATTTATGGCACCCTTACTCAATCAACACACTCTTAAAACTGGTGATTATTATAATAAGCTATGCTATTGATAAATTTGTTCAGGTAACAGTTTACAACTAGGTATGGCACTAGGCAACCCAGCCCTACGACAGAGTATCAGGTTCGAGCTTGTTGTATGGTGAAATTTCATTATTAGTTGTGTAATTGCAAAATGTTTTATTACCCCCCACCAGTGCATGCAAAAAGAAAGAGTCAAAACAACTGTTGCTTACTACACGCTTCAATTTTTTTTTTCTTATTTACTGATTCATTTAAAAATATTTACATTCCACCGTACTAATTACATTTTGTAATCATGAAATGCACATACATATTTATTCAAAACAATATACACAAATACGTAATCAAAATTTCACTGCTTCAATTAATAATTAATCTACGCCCATGCGTTGGTTTTAATTTAATAAGTAAGTCAAAGCTCTCCGAGAAAAGCTCGGTTACACCTCGGAGTTCTAGTAAATTAAAAAAATAAAAATTTGGCATATTTTTATATTATATAGGTCTTGGCACCTTACATATGGAATAATAAAAAAAAAAAAGAAAACAAAAAAACTTGAGAGGTGTCAAGGGACACCCGGATGGAACGAAGTTATATATATGTATATATTATAATATAAATATATAGTTGATAATGAAGAATTGAAGCCTATTTTGGAAGATATGACAGAAGATGGACAGCCGGACAGAAAAATGTTAACAATTTATATTTTATTGTAAGTACCGATCATACTTTTAAATGCATTAAGTGAAAATAAAAGCTGTTAATTTGAAATTACAAACAGACACTTCAATTTTGTTTATCTGTATAGATATAATATATTATATTATACAAAACAAATAGTTGAACTAAGTAGTCAAAGATGGCCGAAAGCACTTCGAAGGAATGCCGATAACAGTCACAATGTGTAATTGCTAAATTCTACATTATTGTCAAGGTGATAAGGTCGTTTTTGTATCATTCTTAATAGTCGTTATTACATTGTGATTTCGAGTGGCAAAACAATCCAAAAACAATAGGTCTATAGGTATTTTGGCAAAGTGATATTTGACAGATTTCACATTCATGGCGATGCGGCGTGGCGTGGTGTTCGTGGGATTAAAAATAGCGTGGTCTGTGACGTGGCATGTGGGTGGCATTAATCTAAAACATTTTTATAAAAACAACAAAAACGTGTGAAATTTTATAGTGCATGATATTTTAAATTTGACCGACGTGTGACTCAGCATACAGGACAACGACAAAGAGAATTTAAAAAAGTTAGACAGAAAAACGATGGACGAATGCGTTCGTCCCGCCGTGCCGTTTGATTATAACCTTCATTACACTCCGTTGATGTGGTCAATCTATGCACATTTGACATCTCATAGGTAGTTCATTGATTCCTTTATTAAAAAAACCATTCGGACAGGAATCAATAAAATCTTTGGAGGCGCTTTGGACTACCCCATCTGAGTTGAATTTTTTCCCTTGCAAGAAGTTATCCAAATTTCTAAAAAAAAATGGTAATCTGTTGGAGCGAGGTCCGGGAAGTACGGTGGATGACATTCCAATTGAAGCTCCTCTAATTTGGTAGCCGTCTGTTGCCCTGCGTTGCCCTGAAGCAGCAGTGGCCTAGAGCGAATGACGAACCTCGTTTGTTTTCAACAACAATTCAAAACAATTAGAGAAATATATAAATATTCGATATCTTTCACAAAAGACTTCAAGCCGTTATAAGGATTCAATAAAAATAAGGCAGATCACAAATGTAGAAATATTGCAATAACATAAAGTCGCCAAATTTCCCGGGCACAGATGCATTTGATAAACGGCTACAGCTAGATGGAGAGAAATGTATATTTGATTCTCGATATAATATTTTTATTGGAGATTTTTCGTGATTACGAGATAATGTTTTTACATTGTATTTTTATTGTATGAATACGGTAGCAACATGGCTTTGGTAGTAGGTAGGTAGGCATATTCACATCATTTTTAGTGTACAAAAATTTAAATTAACTTATAGAAAGTTTGGTTAAAAAAGGTTCACAAGAAAATGAACAATATCTATAAACTTATTGGTAAGAAAAAAAAACTTAATGCAATTTCAGATTATTTTTTTAAATCACAAAGAGAACTGCATGCTGTGAAAATTAAAACAAGTTTTAGAACATATTAAAATCCTAATAAAATTACTTCAACAATGAATAATGTAATAATTAGGTACAGAGAGTTGCATTTGAATTAGTTCAGTATACAAGTCCTTAATGGCATTCGACGAACGTGACCGGACTTAGGTGAACAAGATACTGCAGCTAAATATTTAACAAACCAGGGTTTTTTCGCAAACATTTTCTAATATAATATTAACAGAATTTGTTTCTTATTCCCCGAGGAATATTTTCGAGAGCTGCATTCATAAAATATTTGGTACCTATTTTAATGAAAATATTAAAGACTGAAAATGCCGTGATCAACTTTTACAGAGATGAATTAAATATTCAAACAGTTGTGTTCAACTTTATATGGGAAAACATTTCTTCCCAACTCTTTTTAACCTCTTGCAAGTTTTACTTAACCCTATCTAATATAGTAGATGTAGTAAAAGCTAAGATTACGAATTAAAGCAGACAAAAAGATTCGAAAACGGAAGTATATATTTTTTATTACAATAACTCTCATATTGAATTAAATTGTTTATAAGCTAAGATTAAATCCATTTTATAATTAAGTGTCTTTAAGATTTATCTGAGTCGAAATTTATTTATTTAAATCCAATCTAAAGTTACATTGGGGTTATTAATTAATACAAATCTCATCGAAGTGGGTTGTAGCTGGTGAATTTATATCCGCGACACGTAAAGCCAATGCGCCCGGGCATTCATTTATCTTCCTCACTTTACATAAAATAAAACCCTGTACACGAGAGCGTAAGTACGCTACGATTTCGTCGTGAATACGCTGCGATTTCGTCGTGAAAACGCTGCGATTTCGTCGCGATCACGCTGCGAGTACACTGCGATGGTTATGACGTCTAAGGGTCAGTTCACACCGCGAAGATACGCGATATATTTTTAAGATACATATTCAACATTTAACTTTATTTACTACACAATAAGATACACGTTTTATGTGACATCAGTCATATACTGCACATTCGAATGCAATGTAACGTGTATCTTCTTGGGTAATGAATAAGCTTTCAATTTTGAATAGCTATTTTAAAAATGCAGAGCTATGAGAGCGTATCGTTTTGTTTCGGTGTGAATTGTCCCTAGTCCAAGGTATTGCGCAACCGATCCTTGGTGTGGGGTAAATTTGTCGTTTTTTGACACGATCTCATCTTTCGCGCTTATCGCGACGTATTGTGCAGTGTGGTAAAGACGCTGTACTTCGCTTCCTTGGGCACTCGCTTGTACGCGCATTAATAAAAATCGTACACAATTTACAATAGCGACAAAGTTCCTGCTTGACCAGTTTCTAAGCATTTTCCTTTTCACTGGAACGAATCAAAGTATTTAAACACAAAGGAAGTGCCCGCAACGACAGCAGACGTGGTTGAACTACGTATTTACACGTGAGTATATGTAAGCGATTTGCAGCTTATCCCCGCTCGAGCGGCGACTTGTTCGATAGTACAGGCATTCATTGCGTTCCGAAGCACCAAGCTTACAAACGCGCCCTTGTGCACATGGTCTAAGAGTGGCCCAGGTTCACATTTTAATTTGGCGAGCGGTTCAATACGTCAGTAATATTACGGCAACGGACGCAATGATTTCTCGGAAATCTTTTAATCTGGTTATTAATTTAATGCGATTTTAATTCGCAGTTCATTTGCAGTTTTGTATATTTCAAATAGAAAATATTTTGCTGCTCAAAATACCGAGTAAGTTATTTTTTGGGCAATAATATGTGCAATCTCGAGATTAGCCCGGAACTGATAGCAATAGCAACCATTGCCGTGCATACTGCGATGACCATATTATGTTGTTTAAAAGGGCAAGGTGTAAAAAAAAAAAATAACGTTCCGTACAAAACGGAAAAAAATCACTTGTCTTGTACGGGGACATTAACCCGCATAAATATTTATTTTATTCTGTTTTTTTATATATGTTGTGATAGCAACAGAAATACACCTGTGAAAATTTCAGGTATCACGGTTCGTGAGATACAGACTGGTGACTGGCAGATGGAAGACCAGACGGACGGACAGACAGTCAGCGAAGTCTCAGTAATAGGGTCCCGTTTTTACCCATTGGGTACGGAACCCTAAAAGTACACTATCCAACGTTGACATAGCCCTCTCACTACTACATCGCCAAACAACAATTATGCTATTATTATAATAATTATGAATGTTTGTGTGGATAGATGGATGGATTGATAGATGTTTGTGACTCTCTCACGCTAAAACTACTAATTTTAATGAAATTTGGTATGGTAGTAGCCTATGCTTAAACCCGGAGACTAAACTTTTTGGGTTACATTTTATCTCGAAAAAGTTTTCGCATTTACGCGGATGAAGTCGCGGGCAAAAGCTTGTATAACCAAATCCGGACTAAATCCGTCCCTGACAAATTTCCCTTTACAGCATAAGAGCCAATTAAATCTACATTGACGTGAGCAAGTCCAAGTCACTATTCCCCGATGGCCAGGTCGACCACGATCTACACATTAAAACAGTGCTACTGCCTTTGAATAATTTACCCTAACTTTGCGGTAACGTCACTAAACTTTGCCATATCAAACATTTGCAGAATATATTGCACTGAAATAACGTCACACTGGACATGTGCAGCTAATTCGCATAAACTTAGTACTTATCTATTGTAATTCAATAATAATATATTCAAAACTTAACATCACCTGGATGATTGACATATTCAGGGGGTCTCAAGGAGTCAAAATCATGACAGCGCCCATACAAATTTTATTCGACAACATTACATTTACGACGCTGTATTTGACAGTCAGTCCTGCTGGGTCCACTGCTATGGGAAAAACCCAGAAAACACTTTTTCTTTAGATACGTCCTAATATCTAAGAAAACCTTTAGTCATTCCATGCAAAATCCTCTGTATAATAATTAATTAATGTGTTTTCTTTAGTCGTTTAGTCATTTGCTGATTGCATTAACACTTAAGTGAATAAATACACAAAATAGAAGTCAGTTAACTGAAAGATACTGTAAGTTTGTCCCGCGCCATTTGATGGTCAACTTAAAAGAATACAATACGAGTAATAACCCGTACATCTAACACATTATTCCCACTAACTATCTAAAATATCAAAATGCTAATAAGCTTTAAGTTTTACCTGATCCATCCCGGAGTGGGGTAGTTTTGAAACAGTTTGGGGTTAATTTTACGTTACCGCGCGTGGGGTACGCTGCAAGCCGTATTTATTACCCCACCGCTCTAATGATGGTTGTATTACTTAAACGCTTGCAGTAAATTTGAGTTTTAAAACAGACTAATTAGGAACGAAGTTATTACCATAGTAGAGAAGAGTTTTATCTTGTTTGTTATATGTTTGGAAGGATTTCATCATCATTGTTCGTGGACTTTTAACGGTAGCAAACCCCTTTTAGGAGGCACATATAGGTACGCTAAGTAATTATGTACCCATTATATAAAGTTTTTTCAACTTGTAAGCCACTGTTGAGGCCGATTATACAAAAGGCGTGTACAAAACCTTTATTTAAAAAGTTCTATTCGAAGATAGACACAATTGGGGTAGATTGAGAAAAAAAATCATCCCCACTTCTTAAAGGTTCGGGAGGACCTCTAAAATAAATATTTTTTTCATTATTTTATGCTAACAATCTTTAAGTATAAAGTACAATACTAAATTTCATCAACTTATATTCATAATTATAGAGGTCAGCAGAGGCGGACAGACAGACGGACAGACGGACGGACACAGCGAAACTACAAGGGTCCCTTGTCGTTATTAACTTATTGGATTTTATGGATCGCGGTTTTTTCGTGCTGTAAAGTAACCGAACCATCGACCTATGTTATAAGATTATAATCAATATTAGTGTTATTATTAGTGTTACTCCAAAATTAAATCTAGAATTATGCAGAAATGAAAATGTTTTTCTGGAATTTTGTGCGTTCATTAATCTTAAACAATTGTTGCGAAATGTAGGGATATATCTTATGCCGTGGTCACTTAAACCATTGTTGTAAATATGAAAATGAGAGAACAAGAATAACACACGCAAACTAAGTACAATTTACCTTAACATTATGTTATACCAGGCCAGGCCCAGAGTATACTCTCTACCGCTGTGTTATACTCACAAGACAAATTATATGTTGACCTCTTAATTATCCTACAAGGCGGGCGACGACTTAGGCCAAGACCAGAGTAGCGTTTTGAGTATTCCGTAATAACTACAAGGAACATTTATAGTTTTGTTCTGTCCGTCATCCCTTGCTAACTTCGGTATTTTTAAATTTACTGGTACCGACTTCGAAATTAAGAAGATTGAGTAGAGAAATAGTTACAATTTTAGGCGACTTTAAAAGGGGAATTATTTGGAATATAAGATTTATTTCATACTTTTTTGTGTATTTTTACTTTGGAAGTCGGTTCCATTTTTTGTGATATTTGTTAAATTATTATTAATACATTTGAAGAACGTTTAAAATAAACGATCAAATGTACAATTGAATACGCGCCAAGCTACCATTAGGTATGTTAAATAAGGTGACAATGATTACTGTAAGGTACATAGTGGCATATGCTTGCAGTTCTTTAAACAATGCCGCAAAAAAATTCCAAACGCGTATCTTTAAGGATTGAGGAGTTCTGTTCAGTGCTTTAGGATCCAGGGTATACCTTGGTGCAAAATCTTATTTTTTGGTAGCATATCATAACACACTTCAGAAAAAGTAAAATCACTATATGTGTCCATATAAATTTCGAGGAGTTCCCTCGATTCCTCATGGATCCCTTCATCAGGTTACCACTTTGATATCAAAAGGACCAATTTGAATACATCAAAGAAATAATTTTGAACATCGGTCCACAGACGGCGGAGTAACCGTTGAAAATACAAAAAAAATATATTATAAAAGACGAAATTTTGTATAGTTTTATATAGATTATAATATAAAAACATTTTTGGTTTTGATCTCCCCCTGGCATTTTTAAACTAGGTATAAAAGGCAAAGACACAGAAACATGTAAAAACCTTTTGCGCGTGATAGAGCTTACGGAGCCCTCCTCAGACATATAGTCCTGACATGCTCTTGGTTATTACCAGAGAGCGCTTTTGAGTAAGAATAGTAATTAGACTCTTGTCATTGCGGTTTGCGCACCTTTTGATGCCAAGAAAAGAAAAGTGCGGGTCAATTCACACCGAAACGTAACACAACGCGACGCTCCGCTGCATTTTTAGATAGCAATTCAAAATTTAACTTTATTCACTACACAAGAAGATACACGTATAACGGCCGTCATACACCGCACATGAGCTGTGCAGCGCGGTGCAACTTGACATTTGAACTCATACAACGTGTATCTTCTCTTCTTGTTTGCTGAAAGTAACGTTCAATTCTGAATAGCTATCTTAAAATGCAGCGCCGCGTCAATTAACATCCGTAGCTCGATGTCTGACGGATCGTCCTGTCTCCGTTAGTGCGCGCGTGTTCCCAGTTGCTCCGTAGCGTAATACGTTGAGCCCTGCTCCGTATTCGCTACGTCGTAGTCCTGCCTACGCGCCACTACGTGCCGACCCGCTTCTAGTGCAGCTATAGACTCCTGATAGTGACCGTAAATTCACACCTTATTCATTAGAATAGGCTGTGGATTTGCGCCTTGCTGGGGAGTTGCCCTGCTCTTGGCCTCCCGTTGAGTTTCGGCTCGGCGTTGGGTCACGAGGAGACAGCCCCCCTAAGTGTGTGTACCGTCTTCGTGTATGTACACTTAGTGTATCGTCCGTCCACGTAAAGTGTGAGTACCTTTTGTGTTTGTGATACGTACACTTGTTACCGTTCAGTGTTGACTGTTTTGTGTGACTTGTGTGTTTTATGTTACTTACGTAACCATGTCGGACCTGTGGCACCGCCGCGATCACCTGGACCATTCCCGTACGGACTCCCGAGTCGTCGTACAGCCCGGCCTCATCGAGGTCCAGCTCACGCTCGACCCAGGACCGCACGCACCACCGCCCGCTCACCGAACCTAGCTTGTGCGGACAGGACACCGCCCGCCCCGGGTCGCCTTCGGCATTCTCGCGGGGGTGTACTGGTAACCCCCCGCCCCAATGCCTCCCGACGGCGGCCTGCGACGGGTCTGGGCCCCGCCCGGCACAGCTGATCAGGGTTCGGCCAACTGTATTGCGCAGGCGTGCGACCCCCGCCAGCCTGCTGCTCACCTGGGACGCCACAACATCCCACAAGGGGACGCTCCCCGTACCACCGCGGGCTCAGCCCGCCCCTCGCCGGCTCCACAGCCGCGACAACACCGCGCCGCGCCGGCTGCTCAGCCGCGCGGCCCACACCAGCCCACCGCGAGCTCTCCGCGCTCGCCCGATGCTTCGCCGGCCCCACAGCCGCACGACAACCACCGAGCCGCACCCACTGCGGCCACAGAAATCCGCTCTAGCCCGCCGCGTGAGTACCGTTTCCGCGCGTCCACCTTCCCGCCGCCACTAATCAACCTTCATACACCACGACCGGCTAGGTACGCCGACCGCCAGCTGACCTACGCCGAGGTAAGTGCCACCAGCTCACTAAGAGACATCCACAGACCTCCCGCCCCGGCGCCGGCGACTACAAAAACGTCGCCACCCCCTAACATGTCTCGCTACCCGCCCTTGGTCGCCGAGAGGATCGATGACTGGGTGCGCCACTTCCGTTGTCTTCGTGATATCCTGGGGCACACACCGAACGCCAAACAAAGCGGTCCTGGTATTCGCTTTACGCCCCGAAGCGAATTCAGGGCCGTGAAGCGATACCTGACGGACCTTGAGAGGCAGGGACACGCCTCCTGGTTCTCTTTCTCACTACCGTAAGACAGGGAAATCAAGGTAGGAATTAGGGGCCTACCTTCTGCCACGGACACCGAGGAAATTAAAGCCGCACTCGCCGCACTAGGATACGTGGCGGTATACGTGTCCGAAGTTCCGGCGAGGTCTGAACCCGGTGGCTGCATATACTTCGCCCGCATCGTCAGGGCCCCAGACGTCGTCCCCGGCATGTTTAAGGTAACCGAACTTTTATATATGCCGGGAATTTACAGCGAAGCTTGGCGGGGCCGCAGCGTCCGGCTCAATGCCACCGATGTCTCCAGTTCGGGCACTCCAGTCACAACTGCCACCGTAAGGTAGTCTGTGCCCGGTGTGCCGGGGAACACTCTGCGAGGGATTGCCCCCGCTCCCCTACCGAGACGCCCACCTGCGCAAACTGCAGTGGGGCCCACCCAGGCAATAGCAGGGATCGTCCAAAATTCCGCAGGGAGGCAAGGAAACTGCGAGCAGGAAATGCCCGCCCCTCCCCCCCCAGCGCTAGCTCCGACCCGCCTCCCCCCGTGCAGGAGGCCCCACCTCCTCCGCCAACTTCAACATCTTTGATGGCGGAGGTAAACGACTGCATCCCCAGACGCGTCGTCCCCTCGGCCCCCGACTCCTCCGCGCGGAGGATAAAGAAGCCGAGAAACAGGAGGAAAGATGCCGTAGCTCCTGCGGCCACCCCCTGTGCTGCCGCCTCTCCCTCAGCCAGCATCCTGGAGCTGGAGCCACCCATGCTCGCTCCACCGCAGCCTGACCTCACGCGGGACTCCCAGCGCCCCCCGCGCTCCCCGCGCTCCCCGCGCTCCCCGCGCACCTCGGGCACCTCGCGCACCCCCAGTGCCCTCCTCGGCCATCACAGCCGTGAAAAACATCACCGCCTCGGAGCCCGCAATACACGCGGCTGCCCCGTACTCCCAGCCCCCAGTATCTCCTCCGCTGCCCCAAGAGTTGGGGCAAAGCGAGGCCCCCGCATCCACAGCAGAGCTGCTGCAGACCCTCCTCTTCCTGGTCATGAACCTAGTTCAGAAGGTTCAGACCGGGCAGGAAATCCTTCAGTCCATCATACAGGCCCTCCTAAAAGGCGCCCCCACCATCGCAGCCCTAATAAAAATTTGGCTCCCCAGACCCTAGCTCGGACCCGCGCCTGGACATCTCCGGCATCCAGAAGCTCCTATCAGAGGAGCCGACTGTGACTGCCGGAGATCCATGACGCGCGTCTCGGACTCGGGACACTCGCGTGCTATGCACGAGCGGTGCATAGCACGCGAGTGTCCCGAGTCTGGGACCCCACGTTTGAATTTGAATAATTTTATTTTAGTTTTAGATCACCTGTCTCTCCGAGCGAGCGGAAGCCACGTGCCAGGTCAATATGCCGACCCGCTGCCGTGGCATGCCCGCTCGCCAAACGGCACCCGAACAGCTGACACCAGACGCAGGGAGCATCCCGGAGCCACGCTGCCGAGACGCCCCCAAGCGCGGTGCGCTCCCCGATTAGCACCGTTAGATCGTTGCCCCCCTCCACCACCCCGTGTCGGTTATAAAACCGGCGCAAATATTTTTAGTGCGCCCGGAGTATGACGTGGGGCAGCCCTATTGCCCAACACGTCAGACCCGTGGCTGCTTCTTTCTCCCCCCGACATTAAAAGTCTGGGGCTCGGGAACACCCTTCCCCCCCCTCCTTTCCCTGGTCGGTTGTGTCCGTGGTCGGCAAAAGCGGCGCGTGCGGGAGTGGACCCATACACGCTTCCTGGTCCCCGGACCAGGACCCCTGACCGCAGGTCTTGGCCGCCCACGGCCCTCGCCACCACTTATTCCCTTGCCGCCTCGGGTCTCCCCCGCGTTCTGCCGCGGGGGGTCTTCCCCAAAAACTGGTTTTATGCGCCCAGTACTCGTACTGGGCGCGCCATCCCACCCCAATTAGAGGGGCTATGCCCCTGGTATTGGTCCGCCCAAGGCCCTTTTCGGGGGCCCGGCGCGACAAGACGTACTCACAATCGATGTCTGACGCGCTAAACTCAGCGGTACAACGACCGTGGTCACTGGTCACTCATCACTTTACTAATTCTTGGTCATCTTCAAAGAGCTGTCTTTCTAAATGCTTAGTCGTCAAACGCCTAGAGTTTTATTTCAATCACATCGTCCTAATGTCTAGAAATTGTCTAAATTGAATACCGGGTTTTAATATTTAACAGTCTACTTGTAATATCTAGACAAATATTGTAAAGAGAAAGATTTGTTTGTATGTTTGTTTGTTTGTTTGCATTGAATAGTCTCCAAAACGGCTTGAACCATGTTGATAAAATTCACCACAGATATAAAGTAGACTACGGCAACATTAGCTATTTATCGCAACAAAATGTAGGGTTCCCGCGAGGTTGCCTATTGCGCGCACGAAGTGGCGGGCAACATCTAGTTATTACGTAATTAAATTATTTTTTAAGCTGCGACATATCTATCAAACTACGATAGCTACTAAGCCGATATTTAAATTAAGTGATGCTCAAGTCACATGCTGTCCTTGTCATTTCAGCTAGCAGAGACAGCGACAGCCTGTGAATAGGAGACTCCTAATTTTGATTAGCGTTTCAGTATTCGGCCGTTAGTGTTTGAGATTACCACCAGGGCCTGTTTTTTACAATCTTCTAATAAGTGTCAGATAAATTATTCGGAAGTTCTGCCGCGATTTAAAGTAAGCAGACAACACATGCAAGTAAGATATCTGGCACTTATTAGTATATTGTGCAATAGGGTGTTGTGTTGGTCTAAGCAATGTTTAAAGCAACTTTAAAGCCTGGAAACCGTTAGTCTAATAGCAGCCTTACAGAAATGATTATGAGCATATTTGTTTTAGTGCCAAGATGCATTGTGGTAGAACGTTATGTTAGAAAACTCTCGAACAATTATGAATAAACGTTTAGAAAGCGATCAGGGTTTATTTTTATATTTGAACGCAAAATAATGTCCATTCCATTAGGAACACGATATTACTTTTAGCAATTTCGAGAAGTCATCTCTCGTGAACTTTCGTTTTTTGACAAAAAGGTCTAAAGTTCGAATAATATTAGCAAACATATAATATAAACAAAAGTAAAAAAAAATAAGTAACCACCGAATTGTCATTCAGTGATCGAGCTGATGATGATGAATTATAAATAGTTAAGACCAGTCTCGATCATGTCAGCTATCAAAACCAAACATAAAAACCGCATCTTAATCGAACTTTTAAGTTCAGTCAGTCAGTCAGATAGACACGTCGTCATTCAATAATTTTCCGGTTTTTCACGATACAAATTTGAGGTTTTTAACAAATAGCTATTGGTAGATAGGTTATTGAAACGGGCCGTTAGTCGACTTTTTATAACTGCAACTGGTTCTTTCCCGGGGGGGTCAGGTCGCGTAAATAAAATATCCTGCGGGAACACTGTACTTTTTTGGGATAAAAAGTAGCCTATGTTTTAATCCAGAGCCTAAACTGCTACCGTGCCAAATTTTATCAAAATCTGTTCAGTAGTTTTTGCCTGAAAGTGTAGCAAAAATCCAACCGTGCATTCATCCATCCGTCCTCACAGACTTTCACATTTATAATAGAAATAGGATATTGTAGGTACAAAAAAATCGTATCCCATCCTTGTGAATCATTAATAATCGATCTAGTATCTATATGTCGACATACATAATAGACAAAAAGAAAATTAAAATTTTTGACTAGCCCCTGAGGTGTCAAATAGTGAGCGAGCTGATAAATTATAGCTAAGAACGCTCTCGATCATGACAGCTTACAAAAAAAAACCTCTGTTTTCGTCGAGTGTTAAAACATATTATTACTGGCTTATGCCCGCGGCCCCGCCCGCGTAAATACAGTAATCCAGGGGAAAACTGTACTTTTACGGGATAAAAAGTTGAGTATGTTAATCAAGATCTTAATCTACTACGATACCAAATTTCATCAAAATCGGTTCAGTAGTTTTTGCGTGAAAGAGTAACAAACATCCACTCATTCATAAATCCATCCATCCTCACAAACTTTGACATTTATAATAGTTGTAGGATTATACATCAAATTTCTTTCAAGACCGTGACCATTCTTCCACCAGTGAAATGGGAGTAATTTGCTTCGGAGCGACAATTTGTGATTATGAGTCGTGTTCGTACGAGATTGATTTGAATAATTGTATATAATGGCATACCAGATTTGCCCGCGGCTCCGCCCGCGTGAAATATCGGGAAAAAATAATACAGCGCCTGAACTACTATCATACTTATAGTAGTTTCTGTGAGAAAACATCCATCCATCCATCCTTAAAGTCTTTCACTTTAATAGTTGTAGGCCTAAAAAGACTTTGCCAGGTTAGATAGATAACTTTTTTAGTAAGTAGTAAAGTTAATTATGATTTCAATCACGATCTTGTACTTTAAACGAAACAATCTTGTATATATTATATTATATAATCGTAAACTCGGCAACGATTGCAACTATTTACATGAAATTGCAAAGAGACAGAGATTATGCTGAGAGTTTTGGGGGAGAAAAACCGGTCTAGCTAGGTTTAATCTCTGTAAAACTGTGTATTTTAAGTTATTTATGTTTTTTCTTTCGTCGTGCAACCATATTATATCTATTTTCATGTATTTTTTCATAAAATAAATGAATAGTGCTCTGAAAAATAAGTACCTATACTAAAAATCAAAATTTTCAAAGATACTGCGGATTTTTTTAAGAACTTTTGAAAAGAGCCTCATGGAAAAGCCCCATATAAAAGTCGTACTAGTAAATGACGTCACACGCTAGTAAGTTGCTACAAAATGTTTGGCCACATGCACAAAATTTCTGATACCTCGTAATTTTGCGCGTTTATGTTGATACATACCATAGTAAATCATTTTGTATTTAATGTAAGTAAACTAATTATGTAGGTTTTATACACTAATGTTTTAAAAAAATATTTCAATTTTTTTGTGACTTTGAAATACATATAATTACAAAACTACAGTTGAAATCCTAATTATTTTTACTTTTATCAAGTAGTAATACCTAATTATTTCTTAATATATTTCAAAAAACAAAATTTTTACATGTTGTCAAATACCCAATTTCGACGCTGTAATGTCAGTCCGATTGGCAGTTTGGTTACCTTTTGCGTTGTTCGGAAATTCCAAATGTGGTGGGTTCGAACCCTGTTAAAATATTTTCGTGATACTTTTTTTTTTATCTACTAGAGCTCCGAGCAAAGCTCGGCTACCCAGGTTGTTGAGGACAGCAGCCTCGTAACGTAATTATATCAGTTAATTGAAATGTGAACGATAAACAAGTGATTTAAAACAGCACATAAACTATAATAGTGAACACTCAGTGACTATATATGTATAGATTTCTAGAGCATCAGTGTGCAAAAGTCGTGTTAAATAGTGTTTTATGAACTTAAGGTTATTTGCTTATATATTTTAAATTGTAGTGAATTTTAACGTAGTTTCTTTTGATTTATATAGATAAACATATCTAATAGGAAAAATAATAGTTTGGAATATATAATAAATGGATACGGAGTTATTAGGCAAAATATGGTAAAAATACATAAGATTTCATACATGGTGTACCATATGTTATGAATATCTTTTATATGATCCTTAATGAGACGGATTGGAAGATTGAAGAAATATTCGAAGTCCATATCAAGTTGAAACTAACGAAGACGGCACTTGGAAAAATTTGAACAGCTGTTTTGGACATAGAAAAATTTCCGAAGATTCAAGATAGAAAATTTTTACTGAAGACCGGACTTAGAAGATCTTCATCAGCTGTTCTGAACATAGAAATATTTTTGATGATTCAAGATAGAAAATTTTTACTGAAGACCGGACTTAGAAGATTTTCATCAGCTGTTCTGAACATGGAAATATTTTTGAAGATTCAAGATATAAATTTTTACTGAACACTGGACTTAGAAGATTTATTCAACACCGAACATAGAAGACTTTTATCAAGTCAGAACATTGGAAATTTGTCAAGATTTATCAACGGGAATCAACGCCGAGGATTAGATTGGACTCAGAAGATCGGACTCGAGGATACAAGGATACACCGCTGCGAACGGAAGCAAGGATTCGCAGATTTTTCGTCGGAAAAACCTACCGAAGATTCTTGAAAGAGAATTTTGGAGTTTGAGAATTAACATTGAAGATTAACATTGAAGATTAACATTTGAAGATTAACTTAACATTTGAAGATGGTTATGACAAGAAGTCAGAGTGGGGCCGAGGAGAACCAGCAGCAACCAGGTAGATTTCCGGATCCGCCACAATCGCCGTCCGCTGCCGCTACGAGCCAGCCGCCGCCAAACGAGGGAAGGGCGGATCTGCTTCAAACTATTTTGAAACCTAGACCAGGTACCAGCAAGGCGCCTGCAGCCTCGGAAGTACAAGCCCTAGCCAGGAAAAAGGCTATTTCAATTAGATCGCGTCGATCGACAGCAAGTGTCGTCGCGCGTATGCATTACGAGGCGGAGGAGAAACTCGCCGCTCTTCGTAAGAAGGAACTGCAGATCGAAGCAGAACTTATAAAGAAGAAGCTCGCCGCTGACGTCGCCGCTGCAGAGGATGGTAGCAGCCCCGACAACGACGAGCCATCAGAACAGGTGGAGCAACGTGTACGAGCCTGGCTAAGCGAACAGGGTCCCGAACCCAAAGAGGCTAGACAAGAGCCGACTTCAATGGAAGAAAGAGAGACGCCGAAGCCAAAAGACATGCCACCACAGGGAGGAAGACGCGAACCCCAGAAGACGAGGTTCGAGTGGCCGGAACAACGCCGCCCACGCTCACCCACACCGCCCACGTCTAGGGCTAATGGGGTGGAACATCTTGCCGAAACATTGGACAAATTGCTTAACCAACGCCAGTCGCGCCACACTACGGAGTTGCCCATATTCTCGGGTGCTCCCACCGAATGGTTTCCATTCAAAGCAGCTATGGAAGACACCACTGCGTTCTACAAGCTCAAGCCGAGAACTTAGCTCGCCTGAGAAGCTGCCTACGAGAAGACGCAAGGGAAGCCGTGGCACCACTGTTGAGCGTCGCGACGCTGCCCGAACAAATAATGAAGACCTTGGAACAATGCTACGGTCGACCCGAAGTCATGGTCGACCGCATGATGGAAGACCTGAAGAAGATACTGAGGCTCGGAGGTTCAGCGGCAGAACTCAACCAATTTGCAGTGAAGATTCAGAACATGGTAGCCATCCTGAGGAAGCTGAGACACGGGTTCCTCTTTAACCCGTTGCTCACGAGAGACACCCTGGAGAAGCTCAGCCCATACGAGAAGAGCAAGTGGTACGACTACGCGGAAGAGACGTCGCGCTTCAGGAACGAGCCCGATGTCGTCCTTCTCTCTGAATTCTTAATGAGAAAAGCGGACAGGGCGCTGCGCTATGGGTTCAGAACGGCACCGAAGAAGGAAACACCACGTCCGCCTCCTAACAAGAACGTAGCCAGAACGAGAAGGCCAGTTTTCGCGATAACAGAAGAGGGCAGGGGTTCGCCGAGTCACAGCCAGCCAAAGAGAATACGTGAAGAGTCGACGAAGTGCCCGATATGTGCCGATGATCACGCTCTGATTAGCTGCGCTGCTTTCAAGAAACTGAGCATGCAGAAGAGATGGGACACAGTCAAAAAGGAAGGGCTGTGTTTCCGGTGCATACGAAGCAGGCACAGAAGGTACAACTGCAGAGCGAAGCCGTGCGGCTTCAAGGGCTGCAACTTGCCTCATCATGCGCTGCTGCACGATGACAGGTCCGGCGGCGCTGCGCAGACTGAGGACGCCGTGATTACCGCATCGGTCACCTCCGACCGTGCGGTGAAACTCAAGATGAGAAGAATTCGAGTTGTCGGTCCACGGGGCGAAGCGAATATCTTCGCGCTGTTCGAAGAGGTCTCGACAGTGACACTACTGGATGAAGACGTCGCGAAATCTTTCGGCGCAGACGGCCCACCGAAGATGCTGAGAATGCATGGGATCAATGCCGAGAGAAAGGAAAAAAAAGCCGACTCGTACAACTTGGCGTACGGGGTCACGACGGTACCAGATATGACATCACTGCGAGAACCGTGGATGGATTGAACCATAAGCTCAGTCCGTCCCGGAATCACTGTTCCGACTTGATCACCTGCGTGATCTCAAGAACGAAGAGATATGCTATGAAGACAAGAAACCACAACTTCTCATCGGCACGGACAACTGGCAGCTCATTGTATCCAGGGAGCTGAGGATTGGCTAGAGAAACCAGCCTGCAGCCTCGAAGACGAAGCTCGGCTGGGTAACTCATGGAAGCATTCCCAGACGCCTCATAAAGCAGGAAGAACACGAGAACATCCTGCATGTGTCTACGATCCAGACTCGAGGCGAACGACTGGAGGAAATGGTGAAGAAACACTTCGAAATAGAGGAACTGGGAATAGCGTCTAAGGTGAGGCTGAGCAACGAGGAGCAGCGAGTCATCGACCTCTTTGGCAGAACGGCCAAACGAACGGAAGACGGTCGAAGTGGGACTTCTGTGGCGCACGAACGGCGTCAAACTACCTCTTAGCTACAATAATGCGCTAAAGAGGCTTAATAACTTGTAACACAAGCTCAAGAAGAACCTCCTGGACGAGGCGCAGTATCGAGGGCAGATAGAGAATCTCATAAGCAAGGGATATGCGAAAAAATGCGACGGGACAGAGGCTGGAAGTGACATCACATGGTACCTGCCGCAATTCCCGGTTAAAAACCCAAACAAACCGGGCAAGTTGCGACTGGTTTTCGATGCAGCGGCGAGAACAAACGGCATGAGCCTCAACGATCATTTGTTAGAAGCGCCTGACCTTCTGACCTCTCTACCGAAGATACTGTTCCGGTTCCGAGAGGAAGCCGTCGCTGTGAAGGCCGATATAGAAGAGACGTTCCTTCGTGTCAAGGTCAGAAAAGAAGACCAACCGGCCCAGATGTTCCTGCGGAGAGAAGATGAAGACGAGCCGCCGTCCGCATACAAGATGGTGGCAATGATCTTCGGAGCATCGTGTTCACCTTTCCTGGTACACTCAGCCCGGAATCGAAACACGGAAGAATTCGCCGAGTCGCATCCCGAAGCCCATCGCGCTATCACTGAAGCCCACTACATGGATGACTACGTAGAGAGCTATTTGGACCACCAGAAGGCCATGCAGATCGTGGAACAAGTGGACCAAGTACATAGAAAAGGTGGCTTCCACTTAAGAGGCTGGACGAGCAACGACCGGAGAGTGCTAGAGGGACTGCCTGAAGACCGCCTGGCTGAGAACGCGACACAACACGTCACCAAGGACGAGCAGAAGACCCTGGGCATGCTGTGGGACTCCCGAGGCGACAAACTAAAGTTCAACACGTCGCTATCCAGAGTCCCCAAGGAGGTCCGCGAGCTACAGCGCGCACCGACGAAGAGAGAGGCCCTTAGCACTGTGATAAGCATCTACGACCCGCTGGGACTGCTGAGCTAATACACGATCACCGCCAAAGTCATCCTACAAGGCTTGTGGCATCAGAAGCTGGACTGGGACGAGTCGCTGCCCACTGAGTCAGCCGAACACTTCGCCCGTTGGCTGACAGATATGGAGGACATCAGTCAGCTCGAGCTACCCCGGAGTTACAAAGTGGGGAGCCCGACGATAAGCCGGCAGCTGCACGTATTCAGCGACGCGAGCAAGGACGCCTACGCCGCAGCCGTCTATTGAAGGTTGGAACAAGAAAATGGAGAAGTACGAGTCGTGTTGGCCGCCGCCAAGGTAGCGCCGCTGAAGGCACAGACCATACCAAGGATGGAGTTACAGGCTGCCCTGGTCGGAGCGCGGCTGGGAAACGCCGTCATAGCAGAGCACAGGTGGAAAACGGACACGGTTTTCTACTGGATCGACGCGCAAGTAGTTCTGTGTTGGATACAGAATGGCAGCCGAAAATACACGCCATACGTCACACATCAGCTAGGGGAGATCGCCGAGCTAACATCTGTTCACCAGTGGAGATGGGTGAATACGAAGAGCAACGTCGCCGACTTAGCCACAAGAACCGGCTATGTTCCGAAGAGCGACGAGGACCCTTGGTTCCAGGGGCCGGACTTCCTGCACAGGCCTATGAACGAGTGGCCCGCGGAGAGTCCCGCGCGAGTACCAGATCAAGAAGAATACGTCGCCTTTCACACCACGGAGGCGAGCGAGCTGAGCTGTCTACCAGATGTGACGCGCTTTTCAAACTACGAGCGCCTCGTAAGATGCACGGCGATGGTTTTGTTATTCATCGAGAAGTGCCGAGACCGTCGGGCCAACCTCGATGTACGACACCTGGAGAGGGCCGAGAAGTTGTGGTATCAAAAATCACAACGAGACAGCTTCGCACAAGAAATCGAGAAGATGGCAAGTGGCAAGACGGTGCCTAGATGGAGCTCCTTGTACCGGTTCAACCAAGTTTACAAGGACGGGCTGCTCGTATTAGACGGAAGGATCAAAGCAGCTCAGGTGCCGCTGGAGATGAAAAACCCAATCATCCTGGATGGAAGACATCACTTTACAAGGTTACTGGTGGCAAGGGAGCACACCAGAGCAGGACACGGGAGCCGCGAGAGGGTCGTGAACGACCTCAGGCAGAAGTTCTGGATACTGAAGCTGCGACCGACGGTGCGTACTATCATGAACAAATGTGCGTTCTGTCGGTTACGACGGGCGCATCCGAGGACCCCGCCAACTGGAGACCTGCCATCCGAACACCTGGGGGCGTTCCAGAGACCATTTTCGTACTGTTGTCTCGACTGTTTGACCGATGACGGTTACCATCGGCCGTCGTCACGAGAAGAGATGGGGAGCTCTCGTCACATGTCTGACGACGCGGGCGGTCCACCTGGAGCTGGTGATCTCGCTGTCGACGGACTCCGCACTGATGGCTATGAGAAGAATGGCTGAGCGGCGAGGATGGCCGTCAGTCATGTACAGCGACAATGGTACAAACTTCAGAGGCGCGGACGTCGAGCTGCGGCAGGCGTACGCCGAGTGGGCGCCGGCTATGGCTCAGCTGGGCCTCACTCATCGAATGCAATGGAAGTTCACACCGCCCGGGGCGCCGAGTCAAGGAGGTGTCTGGGAAAGGATGGTGAGGTCAGTGAAAACCGCCTTGCTAGCTACGCTGAACGAGAAGTCGCCCTAGGAAGAGGTACTCCAGACACTGATGGCCGAGGCGGAGTACTCCGTGAACGCTCGACCGCTCGTTCACGTGTCAGTAGACCCCAACGACTCGGAGGCGATTACACCGAATTATTTCCTCGTCGGGTCGTCCACCGGACTGCCGTACGTCGGACCGTGTGTGCCGGCGGACAAGAAGATATGGAAAGTCACGCAAGCCCTTGCCGACGAGTTCTGGAGGCGCCGGGTGATAGAATACCTTCCCACGCTCACACCACGCTACGGGGCCCCGCAGAGCAACCGATCCCTTGTACCGGGGGACCTGGCCGTTGTCGTCGACCCGACGCTGCCGCGTAATATGTGGCCGCGGGGGGTCGTGCACCGGGTTTACTCTGGCCCGGACGGTCGATGTGCGGACGATCGCACGCGCAGTGGCGTGTTCCGAAGACCAACGACGAAGCCTGCGGTGCGGAGGAGGCGCCGCAGTCGCAGTTGCGACCGCTGGCGGAGCAGACGGAGCCGGGAGCAGAGCGGACGACGCCAGGGGCGGTGCCGGGCGCAGAACGAGCGCCGGAGCGGCCTACAGCGAGCACGGACAGCTCTCAGTCACCGGAGCGGTCTGCCGCGGGCACGAACGGCACGCAGTCGCCGCCGGAGCGGCCCGCAGCGAGCACGGACAGCTCGCAGTCGCCGGAGCAGTCTGCAGCGAGCACGGTCGGCTCGCAGTCGTCACCGGACCAGCCTGCAGCGAGCTCGAGCAGTTCGCAGTCACCGGAGCAGTCCACGGCGGGACCGGCGAGCCCGCAGTCACCTGAGGAAGCTGCGTAGACCCTGGCTACTACGCCGGGGGGAGGATGTTGAGGACAGCGGCCTCGTAACGTAATTATACCAGTTAATTGAAATGTGAACGATAAACAAGTGATTTAAAACAGTACATAAACTATAATAGTGAACACTCAGTGACTATATATGTATAGATTTCTATAGCATCAGTGTACAAAAAGTCGTGTTAAATGGTGTTTTATGAACTTAAGGTTATTTTGCTTATATATTTTAAAGTGTAGTGAATTTTAACGTAGTTTCTTTTGATTTATATAGATAAACATATCTAATAGGAAAAATAATAGTTTGGATTATATAATAAATGGATACGGAGTTATAAGGCAAAAACTGGTAAAAATACATAATATTTCATACATGATGTACCTTAGGTTATGAGTATCTTTTATATGGAATAAGATTATTAGTATATAAGGATTTATGTAATTGGGAATAACAATAAAGAATTTCACACAACGCGTTTTACTTCACCTGGCTCATGGAAAATAGGGAAAATTATGGAAAATAGCCGTATAGAGAGGCAAAAGTGAGATAGCAAATCGGCCCGAAAGAGGCGTACGGCGCTGCTCTCTATACGGCATTGCCCTGAGCCAGGTAAGCGAGGCGTAAAATGTAAAAATCGTTCTCCTCAAATAAGTGTTATTTTTATCGCCCCGGCTCTGCCCAAATCGGTGTAACCCTGCTATCTTCGAGTCTAATCTGAGCCGGCGGTTGAAATCCTGTGGAATTATACAGTCCCCTACACAGGTACTGAAGTATGAACAAGTTAAACAAGTTTTAAATAAGTTAGGTAAGTAAAACCTATGTGGAAAAAATAAACATAATGTTAGATGGGGTAATGTGAACAATATAACCAATAGTTAAAATGACCATCGATCAGTGTCATATTAAAAGTAATGTGTTCCCCATAACCCAGAAAAAAAAGTATGCTTCTCTTGCCCCATATTATGTCCACAAGGACAATATTTGTTCATTAGATTGTCAGCACTTATTTAAAATTCATTGTATCATTATTAACTTATCTATGTGGGAACTAAGCCTTTGATAATTATAATTAAATTAATATAAATAATAAATTACAAAAACAGCTGCTTATATACAATATTATTCAAATGATTTAATTTCGCATGAGACGACGGACATTTTTCTGTTTAGTTTCAGGTAATTAAGCAAAAGGTAAAACTTCGGAGCCATTTTCTGGAGTATTTCTTTCACAAATATTTAGACTAGAGGACTTTGTTCAAGATAACGCTGTAAAGACTAATATAACTTTTGTGGAATTTTTCCTAAAGGTTATTATTCACCTGCCAAACTGCACACTTGAGAATATTTTTGTTAGTACATAGTAGTGTTGCCAGGTGCGATTTGATTAAAATCGGGACAGAAGGCAAAAGAAATCGGGATTTGAGTCTATAAATCGGGACTAACAAAAAAATGCATTTATTCTTTTTTTAACTCAAAACGAAACGTATGTAAAATATTATTTTTCTGGTCGCTAGGTTGCTCTTCACGTGTAGAATATATTTTAGTTAAATGCGAACGAGCACAGTGAGCGAGAATTTTTTATTTCTAATTTTACTTGTTAAATTTTGTTAAGAAAATACCTATCTGAAAGACTTATTAGTACTTATTATATACACTTAGCTATTGTTTATTTTTCCAAGCATACGCTTGGAAAAATAAACAATAGCGCAAAATAGAACATAGGTACTAAATATACTGCAATATGCTTTGTATGTTAAAAGCGAACAAGCGGAGCGAGTGAGCAAAATTTTTTTCCCATTTTGCTGGATAAAATTTGATCAATTTTTCGACTTATTAAATGACTTAGAACATGACATAACATTACACGATTGATCTGATTTCATCATATTAGGTCTTTACCTATGAAATTGCCGTTTTGTATTGAAAAATTTAAACGAATTTTTTTCATGTATTTTTTATTTCTATTAATTGAAGTAATCACCCATGCAATTAATGCATCTTTGTCAACGCAGTGGCAGTTTATTGATGCCCTTCTTAAATAAATCAGCTGGACGGGAGGCAACAAATTCTTCAAAGGCATTTTGTACTGCCTCTCGGGTATTGATTTTTTTTCCCGCCAAGAAGTTATCCAAATTCTGGAAAAAGTAGTAGTCTGTAGGCGCAAGGTCTGGTGAGTAAGGCGGATGATGGAGAGCTTCCAACCCCAATTCTTGCAACTTGGAGACCGTCTGCTGTGCAGTATGAGGTCGCGCGTTGTCGTGCAGGAGCAGCGGAGACGAGCGATTGACCAATGCTGGTTGGAAATGTGCCCGCTTCTCCATCATTGTGTTCAGTTCTTCACAGTACACATCTGTAATACACATAGTAATGCTCACCCTGTTTGGTAAGAAGCTGTAATGAATTACCATGAATATAATGAAATATGATGCTAAATGAAAACTATAATGAAAACACTGACCATCCCTTTTCTAGGGGTAAGTTTTCGTTTAGTTAGGGCATTGTTTAGGTGCTGAACCGGTATCCAACCAACTTGCTGAGCGCTTGCGGTTATCAAACAGAATCCATTTTTCATCGCAGGTAATCGCAGGTTCAAAATTCCTTAATTTGTGTGTCTGTTGAGCAGTTCAAGGCACGTCTCGACGCATACTTCGCGCTGGCGATCATTGAGTTCGTGGGGCACCCATTTGTCAAGTTTTTTTACCTTGCTAATTTGACGCAAATGGACCAATATTGTTTTGACGCTAACGTCGAAAGCTGCTCTAATTCAGCCGTAGATTGTGTATCATCAGCTTCCACAATCGCCTTTAATTCGTCATTGTCGACCAAAGTGTTCGGACGACCGCGAGGTTCATTTTTCAGGTCGAAATTTCCAGAACGAAAGCGAGCAAACCAATAACAAGTGGAGCGTTGGCTTGTAGTGTTAGCTCCGTAAACGTCGTTGATGTTGCGTGCCGCTTGTGCCGCGTTGCTGCCACGACGGTACTCATATTCTATATTACTCGAATTTTTAACGTATCCATGATGACGAAAAAGATTGAAATGCGATGAAAATGTAACACTAATCAATAAACAAATGACTACTTTTGAAAAAAGAATTCCATGTTTTTAAAATAAAATTAATTTTAAATTAGAATTCTTAGCCAAACAAAAATTATTTTGATTTGAAATGGCCAGTACTGCAGAACGGCAATTTCATAGGTAAAGGCCTATTATTAGAAAACATAAATTTTGTCAGTTTTCAATAGAAATGCGTAAAATGGCGCACATAGGTAATATGTGTTGAAGAAAATATATGAAACACCTAAAGTGGCCTCTTTAGACCCCCTGTGTTTTCTCCTAGATTCTGCATCTGCAATCGATAAAACTGCGAGTGCATACATATTCCTCATCGGAACTCATGATCTTGTCTACACAAAATGTTTTGTTTCAATCAAAAACATTTTCTATAGCTAGTGACAGTCTGTGTATGAAAATAAATATTATGTTTCATGTTTTCTGTGTAATGTATCTAAAAAACATGAGCTTGAGATGCGCCTTAAGGCACACACAGTTTTGTCTTCGTCGTACCAAAATAAGATAGATGGCCTCGGAAAATACTCCTTCTGTAACTGCCGCATTTGCTATTTTGACTATTTTGATTCACCAGGACATTTAGCGTCCCGATCAGATTATCCTGAAACCCCTTAAAATCAGGAAGTCCGCGTCCGCGCAAATTGGGACACCAAGCAATCCTAGTACATAGGTACATATTTTATTAGTATTAACTTTTCGGTACGTAAGCGAAATAATTTAAGACTTTAACGGCCGAATACTGAAACGCTAATCAAAATTAAGATCCCTCCTATTCACAGGCTGACGCTGTCTCTGCTAGCCGAAATGACCAGGACAGCATGTGACTTGAGCATCGCTTAATATCACTAATGTTCCAGTATTCGGCCGCTAGGCTATTAACGTCACTTACTCGTTGTTCGTTTGCCAGCTTATTCCATAAAAATACTAACACTCAAAATATTGAATTAGTACTTAACACCCTGGGGTGTAGTGATGACCTCTTGCTGGGGTCCGCAGTAATGGGATCCTATTGAAGCTGCAGTGATTGGATCAAATCCCCCGAGAGATCTTACGTAAGCTTTAATGATCTATTTTTAAAAAGCTTTTATTAGTTTCACCTGTATGTTTGCTTGCTTGCTTGTTTGTTTGTTTGTAATCGACTCCTTTGGGCTCGATTTTGTCCTACTTTGAACGATCAGATTTAATTCTAAACTTTGCACACCTGTCAAAGACCGATGACAATGTAATAATTCGATTAAAATATCCGATTATCCTGATTAAATTCGCCAGGATTAATCAATTTCTTTCCGCATCCTTTGCATGAGAGTAAGAGAGATAGAACTAGTGCACGAACTACGCATGCGTGCAGTTCCAGGCTTACTCTTTGGCAAATCGTACCAAAAAGCAAAAAATAAATTATAGTTTAAAAAAACTAAAAAAACACACTTTTATAGAAAATCTAACTAAAAAATAAAAAATATAATTCAATAAATTTGGATTAAGAATAGTGTAAATGAAAAATAAATGTTTATTATTGTAAAAAGCATGGGGTGGACACTACGTCTATGTCTATAGTTATAAACATTTTATTGGCAGATATGAGAAGGACTTCGCTTTGATAATATCTTAAAAATCACTTTAAACGAAATCTGACCGTTTGAAATGGATCAAAATCAAATCCACTGGAGTTGGTTACATACAAACAAACGTACAGGTGAAGACACTGCACCCCACGCTTTTTTTACAATAATAAACATTTATTTTTCATTTACACTATTCTTAATCCAAATTTATTAAATTTTATTTTTTATTTTTTAGTTAGATTTTCTATAAAAGCGTGTTTTTTTTAGTTTTATTAAACTTTAATTTATTTAGGCTATCAATGTTGATACTGTAGAAAGTGATTGATAATAATATGTCCTGATCATTCCAGTGTATTTTGGTGAAACTTCAATTATCATTAATAGCTTCATATTAAAAATACTCTCAAAGCGCCTAAACAGTTTTATCACTTCAAAATAGATTTGAAAATTTAAAATCTGTAGTTGCCTAGTGCCTTCTATGTATTTGAAAAAAAAGTACTTTAGAAAGATATGTATGTTAAGTGTTATGATAGAAGACAACATTTCCATCCTCATTACCTAGATGAGTGGCAGACTACCGCCAATCGCTTTTCCAGGAGTTTCCTGCCGCGCACAAGAATTAAACTCTGGATTGAATAATAATTGTGGCCAGCGGTATTTTCAGACCACTACGATCTTCAGATATTCAAGAAAAAAAGCGTATTTCTTAAGTTATGTATTCATAAGTATGGCCGACAACGAACTCTGATGTTGTGGTTGTCTAGGGGCAAAGGTAATTGTTTTCCATCAGGCGATCCGTTGGCTCGTTTTCCACCTTCTTTTAGAACAAAAGAAGTATTAAAAAAAAATTACAGACTTTTGTAACGCGAACTGCGTGACGCGCTTTTCTTATTACACTATAAACGCGCGTAAAGAAGTTCAAGAAAGTGGTAATTCGCTCAAAGGGGTATGCACGAATATAATTGACAATTCGTAACGTTATCAAATGTTAATTGTATAGGCGCTGTCATAATTCCCATGTCAATAACGTTACGAATATGTACTTGTCAATTGGTCGTGCTTATCCCTCTGTTGAGAAAACCGCAGAGGCATCGACAACTTTAATCACAGTATCGACAGTAGCGTAACTAAACCACAGAATCGACAGTAGCGTAACTAAACCACAGCATCAACAGTAACGTAATTATAAAAGCGCATTGCGGTTCACTTTTTGTTATGCAGTAGTGCTGCGCTGATTTGAAACTGCAATCAATCTAACACGCATGTTTGTGATAGATGCAAATGTTTGTCGTACTCCACCTGAAATATACTGCACATTAACAATAGGGTGCGGTCACACGGTGTTTGTCATTCTTACGGCCAAATACTGAAATGATAGTTAAATTAAATGACTCTCAAGTCCACATGCTGTCCTTGTCATTTCGGATAGCAGATACAGCGAGAGCCTGTGAATAGGAGGGCTCTTAATTTTGATTAAAGTTTCAGTATTCGGCCGTAACTCTTTGTATTTTGCTGGTTAGAACTACAGCCAACAAGCTCAGCATGACCACCATAGAAATGTGTTTTGTCTACACAAAACTGGACAGACAGATTGGCAGGCAATATGTAAGCTTTGCTTAGTCAATCTGTCAATTTGTCTGTTCCTCTGGAGAAAAAAAACATTTTTACAGTGCTCATGCTAAGCATGCAGACTGAGTTACGATTCAAAAGGTTGCGATATAACTACGCATAGATCGAGTAAGTTATCAATATCGGTGATTTTATCTACTGATATGTGTTGTTGTCAACTTCATTCATGAAATTCTATAATTAATTTTCATGCAAAATCAAGTAAGTTACAGATTTGACCGTATGTTGACCAATTTTAACACAACACTAATGGCCGGTTTCAATAACCTATCTATCAATAACTATATTTGGTTAAAAACCGCGTCATTCAATCATTTTCCGGTTTTTTGCGATACATATTTGACGTTTGTAACAAATAGTTATTGGTAGATAGGTTATTGAAACGTGCCGTAAATGACTCTACGTCTACACGCCATCGCCACGTATTATTACGTATATATTGATCGACTAGATATTGCCCGCGACTTCGTGCGCGCTACAGGAAATCTCGCGGGAACCTTACATTTTTCCGCGATAAAAAGTAGCGTACAAATTTCATCAAAATTGGTCCAGTAATTTCGGGGTCTATTACGTGCAATCAGACCCTTCATAATATTAGTAAAGATTTGCGGGGGGGTTGTCACCAATTCTAAAGTGGAAGCCGTAAAGTACTAAAAAATTTTGGTATTTACATATGCCATGCGATACTCAACGCCTTGTTTTATTCCGGAAAGGACCCTGGATTATTTGACTTTAGTATGCACCCACCTTAACATCCATTAGGTACCTATGTGTTCACCCACAACTCATTAATTTATGCTCTTATTGCGGTGTTTCAGCTGTTTAAAAGCACCGCTCGAACCGTTGAAAATTATTGCAGTTGATTTCATTTAACGCCTAAAACAATAGTTTCACTGATGTTTAAATTTATCATAGTAGGGTTTTAAATACATACTATGCTAGTACTAAGATATGGGTAAAGGGTAAATCAAGTGTAAGGTAGCATAATATTATTTTACGTGTACTAAAGGTCTAATTAAATCCTGCAATAATACAGTTACAATCCAGTCCCGATATGTTAAAAATGCAAAATGGTATTCTCATAAACGTCTTACCAACGTTCAAACCCGCTTTGATTGGTCCAAACTCCAAAAATCAGTTTATGATATGACGATTCATTGATAAATCAGTAAAAGTAAAGTGAAAGTGTAAATTTGTTACGAGAATTGGGGTTCAGCGGTTAGATATGTAAAGTAATAAAAAACAAAAAGAATACGAAGATAATAATAAGGTAAATAATAATAATAATAGTAATAATAATAAAGAATACGAAGATAAAATAAAATATTATGATTAAGTGTAGAAAAGAAGACACCAGGCGAGACGTACATACAAGCATGCTTCCTTTAAGAATATTACTTACCTTTTTCTCTAATGTATAAACATGAATTGCAATTCCAATGTCTAACTAAAACTCGAGAACGGCTGGACCGATTTGTATAACTGAATGAAACATGAAATAACTGTGAAAGATCAGGGAAGGTCGAAACGGTGAGAAATATTGGTAACATTGCAGGGAAACTACTAAAAGCTACTAAATACTCAATTTGTCACTTGACTATCAAATATTTATAGGTGCGTCTAGTTTACCTATTTGATTTATTTCAAAGAAATCGCCCGGCACCAGTAAGTTGCTAGATGCACGGGTAGGTGTATGTGTATGTGTAAGTGTTAAGGACAGCGGCCTCGTAACGTAAAACATGAGTGAATTTAAATGTAAACGATAAACGCGTAATTTAAAACAGTACATAAAACTATAATAGTGAATACTCAGTGACTATATGTATAGATTTATATGGCATCAGTATGTAAAAGTCGTGTTAAATGGTGTTTTATCAAGTGCAGGTTATTTTGCTTATATATTTTTAACTAAAGCGAATTTTAACGTAGCTTTTTTTGATTTATATGAATAAATATAATACCTAACGTGTAGCGTAACTTAAGATTATGTAATAAAGGGTTGGGTAGTTATTAATAAAATAATGGTAAAAATGTAGAACATTTCTTATATGGTAAGCTTTAAGTTGTAAATATCTTTTTTATAGAATAAGATCCCTAGTATATAAGGATGTATGTATATGGTCATGGCAATAAAGAATTTCACACATCGCGTTTTGCTTCACCTGGCTCATGAAAAATAGGGAAAATTATGGAAAATAGCCGTATAGAGAGGTAAAAATGAGATGGCAAATCGGCCCGAAAGAGGCGTACTGGCGGAGATCTCTATACGGCATTGCCATGAGCCAGGTAAGCAAAGCGAAAAAAGTGAAAATCGTTCTCCTCAAATAGTGTTTTACTATCGCCCCGGCTCTGCCCAAATCGGTGTAACCTTACTATCTTCGAGTCTAATCTGAGCCGGCGGTTGAAATCCTGTGGAATAATACAGTCCCCTACAGTAAGTGTAGGTGTAAGTGGAGTTATTTATATATTCTATTTTATAGTTAGGACAGAGCAATGTGAGTCAAGACAGCTAGTAATAGTATATAGAGTCACGTCAAAATTAAAGCCCTGTTCAAATGTCTTAGCTCGAATTTTCAAACAAATACATTCTTTTGAAAATTGGTGAAAGAACGTACGAAAAATTCGTCTCTCGACTAGGCAATTCACGTCATTATTTCTATTCGACTTGCATTTTCCAGTTCCAGTGTCAGCACATGCTGTCACACTTGCGCGCACGGTGTGCGAGTGTAACAGAATTGTACACTGGAACTCATATTATACGAATTAAAAGCATAATCACGTGAATTAGGCTTCACATCTTCGGAACCCTACCCGCCGCGTAACCTTAAAAAAAAAAGAAATTGAAAGCTAAGCAAATGAAGTATGCTTCTGAAGTTATTGGTTTTTGTTGTTGAGTGTTAGGTGGGTACTACATTCTGATCAGAGTTTCCTATAATATAACGGAAAAACGAAAGGTAGCTTCGACACAAAATTAATTAGCGAATTGATTCCATAAGTCTATTGGACATTTAAAATAGTATGAAAATTGAGACTGTAGGTAGGTTTGTACCTAATTGTGGCCATTGGGGCACAAATCTGGTTAGACAATTTTAGAAAAGCATGCAACTACCCTTCATAGTTTTGAGACTTGATGTGATTTCTTAATACCTTTCTTTCTTCTTAGTTGTATCACATTTATTTACTTACACCACATATATTCTATTATTATAGGACAACTTAAATCAATAGATAGGAAAATTAAAATTACTTTAAAAAAAAAACATGACAAGGATGGGTTTTTACGCGAGTGTGCAGACGCATTGCGAATTTGTAATGTATACGTGCGCATGCGCCCGCGGTTTGCAACTGACTGCGAGGCGCGGGCGGCCAGTCCTTAGTTTAAGAACTGCGGGTAGATGATAATATTATTTGTCCAGCTCAACAAACGTGTCGATCGCAAATTATACGTTGATATGAACATTGTAGTTCATAAAATTACTGATAAATGTCAGAAAATCATGAATTGATTGCTAGCATATTCTTGATTTTCTAGTTCACCTGGCATATGGAAAGTCCAACTAAAATTATTGGTATTTTTTACAATACTATTTTTTAATAATAAATAATCCCCTACTAAAATTGCAAGGTACCACAAACAATTTTTTTTTGTTTTTTTTCAATTTACTTTTACACTGGAATGAGAAGGTTAAAGCCGAATAAATGACATTACTTTTTTTCCCCAACTCCTTAAACATTAAACTACCACATGTCAAAATTTCAATTTGTCTCAAACTGTGTTTTGTGAAAAATAATTCACTTTTCAAAACATTTGTATATTCACTTAGCCCCGCTTATGACCAGCCAGTCCTGCAGTCCCGTGCTGGGGTACAATAGGAGAAGTATAGGACAAGGTTTCAGCTTGCCTCAAACACCTGCTCTAAATTTCCTAGTAGCTCTTGGACTATAAACACCTTGTGACGAAATAATTACCTACCAACGGCCAAAATTAATAATGTATCTAAAATCTTAGATTGACTTCAATCTTAGATTCTCAAACAAAAAATGACGTTAATTGACGTGAAGTCAATCCTAGGATCGTTGAAATGTGTTGAAATCTTAATCTCAGATAGCTAAAATGAGATTAAGATTGATTATTAATTTCGGGCGTTGGTACATAATAAATTTGGGATAACTTAAGGCTAAAATAATAATTAATTCGATGTTCGATACTATCTAAATACTAGTAAAGGAAGTTTATTATCACCTTGCAAACCTGAAAGCGAGTCGTCTTCACTTTGTAATTGAATATGTTAGTAACTGTTGGAAATATATTTTAGTATTTGCACTAAATAATTCACAAGAGATAGGTGCTTATTCGACCTTCCATTTCCTGAGTTTCCTTCTCACTGTCGGAAAAGCGCCTTAGCTTAAGCCTTTAAATACCCAAGATTCCAACTATAGTCTAAAGATACCCTAGGTGTAAATTGTATATCTCGAGAAAAATATTTTTTACATAACTTTTACTTCGCGTTTTACTTTTTATCTGTGTAAAATAAGCTTGTAATTTATATTTAGCATTTCAAATAATAGCTGTTTATTAATAATTATCATTTACATCTGATACACTAGCAATGTAACTACAATCATAATATGCATTTTATTTAAGATCACATAATTGACAGTTTACATGCGATAGCAGTGAAATCTTCATAAATAAACGTTTAATCATAATATAGCTGATACTTCTTCTAGTAAAACGCGCAAAGGAATTGCGCTTGCACGTTTTCCTATCCTATTGATACACTTTCGCTCTTTCTACTGACGCCTTTTCGTTTCACCGAGTACCAAAACACTTCGAAAGTAAGTTTCACTTTAAAATCCGATTTATGAAATGAAAGGTCAGTATTTAATTAGGCTGGGCTATAATTATGATCTGGAATCCGGAAGGCTGTAGAAACTTCTGAGCATTGAAAATAGAACTCTGCGCTAATGCAATAGAGTTGAAAATGGAAGTTTCGAGTATCGATTTGTCACATATGACATTGACATTTGACTCGACACTCATGTGTTCGATTTTCAACTCTATTTCATTAGCGCAGAGTTCTATGTTTAATGCTCAGAATTTTCTACAGCCTTCCGGATTCCGCCCCAAATCAAAGCTTACATCTGCTGTATCGCATTGCTGGTAATTCAAACCGCCACCATACAAGAGTTAACGATAATTTTTCGCCGAAACACAAAGCACGGATTATTTTAAGCCGATTATCCGTGAGACCGTGGCATCAATCCGATCGACATCTTACATAGCGAAACGTCAATATTTAATTAACTTGTGCCAATCACTGGGTGGTGTACAGCATCAGATGCAGGCTGCAACCAATGCCAGTTGTGTCGCTTGTGTCTATACTTACTCTATACATTAGCCCGCGTTCTGAGGTCACGAGGAATCCACATATTGGACAGATAATTAAGCTTTTGTCAAGGATTAATTGCGGTCCAAATACATACATAATCTGTTTTGTACAATATCTCATCAACGTACAATCATAAGTACTAATTCATGCTAGCATGCTAGTGCGATGAAAAAGATATATTAATTACATGATGCGATATTTTTTTATTTAAGGTGGGGATGCGACACGGCCAAATATTATTTGTATAAAATTGTATAAAGATATAACGCACTACACGGCAGCGGAACTACGCGACGCAGCACTCCATACGGTATTACGGTATTACGTGTTGCGTCTCGTCGTTCCACTGACTGATATGGACTATCATTATGATTTGTTTTCAGAGTTTTCATGCTAGCCGTTTAGCTTTTAGAGAGGGGGACGCCATATTTTATCAAAAAACTGCGCTTTTAAGTTGAATATCTTGCAAACGGATACCTAACTCAAAAAATTGCTTAGCAGCCTCTGATTTTTTTAAAAAGACCTATCTAATGATATCTTACACTATGAGGTAGACACGAGAAAAAAAATCATCCCCACTTTACGTGTCCCTAGAGGTACGAGGTACCCGAATAAAATGTTTTTCGTGATTTATTTAAACACTTTCTCGGAGTGGTAAATACACATATTCAAGCAAAGGTCGTCAAACGGTTTTTGGTTTGAGTAAGGTAATTGAAGGTTTAATCACTTTCAAGTGGTACAACTATTTAACAACTGTTCAACACTGGTCGATAGTTTGACTAACCAAAAGTTAATCTTGGTTTACAAGTGTTAGCACGATTACGAATACCGTCCTAAATTTTACTAAATTACTATCTACTTTCCAGACTTCTGGCGAGCACCGAACGAACTGTAGAAGATAAGTAATTAAAAGTAAGATAAAAAACCGGCCAAGTGCGAGTCGGACTCCGAATAAAATAACAAAAAACTCACGTTTGTTATGTTTGCCTTTTAATATTTATTTGATTCAGTTGTTATAGCGGCAACAGAAATTTAATACCATAATATGTGAAATTTTCAACTATCACGGATAAGGAGATACAGCCTGGTGACAAACAGACAGACGGACAGACGTACAAACATACAGCGAAGGCTCAGTAATAGGGTCCCGTTTTTAAGGGTTCCGTAATAATCAAGGAACCCTTATAGTTTCGCTCTGTCCGTCCGTCTGTCTGTCTGTCTGTCTGTCTTTCCGCGCTTATAGCTTCTGTAATTATGAATATAAATGAATGAAATTTGGTATAGTTAAAGACTGTGTATATATCTCAGTTTTGACATCATAAATTGATAATAATTTTATATTTTAGGGGTGGCTGAGGCTCTCCATACATGTGAAGTGGGAATGAATTTTATTTTTTTTCATTCTACCCCTTATTCTAGGATATCGTTGAATAGGCCTCTTTAAATAAAGGCAAGGTTTCATACATGACTTTTTAACAAAGTCAACCATTTACGAGAAATCGGCCTCCAAAGTGGTTTATAAGTCGGTCCCCCCATGGCATTTCTAAACTATGAGAGTTAGAAAGTTGCAATTTTCTATGTTAATAGATTATTCTAAAAACTCTTTATAAAATATATTTTGAACGAAATCGGACAGTAAGTTTTTAAGTAATTTAAAAAATATATATTACTCGATTATAGTTACGGAAGCCCTCCTTAGACATGTCCTGACACTCTTGGTTAGGTTATTACCCTTTGGACACGGAACCATAAAGAAGTGTAATAAGTAGGCAAGCTTTATTAAATTGGACTTCCTTTGTAAATGAAAATCTATCTATCCTATAAGGAATCCTACATTTTACTTGACGATAAGACGTAACGATAGATGTGTTATTCCAGGGGGTTCTTGTAATTTATATCGTTTAAATATTGTTTGGATTTTCAAGCCAACTCGCGCACGATTTGACGCATATGCGAATGAGTCAGCGTGTCAACCCGACGAATATTTCGAAAATAGTTTAGAGAATTGGGCTTCAGGTTGTAAACTATCTGTGCGCTAAGTTTTATTCCAATTTTCGCATTTATACAACTGATTGAGCGTACTGTTGGTTCTTGGTAGAAATTCATGTTCATTAATATCACACAACTTTTTTATACACTTTTCCACATTATTTAGGTTTTTAAAATAATTTATATATATATATATATATATATATATATATATATATATATATATATATATATATATATATATATATATATATATATATATATATATATATAAATTATATATATATACACGACCGGTTTCGATTAACTGATTTAATTAATAATTAACACCTGCTGATGAGTTAATGGAAACCGGTCGTGTTTATATATAAATTATTGTAAAAACCGAAATAAAGTGGAAAAGTGTATAAAAAAGTTGTGTGATATTATTATTTTGCATTTATAACATTAATGGCCACTAATTAGCTTAATTAATTTTATCTAGATTCTTTAGTACACAGTATATTAAGTAACACCCCAATTATCAAGCAGTGATGACATCACCATCAGCCAGCTGATGGTGATGAATTATAGCTACGAACCATCTCGACCACGTCAGCTTTCAAAGAAAAAAAAACCGCTTAAATCCTTAAAACCTTTTATTTAGGATCTACGATGCCACGGACAGACACATAGACACGACACGAGCAATACTGAGGGCCATACAGATGCTAACAAGTACGAAAACAACTAACAAAAGAGCGAGTATAGTTTCTGACTCCAGATCAGCCCTCCAGTCAATCTCTGATCCAGACAACTGAACCCAGTAGTCGTAGCCATAAAAAAAAACTTATGGAAAGAGAAAGCCACGATTGACTGGCTCTGGATCAAAGCCCATATAGGACTGGAGGGAAATGAAAGAGCCGACACCCTAGCGAAGGAAGCGACCAAAGCAAAGACCACCCCACCCTACTCCATAGTGCCATTAAGCGCAATCAGATACCAACTGAGAAAGAACACACTGGACCTATATCAACAGGAGTATCAAGAATCAAAGAAAGACAAAACAATAGGCAAATTCTTCAAAGATATTCGTCAAGCCCATAAAATAATCACAAAACTCAAAATGAACAACATCCTAGCGCAGATATTCACAGGACATGGCGGGTTTGGCGAATATCTTCATAGATTCAATATCAAAAAATACTCTCTAAAATGTAAATGTGATGGAGATACCATACAAATAGCCCTACACTGTATATGCGATTGTCCCAAGATCAATAACATCAGATATAATACAGAAAATCAAATAGACAAGCGTATCGAAAAGGACGGACTAAAAGAAATCATGAATAATAAGAATAACCGAAGGGATTTTTTAAAGATGGCAGAGACAATCGTGGTAAACGTGGAAGGAGAACAGATAAGCTAGGATCACGACGGCGGACGTGCGCGAAACCGGCCGGGAGACTGAAAAAAAAACATAATTGTGTAGTAGTTAATTAAAAGAAAAAAGGCTGTTGTATAATAAAAACCAACAGTAATTTAAAAAAAAAACTGACACGTCAAAGTTATAATCGCTTTCCAAACTACTCAATGGATACTAATGCATTTTTCAGCAATAGATAGAGGGATTCAAGGGGAAGGTTTATATTAATATGTATGATAATACTTTTCACCCGTGCGAAGCCGAGGCAGGTCGCTAGTGAATAATAAACCGACTCTTAAACGTAATGAAGTCGCGCTTTTCTCGACGTAATAGGCTCTTGCGACCTATAGAGTCCTCTTGTCCTAACTGAACTAAATTTTCACGGTCGAAGGCTTCCCTTGTAAGACAGACTCAAATATCTTCTCATTATTTTCAAGTAGCAACTACAAAACCTATTATAGATATTAATAATTATTTTTTAACATAATAAGCTTAGTCGTTTTTACTATTTTTTGTTTAACAATAAATATTTATTTAGATAAAACATAATAGGTATTTGGTACCTTCTTAATAACGATACTTATACTTTAACGAAGCTAGGCGCTATTATTCCTCTAAAATAAGACTGGGATTTTATGTTCCGGAATCCGACGGGCCCGTGAAAATTCAGAGCACTGAAAATAGAACTCTGCGCTAATACAATAGAGTTGAAAATCGAAGTTTCCAGTCTATATAGAGCTGTCATATATGACATTGACATTTGGCTCGACACTTGTGTGTTCGTTATATAAAATATAACTTTTTCTTGTAAGAAGATTTGTTCTGTCAAACGTAAATCATAGCCTATCTTTAGTTTTGAAATCTTTGCTTGACACACGATAGAGTTGAAACCTTACAATCCTGTCCTCTATTTTTAGAATTGGGCTTCTAATGACGAGCATCACAATGTTTGCTGTGATATTTCACTCCTACCACACGTTGCAGTTTCCAATTATATTAATAAAGTAAACAATACCGAAACAATATAATGGGAATCAATTAGTATCATTGATGCGGACAAATATATTGGCAGTTAATGATGTTAATGTTGTAAAAAACTGGCTGTAGAATGAGCACAAACGACAATTGGCAATTATCCTATGATGAAAATATACATCAATCTATTGATATTTTGTCACTAAACATTATTTAAAACCAATTTAACCAACATTTTACTATAAAATATGTATCATTTTTACAAGATATCAAAAATAAAATAATTTTTCAAGTTTGACCACATGATTGAAAATGCACAGTAGTCAAACGTGACGAACTTAATCCCATAAAAATAGCCAGTATCAGTACGTCACTTGTTAGTTGTCAGTCGAAGTTAAGTGCAAGCTTTGTGCGGATATCATCGTTAAATAAATAAGCGTAATAAATATAAGTATAATGGTTGGGTACTTGTTTAATATTATGGTGGATAAAATCAATAAACATTCATTATTTTTCTTAGCTTAATAGCTATATTCTTTAAACGTATTTATTACCCACATTTTTATACCTAAAATATACTTTCAAGTATCAAACTTATCTGGCCTATTAAAGCTTTTGTTGAAGGCATCGTTTTTAAATAGGTAACAAAAGTTACTTTTAGATAAAATAACCTAACCAAGAGCATGTCAGGACATGTCTAAAGAGGGTTCCATACATATAATAGGTTTTCTTTGAACTTTATAAAAGTTATTGTCCGATTAAGTTCAGAATAATTTTCCTAAAGATTATTTAGCATGATCTATCAGCATGGAAAATTGCAAGATTCTAAGTCGCATGGGCACCTCATGCAACCACTCCCTGATGGGGCAGAAGACAGAATCACAGTAAAATATAGGAGAAAAGGGAAAGACGAACAGACTGAACACGTGGTATTGAGTGTATCGCCGGGGCTGTGGCAGCGCTTTACTAAGGCAGGCTGCATGTATATAAACATGCAGCGCGTTCGGGTCGCTGACCAGTCCCCCCTGGTGCAGTGCTCGCGCTGCCTAGGGTACGGACATGGAAGGCGACACTGTACCAACGACACGGGAGAAAAGTGCTGCCACTGCGCCGGAGAACATCATCAGTCCCAATGTGAAAGTCGATTGGAGGGAAAAAAGGCATGTTGTGTAAATTGCAAAAACGAGGGCTCAAAGAGAGCAGACCACAACGCGTTTAGTGCGGAGTGTCCGGTACGGCGTAAGTGGGATGCTATAGCACGGGCGGCCGTAGCATACGATAGCCAGGAAGAGTAGAAGCAATAGTACCAGTACGGCCAGTATAGCCGAAAAAAAATTGTTTTGACAGATCCAATAAAGATGTAAGTAGGAAGTCGGCCATAAAAATCTTAGCATATATATGGTTATAATGCATAACACAGCATATATAGCATAAGAAGTAACAATAATGTAAACTGGTACTATTGCGGCTATAAAACTACCTTGGATTTACACGGTGTGCATAGCGTACCACAAATGGTAGGAGATTATTGTGAAGATAATCTCTTGGCAAACCGCCTGGCCGGACACTTCGCCCTGGGCGCGGAAAGACCGAAATACAGAGAAGTAGATATAGAACAGAAAGAAGGCTTTAGATAAGTAAGAAAGTGAATGTAAAGTAGAACAAGTAGAGACTAAATAAAATTGATGTAAAACCTGGAATTCAAATAAATTATAAATAAAGTATAAGTAGAAGAAAATTCAATAATAGAATGAAAATTGTAATGGTGGAATGTGTGGGTTAAGTTGTTCAGTTGATAAGTAAAATATATAGAAATAAAGAAATAAGTAGTAGTAATAAAATAAGTATAAGGGAATATTGTAAAATATGATAGAGATAAGAAAATGAATGAAAAATTTGGCTAAATATTTAACTATTTCTCTACACATTCTTCATAATTTTGAAGTCGGTACCAGTCAACTTAAACGTAAGCTCTATAAAATAGTGATTTATCAGGATATTGTTTGGACTGGTACCGATTTCAAAATAATGAAGATTGTGTAGAGAAATAGTTAAAATTTAAGCCAAATTTAAAAGGGGAATTACTTAGACAATAGATTTATTTCATACTTTTTTGTGTATTTTTATTGTAAAGCACAATCTTTACACATATACCTTCTTGTGCCAACTGACATTAGGTAAGTTATTTTATTTTGACGCCTCCGTGGTGCAATGGTCCTTGACTTGGCTTTCGACTCTTGAAGTCGTAGGTCCGATCCCCGCGTTGAAACAACAAAAAATTTTGTTTTTAAGTCTGGCTAGGAGAATGTAGGTTAATCACCTGTCTGCCAAGAAAAGATTTCATGCGTCGGATGGACATATAAAAAGTCGGACCTGCGCCTGATCTCTCGCCAGTCTTGCCGGTTATCCGTCCCACTGGGTTACTAGAGTAAAGGAAGAGAGAGTGCTGTTGTGTATTGCGCACACCCTTGGGCACTATAAAATAGTTCCTGCGTAGCTGGTCTGGTTTCAATGAAAAAGTCACTGTCACCGATCCGGTCAAATCGGTTGGGGAGCTATTATTATCATATCAAAGTATTCATAACCTTATCCGATTCTCAATCGTAAGAAAATCATGCCAGCGCCTAAGCGATTTTCATTCCAATACCGTTAAAAGTACGTCGTTATCAATTGTAAGTGCTAAGCCCAACAGAACAACCGCGCACACCGCAGGCCTAAAACGCGTCGTGAGATGTGCTTTAATTTTTTACAGTTACAGTTTTTGAAGTTGCGGGCCCGCAACCGCGGCGGGAGCGGGTGAAAACCGCTGCTTGAGTTCTTAGCCTCAGGGTCTTTTAAAAAAGTAGACTTGGTCTACTACTGAAGTGCTGCTTAAATTATGTGGTGCTCAAGTTTCATGTTGCCTTGCCATGTGATTTAGGGAACCCCTGATTTTAACAAGTGCTTAAGTGTGTAGCCGTAAGTGGATTTAAAGTATAAGTAAATATATTTTTTCTCTTCTGTTGAGGTTACTCTTTGAAGCTAAAAATACAAAATACCAATAACTGAACTTCAGTAAAATGTACAGTGAAATATCATGCTTTATATAATTATAAGAATTAAAGTCGAATATTCCATTTTAACTATATTATAATAATCTTATTATATTCAGAATTTATTATATTGTTACAAAATGAAAATAATTATGGAATAAAATACACAAGCGGCCAGCGTAATACATATTAAATTATTTCAAAAGAACAATGTAATAGGTGGTGATATTTCAGAATTCATATTTATTTTAACAAAATCACTATGGAAAAATTAACGGGAACCCTATGGTGTTTTAAAGACAAGAATACACTTACGTCAAAGTGACTTTGGTTTAGAAATTATCTAATATTTCATGTACTATCAGGGAATCTAATTCAAAAACTTCTTCTTCTTTTAATTTTGGCATACGACCGCCATTTTTGGCGGTCGTATGCCAAAAATATTTTATCCATTTTGGTGTGCACGTGACATTCATAATGCATATTCCCTATTGTGAAAATTTGTGAAGACGGATGGATGGATGTTCATTACTCTTTCACACAAAAACTTCTGAACGGATTTTAATGATATTTTAATGATATTAAGGCTCTGTATTAACAGATAGGCTACTTTTATTCAGAAAAAGTACAGTGTTCCCGTTATTCGGCTATTCCCAGCTATTCGGCTCTCAATTGGAAATAATTTTCATAAAATGATTTTGAATTTTTTTTTACAAAATGATTTCCGATACATAATATCACGATTTCGGATAAAGGACGCTTCGATAAAGCATCTAGCATTAGTGTCTTCGTATTTCGACCAAACTGGGTGAGCATTTCGCACCCTTAATAATATAAGGGCTCAAGTCAAAATTTTTGAAATGTTCGATTTTGAATGCTAAGGGCACAAAATGAAATTACCTACCGGCTACCGCTAAGAGAGAGAGAAATAGCACATTAACGACTCAGTAACTATACTTGTGTCTCTCTCACACTCCCCCCGCTCGTCTCCCGTTCTTACTGCTTTAAGGTCGCAATCAGTAACGTGTCCATACTTGTCGAAGGCAGACCGTTCAAACGTTGTGCAATTCGTATTTGTGCCCTTCTATGACAATAAAACAGGTAAGTTTTATCCTAATAATTTTGTATTATATAGAACAATTTGTAGTTGTGCCGTTATATTATAAAAATATACTAATATTTTTGGGTTTAATTCATAATAGATCGCTATATTGTTAAAATATAAAAATATTGAAGGAGTTTATATCTTAATGGTTCATTATAGTAGGTAAATTGTTTTATGTGCGAGGACATATTTTACGATAGGCCTTTATTTACTGAAAACATTCAACATTTTTATTACTTCGGCCTTTAAAAAGTGCCAGTTAAACAATAAAGTTTAGGTAAATTACAGAAATCCAAATAATTTTTACTAGATAGGTGGTTTAATTCCTGATCGTTATATAAATATTATAACTTTTAATATTACACCGATTCCATATATAGGTAGGTAGTGCATTTCAAGTGTTTTCCTAAGTAGATACCTACGCTATTTAAATAATATTCTTAATATTAAGTACTTACGTTAAATAACTCAAATTATTTTTAGAAAAATGGATTCCCGGGCACGAAAAATTATGCAACTACTAAATTCACCAAGTCAGCATAGATTGGAAAGCAGCAGTGGGAATGATCGATCTTTAGCAATAGAAAACGTAATTATTATTATTTTATAATTTAAATTATTATTTATTAGTCATTTATCATACCTAGTGATTTACAGTCTTTTTTGTAGGTTATTTGTAATGAAGAAAAAGAAAACATACCGTTCTACTAGTCCAGAAAAAAATACAACTGCTGTTACTCAGCAGCAACTAATTGGTTTTGATAGTTCTGAAGAGAAAATACCATCACAGTATAGGGTTACTCCTGCTGTAGGAAGTGACGAAGTAATAGGAAATAGTAATAAGACCTCTCCTAAGAAACCCATCACGAGCCATCGTTCTTCTAGCTCAAGTTCATCCAGCTCTAGTAGCTCTGGAAGTTCTAGATCTAGCAGTAATTCTAGTAGAAGCTCTTCTGACGATCAGCGACCATCTTTAGATGAAAACGCCGAACCACAGCCTAGTACTTCGAGAGCCAATGTTTCACCATCCTTAATGACACCAATTTGCAACGAGTCGCCATCAGTTAGACCCCGAACAGCGGTTCGTAATTACTCTATTTCTCCACTTCATTCGGGAGAAAGTGACGTAGACCTCAGTGATGACGATCCCACTTATAATCGAAATCAAAACCTTCGTCAACGTTTACCGAGCCCAGCAGCATTTATAAATTCTAACAAACCAAGAAAACGTAAAGCAGATAAGAATAAATGGATGCAAAATGTGCAAAAAATTAAACGAAACTTGGGTCAAAGTTATGTAGCTGTACATTCGAAGAAATTGGTCCCTGCACGTAGTATTAAACCACCTTGTGCCCAAAACTGTAGACTAAAATGCTCTGATCGAATAAATGATGCTAAGAGGTTGGACATCTTTAATTCATTCTGGGCATTAGGAGATAGACAGTTACAAAGAATGTATATTTTATCTAATAGTACAAAGATTACACCTAAGTACAAGTATACGAATGCTGAGAACCCACGTAATCCAAACCATGCATTCTATTTTACAGTGGACGATGAAAAATTAAGGGTATGTAAAATGTTTTTTATTAATACTCTAGATATTTCACATAAGATGATCCGAACCGTGCAAATTGACAGCAGAAACACTGGAGGTTTCATAAAGGATGATAAACGCGGCAAACACAAAAATCACAAAACTGCAAGTGATGAGCTTATTAATGACATCATCAACTTTATCAACTCCATACCTCGCATTGAGTCACACTACCTAAGAGCATCTACGTCTAGAGAGTACATTAGTAGTGGCAAAAGCATTGCAGAGCTCTTTAGAGATTTCGAAGTTTTGCAAAAGGACAGGTCTCGCCCTGCTGGACCCTATCACACGTTTTATGAAATATTTAATACAACATTTAATTTAGGCTTTTATCAGCCCAAAAAAGATCAATGCGATCTTTGTCTACAGTTCCACAATTCTACTGAACCACAAAAGCAGCAACTGAGAGATAAATATAATACCCATTTAGAAGAAAAGGAATTAAGCAGAGAAGAAAAAAAGAAAGATAGAAAGAACATTAATGAGTGCAATATTTGTGTATGCTACGATGTACAAGCCATTATGCAAAGCCCGAATGGTGAAACTTCGGCATTCTATTATAAATCAAAACTTAATAGTTATAATTTCACTATTACTGAATTAAGTAAAATTCACGAGGATAATGAGTCAACAATGGATATCTCTAAAAGCTATGAAACTGTTCATTGTTATTTTTGGGATGAGACTCAAGCTAAAAGAGGCGCTACGGAGATAGGTAGCTGTGTTTTCAATTATTTACAGATGGTGTGTGAAGAAGCTGGGGAGAGGGAAATAAATATAACATTCATATCTGATAACTGTTGTGGCCAAAACAAAAATAAATATCTCACTTGTTTATACTTATATGCTGTTGCCAATATAAATAATTTATCATCAGTAACTCACAAATATCTCATAAAAGGTCACACGCAAAATGAAGCTGATAATGTACATAGTTTGATTCAAAAGCAGATAACAAGAGATTTAAAAACTGGACCAATTTACTCGCCTCTTCAGTACATATCAGCAATCAAAAGAGCAAGGAAAACTGGTATTCCATTTAAAGTTCACAGTTTAACCCATAGTTTTTTTTATGATCTTCAGAAATTGCAAGAAAAATGGGGCTATAATTTTAATACCGATGAACAGAAAAATAATGTAGTATGGCTAGAGCTAGTGTCTACTGTCTGCCACAGAGACGCTTGGGCCTTGGCGTAATACTAGCAGTCCATGTAGTGGGTTGGTCTTGGTATGTACGGTGTACCGTGTAAGCAGCAGAGACGCGACTTGATTATTAAGATGGCATTAAAGACCTGAAATTTACCAAAGATGACCCCTTTTCATTTTATTACAAGTGTTCATACAGGGATGATTTTAAGAAAGTTAATGTTCGTAATAAGAGGAAAAGGTTGCCAGATATTGAGGAAATAACCATGCAAAAGGCATACTTAGAGCCACTTCAGCTTAGTACTGCTAAAAAGAATGATCTCAAGGATCTTATTGATAAACAATTGATAGATCCATACTATGCTTCTTATTATAATGTCATGTTGTCTTAATTTTATGATTATTTTAGAGATAAACTTGTTTTATTTTAGAGATAATTTGGTTAAGACTAGACTGATTATATTGTAAAAGTATTACCTGTTATGTTTTTGCTTATTTTGTAGAATGAATATTTTTTTATGGATATTTTTCTGAAAAATCTATCTTCTAACTTCTTATAACTTTTGTTGAGTTAAAGAAAGCTTTTGATACTTATTTTTTATTGTTGAGAATAAATATTTTTTGAGTTTATAACTTTATTGCAATGTTCACCTATCTAATGTTTATATGTGTTAAAAATTAAAATTTTGGAGATATTGTAGGTATGTTACTTACCTTTTTAATTTTGACTGATTATTAAAGTATTATTTTCGATTTAACTGATGTTTTATTTTTTAAATGGAAACAATTAGTTCATACTTGCAGTTTTGTTTTATAATATAGAGTACCAACTATGATTAAAAACTAAAAAGTGACACGCCTTTTAATAATATGCTGGATCAAACTTAAATAGGTCTACATTACTAACAGTAATGTAGACCTATTTAAGTTAAGTAAGTATTTTTTTGGACTATATGGGCCTAACTTGAAAGTGTTTTTTCAAATAATTATAATTTATAGAATTTCATAATTTTATTTATTTTTATTGATGGCTACTTATAGTATAGGTATCGAAGAATAAATCTGAAGAAAATCACAGTTATAACTAAAATACTAAGCATTTTATTAGAAAAATAAGCTGGAATTTAACAATTCTGAATCTTTAAACACGAATTCCCAAAAAACTACTTTTTTGTTTTAAGCCTTTATATTACTAAGGGTGCGATTTTGTTGAATCAGTTTCTGAGTACATCTTGAGGTCAGCTGCACTATAGGTACTCCCCGAAACTTAGCTGAAAGCCCCGGAGGGTTTTAATCGAATTTCGGAAAAGTTAAAGTTTGCAAAAGTTGTGTCTCAGTGCACGTGGCTAATGACTGAGGATCAATTTGTTTGAGGCTTCTTGGAAAAAAGTATTTTTTAGGGTTCCTTAATACTCAAGGAACCCTTATAGTTTTGCTCTGTTTATCCGTCTGTCCATCTGTCCGTCTGTCCGTCTGTCCGTTTGTCCGTCTGTCCGTCTGTCCGTCTGTCCGTCTATCCGTCCGTCCGTCTGTCTGTCTGTCATGTATGTTACAAATAATATAACGACTCCAGGTAATAAGATGTTTGTACTAGCTTTAAGCCATTAGTAACAATAATATTATATTTATATATTGATTTAGTATAGTGCTCATTGCCAAGGCACTATAATATAATAAATTATAAAAATAAAATTTTCCACATACGGTTGCAAAATTTTTATGAGTAACTAATTAAATAGACTGTCTTGAATTGGACTTGGTCTCTAAGACATCTCATAACTTTTTGCGAAGGAAATATTTGGCTTTTCATTATTTGATGTTTTTGTAGGATCTTTTTTTAGCCGCGACGCGACGGAACGAAGACGGTATATGGGGTGAGAATTTGTTTGTCGCTTTTAATGTTACCAAGTATTACCAAAATACTAGTCCGATTTACATGCGCGTTTCAGTCGTGGTTTTGGGTTTGAACTTTGATTGGAGAATGTTCTTGAGATATGTTTTATGATTATAACTCACCAAAAATACTATTCCGATTTTGATACGGTTTTCAGTGATGGCTTTGGATTTACGTACTCATAATACCACAATTCGATTGTAAATAAAAATAAATTGTTATTAGAAATTGGGAAAATCATTATTATTTAGCATTAAAATAACAAAATAGTAATAGTTACATGTGAAATTATATTCCATCTTCTTTTTTTCTTTTTGAGGACTACTTTGGCAGTGTTAAAAAACACAAAACGGCATTTTTTTGTATTTACACTACGACGTGAGTTAAAATTTCGTGGCTATGCGATACGACGCTCTAATTAGCACTAAAGTGAAATCATAGTAGCTTTTGGTTTCATAGTAGGTTTAGTTGTCACACCCAGATGTTCGGCGCGCTCAATCAAATCAAAATCAAATCAAAATTTTTTTATTCAAAATTGGTATTTTTAAATACTCTTTTTGAACGTCGATACTACGTGATGCCTACCACCGGTTCGAGAACTAACCCAGCGAGAAGAGCCGGCCAGAAACTCGTCTGGGGTCATCTTTTACCAAAAAGATGGAAAATTATTCTTTTAAAATCAAAATTATTACAATGTTTACTTATGTCTATGTAACAAATAATAAGATAAGATAAGGAGCCACCTTATTCCCAAGGTGTGCCGTCTTGAATGAAGTCATTAATTTTATAATACGCTTTGGCACACAAACGTTCTTTAACTACTTTTTTAAACTTATTAATGGGAAAGTTTTGAACCTTTTCTGGGATTATATTGTATAAGCGTATACATTGGCCTTTAAAGGATTTACTAACTTTGCTTAGTCTGAACACTGGCATATCTAACTTGTTCTTATTTCTAGTGTTTACACAATGATTATCACATTTCTTTTTGAAGTTGTTTAGATTCTTTCTTACATATAACAATCTGGTAATAAACTGAGGAATAACCATACACTTTTTTACGAAAATTTAAATTTTTAGTACGTTTATGTTCATAGTAACAATTCTATGCAATATGCAACCATATTATTACCAAGGCACCGCGCTCATAATATTGCTCTAGGCTTGCGAATTGGTTTTATTAAAAACTAATTAGTAATTCGCTACAAACATTTTCATCTCGATATTTGGGCGCTTTGTAGTCAAAGAGCCAACAGCATACTCTTTGGGCCAAGTAATTACTAAGGCTTTGTAGGAAACTGGCTACGGGAACGCTCTGATTGATGCTTTGTATGACATTTAGATTATTTTATACAAACAATACTGTTATTAAATTCCTTAACAATTAGCTAGTGGATCTCGGTGCATAGTGCTCCGTAGTGTAGGATTTACATGAGTCGTTTTCGCCGAGCGACGAGTCGCTTGACAAAGCGCCTTTTTTGGCAAAATTGCCTAGCGACCTAGCCGAATGACCATTAAGACGGCTATTGTGCGGTTTTTGTCACCCGTGCTAATCCCTTATTGTGTGGGATTTACATCTCAACAAAAATTGACTCGATTTTCGCCTTGTCTTTTTTGTTGGTAAAATTGCCTTACGACTAGCCGGATCGTCACTTACACGGTCGATTTTCCCAGTGCGGCGCATATCGTGCGGCGAAAATCGACCCATGTAAATCACCCATAACGCTGCATGGTGATTAGTGTTCTACACATAGCGAAATTGTAAACTTTCGTTATTATTGTCGATCAATGAGTTTATTCTCCTAAAAGGCTATGGTTTTAGAGGATTGCGATACTAAAACAATTTGGTTTCTTAAATTGTTATAACATAACAATATGATAACTGCTGTAAAGCATTACTTACATTATCAAATAAAATAACGAAGTTATGAAGATTACAAAAAGTTAAATAAATCGTTATATCTGTTCACGATATTGAAAATTGTAATAAAATAAAAGTTAAACATGTCTAAGTTGCGAATAAACAATCTAATGGCGATACATACAATCGTGACGTCAAAATATATTTTTTAAATAATAAACTGAAATTTTGTGGCTCCGCTATCGTTTAAAAAAACTGAAAAATCTAAATATTTCAAAACTCAAGATAGGCTATGACGTACATTTGTCGAAAAAATCTTCATACAGTAAAAAGTTACGCCATCTTGGTTGTCACCATACTTCAAATGTAATGGCCCAAAAAGTCTCAAAAGTGGGGCCATTTAACTGGATACACTTTTTGCCTCAACATGCCTCATATAATATATACGTCTATCGTAAAATCCAGAACCAGTTCTGGATACGGGCATTTTGATCGACATCTCTGTACCTACAGCATACTTTTATTCTCTCGTTGGATTTCCTTTTGATATATGTGTTCGTCGAAAGTCGTGCATTCTATCAATAGTCGTGGTTGTAAAGAATTTCAGAACAGTATTCTTTGGTAACTTTCACAACATGCCCAAAATTTTAAAATTCAAATCTTGCATGTATTTTGATATTCATAAATTTAAATTCATATCTTGCATGTTCATGATTATATTTACATCATCACTAAGTTAAGATATACTTAACGTAATACCCTATGTTATCCGGGCTATTGTTACAAAGCTACTGATAACTTATTCATTAAAATCGAGTCAGTGGTTAAGGCGCTCCGATGGAACAAACAGACTGCCAAAATCATTTCCTTTTGGCTTCGCCGTAGTCGGGTTTTTAAAAATAAACCAGGCATGAAAATTATACTTAATTTTACTTTATGGAATAAGAGGATTTTTGCCTACAAGTCCGCTTCAAGGCCTTGGATTTTCAGGCTGGATGGTGAGTATGGGCCTTTACAATACTACACACAAATTTTACTTTACCAAAGTCATAACATATTTACGACATGTTGTATGAAATAGTTTTATGTACTTTAGGTTAGTATGTCGTGGCATACGTATATACTTATTATTGTGGTAATGATCCATCTCAATGCAGCAAGCGATTTCTTTGAAGATCCACGATTTTGTTGGAGAAATGGTATTTAGTAATCATATTCTATATTCTGGAATTTAATAATATTGTTAACTGTCGTTATAAAAGAAAATTTTAATAGATACGCAGTGTCACGTGTGTCGCCTCGAGGCTAAAAGATCTTAATAGCAGATAATATGTTTAATTTTATCGACAAAACACCCCCCGTTTTGGGTCGTAACCCTCATATCCCCCAACTACGAGCAATATTAATGTTTTGGTTTAACTACGTATGGTAATTAAATAATAGAAAAAAAAAACCTACAAACATTAAAAGGGTCTTATTATATTTTATAAATTATTGAATACATTTTTAATAAATACATACAAGTTATTTCGAAAAAAAAGTGTGTTTGTCAGCTCCGACACACGATTGGAGTTTACTCTGAAAAGTAAAATTTGGTGTGCATTGCAAAAAATTAAGTGCACTCAAAAAATAAAATATACTCTGTAGTGTGTACATAGCGTAGTTTAATAACCTTTTTTTGTAATTTTGTACTCTATACTTTATATTTTAAAAGAAAAGAATTTTTGATTTGTTTACTTTTTGAAGGTTGTCAACTTTTATTATATTTACTGACATTGAACGGAGAACTTAAAAGTGTGACATCGTCATGTGACCGTCAGACCACAGTATCAGACATCGGGAATTCGATTTTTCTCCCATAGATTTTCATGCCCCGGGCTTATATATGAAAATCGTTTCTTAAGGAGAAACTTCAAAAATACATTTAAATCTCAAAACAGGCTAATTCTATCATTTTTTTTTCTTATGTTATAAATATTTCTTAATCTAGCCCGTTTATCCCCAAATTTGTTGTATCACATTTCCTGATGCTAAGGCCTACAATTTGACGTAAAATGTGTTTTGAGTCAAATTGTACACCAAGAGTTTATTCCTTCTACAAACATGTTGAAAGAATAAGAATACTCGAATTTCATACAAAATTTACAAAACACCCTTTTTGGTTCACAAATCAGTCACAACTGGTGAGCGTTGCGATTTGCGACCCCTAAAAGGGGGGTGTTTTGTCGATAAAGTTAAATTAAACCTGCCGTTAAAATCTCTTAGCCTCGAGACGACACACACTGTATATCACTATTTAAATCATTGTGATTTGTGAATCATCTCGTGGCGGCACCACGACATTGATTACTTGGAAACATTATTTAAAGCTAGCAAAGTTAGTGGCAATCCAAATACGAATGTACTCGTATGAATACCAGGAATATTATTTTCAGCATCTTTGCCAGCGGGCACAAGATGGCCCTGTGAGTGGAGCAAAGGAAGAATTCCTTACACTTTTAATCTCTATTCACTGAGTAAGTTTATTAACCTACCTACTATTATTACTATTTATATTACAAGGTTTGTTAATGAACCTTATTTTTGCTAAAAATCCTATTTCATTAGATTTTCCTACGAGGCTGTACCTACAGGAGGTACAGGTCCCTAGCACAATGGCGTGTAAACGCGACAAATCTCGACATCACCTTTGCAATTTGCATTCGGTGGCAAAGTAATTCATCAGCGCAGAGAACGATAGCCCCATTGCTGCGCGATAGCTTTCACGACAGACACCGACATTATCGTATTTCGCGCAGCATCACGTCTACACGCAGTTGTCATAATGGTAGTTGTAACAAATTACTTTGATATTTAATTTCGACTTTCTATTTATTTTTCTATTTACTTTCTAACGCATATTTTGATTAATTTTAGACAAAAGACGCTTAATAAATATTGTCAAAAGAGGTCTAGACTTGTTGGAACAACAATCATGTTTAAAATTTGAAGAACAAAACCCACTTATACTTGCAAATAGACATAATTTTACCTACTTAGTCTACACCTACTCGGAGGTCCTAGAATACTGTTGTAATCGATTATTCCATAAGCCAATTGGAAGAAGGGTATGTCTTTAGGAAAATATTATGAAGATTATGTTAATTATATGATATATCTTTTTTATCCTCCGACGCAACAGAGAGGTATTAGAAGTTTGACGCATCATATCTCTCAAACGGATGAACCGATTTTGATCTAGTTTTTAATTTTGTTGAAATCTGCTATGATCGTGAATGTTCTTAGTCTGCTAAAATTCATCAGTTTCAGCCGCTTCAGCGCAGATTAAAGAAAGAGGAACAGATAAACAGCTACAATGTTAGCTTTCGACTTAATTGCACTACTGCAAGCATACGGTGTGTGATGTGTCCACAATTGGCTACTTGACTGTTGTCGTGGAAAAACATGAAATGTGTTATATAATATGGTAGTTGAAAGAATAACAATAATTATACAATTCTTTTTTGCAAGAAAATAAATTGTAAATATTTTTATTTTTGAAAAATAGATGAGTTTTTTATCTGTGTTACAAATTTGGCGGTCATTTTTAAGCATCGTGTGACGTCGTAATACTCAAAATATGCCAATTGTCATATCAATAAAAACATTGTGTGAAATCGTCGTACCTACGTGTCTTTTTTTTGGTTTTGGATTATAGGTATTATGACGTCACCGACAGTAAATGACAGCTCACTGGTTTTTTTGGCACACGATTTCAAGTAAATGGATAAACAATATTTTTTCTTCCATAAATAAAACTTTTTTCAAACAAAAAATATTGTAGGGGTATAAAATAAATCTAAGTAAAGTTTAAAATAAATGTCTAAAAATTGTCCAGTAGCCAATAGTGTGGAAAAATTGTAGGCGACGTCAAAGTTTTCAAATTTGGATCGATTTTGATCGTTCTGTGAAAGGTGTTTCTTTGTACGTATTATAAGTATATATTTTCTACTCTGTGGCTTCAACTCGCTTACTGCTTGACAATTTTTTATACACAGAGACGAGAATAAAGAGATGCAACCTCACTAGATGGTCAACTTTAAAAATAGTGATTTCACTCTTTTGCATAGGATGCCAATCACGAGGGCCATGCTTTGCCACAAATGGGCCCGCTCGACTGGGCCAATACCACTTCCTGCATCTTTCTGTCTTTGGCTTCAATATCTGAAAATTGTCGGTTTACGGCACGTTTCAGGGTTTATCTTTTTTTTTTTTCAGAATATTCTGGTGACTCCACTCTGCAGCATGTCTGTGGAGATCGCTCACGTCACTCTACACGGCCTGGGCTTGTACCACAAAAGGGACGAATCTTTCAATAAGGGAATAGCAGAGAAATTCCTCTTTCTCAACAAATGCAAAAAGAATACCTTGCAAAACTATAAATTAATGTTGAGAATATAAAAAAACCAAATTTTTTTTTTTCAATTTTCAGACTAGCTGTTGCCCGCGGCTCCGCCCGCGTAAATACAGTATCCCACGGGAACACTGTACTTTTTGGGATAAAAAGTATCCTATGTTTTAATCCAGAGCTTAAACATACCAAATTTCATCGAAATCCGTTCAGTTCAGTTTTTGCGTGAAAGAGTAACAAACATCCATCCATCCATCAATCCATCCATCCTCACAATTTTTCACATTTATAATATTTTTTTAGATGATGCGGATCATCGCAAAGACTGGCAGATGTGAAATATCTGGTTTCGTACAAATAAATCACTTGCGTGCATGAAAGTTTACACACAACACATAATATTTTCCTGTGATACTCTGGAAATCCACATAATAATTGTTTCTAGTTTCGGTTACATGACAAGAAACATTAAGTAGAGAATCTCTTGGGCAGAAAAAATCTTACACGCAATATATCTGTAGACGGCTGTCAGATAGAGAAACACTTAACAGAGTACAAACGAACAGCCATGGGACTGAAGGTCTCAAGGGTAACACGAAAATGTATGGGTTTTCAGATTTTTGTTCATTTACGTATACAAAAGAAATACCGTCCGTGTAAAACAATATTTTTGCAAGGATATTATTTTTAAAAACAAAAATATTGTATGGATTAATACAACGTTACAATTTTTAACAAGAAATTTGATATACTTAAAATAAATCTGTACGACTTTATTCGAAAAGCTGGCGCTCAATTCGATACTACCGATATATATATTTTATGTACACAACATCAAACATGACGTATTCTTCAAAACGGATTTAACAAAAATTATAACAAGCTACCTAATGTATGGTACATTAATAACTGTAATATACATATATTATACAATAAACTATTACCTAGTAAGGTATAAGGTAATCATATTTTATATTAATACATGAAGGAAAACTTTGCATGCCATTTTTTCAGAAAATAGAGGCATATAAAATTTGGCACATTTAAAGTTTATATGGACTTAACACATTTTTTTTTGTTGTAATATAAAAATACATTATTTAACCCCTTAATTTTATTACTCACACGTATGCGGATGATACAATATTATGTGACACACGTTGACGTTAATTACATAGACGTATATATTATAGACGAGGCATGTTGAGACAAAAAGTGTCTCCTGTTAAATGACCCCACTTTTGAGATTTTGGGGCCATTTTCACATTTTAAGTATGGTGAAAACAAGATGGCTGACATTTGAAGTATTATAAAAACCAAACCAAGATGGCGTAATTTTTTATTGTATGAAGATTTGTTCTGTCAAATGTACGTCATAGCCTATCTTGAGTTTTAAAATCTTTAGTTAATTGTCAATATTATGTGTTTTCAATAGAAAATATAATATTATATATTAGGTATATGCTTAACTATACAGTAACTTATAAAATTGGTATAAGAAACTACTACGTACAGTTTATAGCGTTGAAGTGGCTCCGTTATTGTCTGATCGTATTACTTCGATAACAACTTCACTTTGAAACTACAATATTTCGATTTTATTAATATTGGAAAAAAACATTCAAATTAACTACCTATACTCGTAATTGCCTTTATAGCTGATAGAAGTCTCAGTAATTTTGTAGATTTTCATTCCTAAGCGTTAGCTCATCGCTTTGCGTTGCGTCTCGGTGTGAGCTGACCTTAACCAAAACTGTCGAACATGTAGCGCTAGATTTAAGGGAAGCGTTAGGGAAGCAACTTGGCATACAAATCTATTTGTTCTCTGTTACCCCATCCAGCCTCCCCAGCCATATATCATAGATATCGGATTACCAAGCTGCTGCCTAGTGCCAAGGTGAATAACATCAACTTAATCAGTATACAGGATGTATTTTTATCCGAAACAGATATTTTACCCAACATTAGGCTACAATAATATTACGTAAGTAATGAAAGTGTAAATTACTAAAACTCTTTGTGATAATAAAATTAACATTTCCTGACGACTCTCACTACGCATGGACAACCTCGCACTGCCGTACAACGCGCCGACTTTGAAGTCACGCGACCGCTGCTCGGTATCGGCCGCGCCTGGAGAAACGCGTGTATAGTAATTAAAATTTCTATGTTTATAATAATTAAGTTAAATTTCACTCCATCTTAACTAAGTCTCAAGCCAAAGTACAGAGAAACCTAGAAGCCAAAAATGATTACCATAAAACGATATCTATAGGGATCAGGGCGTTTCGCGCCGACTGGAGGAATGAATAAGTCGCTATCTACATTTAAAGTCACGCCTGTAAGTTGACGATAACAGCTAATAAACAACTGCAGACATAATCCTAAATTTCATTACCTCAACATCGTCTCCATTTAGATGTTACGATTAATTTTTAGTCTTCCGTACCCAACGGGTGAAATCGCCTCATCATTTATGTTGGCTAAATTGCCTTGCGACCTAGCTGAATGACCATTTAGACGGTCCATTTTCGCCATGCAGCAAAAATGGTGCGGCGAAAATCGACCGGTGTAAATCCCCCATGAGACTCCACTGTCCGTCCGTCAGTCTGTAACCAGGCTGTATCTCATGAACCGTACTAGACTGTTGAAATTTTCACATAATATGATATATTTCTTTTGCCGCTATAACAACAATTAATAATAAAAACAGAAATAAATATTTATATAGTTATTCTTCGTGTACACAACAAAATAAAACAAAATATACAAAAGAGATGGTACAAAGGCGTGCTTATCTCTCTCTGCCAGCACACCTTAGACAGAGTTTAGGAAAAAATTAAATAAGAAAGACACAGATAGTACAGCAAAGAATAATATCAGATTGGAAAAGAGACAATTACTTACAAATAATGATAATAAACTAATAAATACAGTATACTAACACAAATTGCAAATATTATGATACCTTTATAAAATAATAATAAACAAAAGTCAATGAACCTACTAAATAATAATAATGTGATTAAATAAACCTACACAGACTATTTTGTTGCTGATGACGATAAGAAATGATTCTTCAGCCTAGTCTTGAACGAGTCACTGGTGGACTCTGCCGCATATGTTCTGGCAAAGCATTCCACAGCTGGTCAGCTCGGACCGTGTACGAGTTGGTGTAGAAATTTGAGTTACACCAAGGGGTGTCAAGTACCTTTTTTGGATTACAAGTACGCAGAGATCTGTCGCTCGGGGCAGTATATGAAAATCGTTCAAGTAGGTAAGAAGGAAAGTTGCACAATTTTAGAATTTTAAACAACAAGGTTAAAATATGAAAATTCCGATGAAGGCTGATGGGAAGCCATTGTAATTTGTTGCGAAACTCGATAATATGATCGAATTTGCGCAGTCCAAAAATAAAACGTATGCACAATTTCTGGAGACGTTCAAGTTTACACAAGAGCTCCTCAGTTACATCCAAATAACAGGAGTCAGCGTAATCTATCAGTGGGATTAACAAGGATTGTGCTAGAAGAATTTTAGTGGATGAAGGAAGGAAATTTTGTGGTATTTCTAATGTATGCAAAGAATGATGTAACTTTTTTCTTAAATCAATAATATGAGCAGACCACGACAGGTTGAAATCAATAATTAAGCCTAAATTTTTGGCACTGTCGCTAAACTCCAATACATCACTACAGTAAATTATTTTTCTAATAGATTCAAAATCAACCCTGGACCGCAACTGCCTGCTGCCAATAAGAAGAACTTGCGACTTTTTTGGATTAACCAGAAGTTTAAAAGTGTTCGCCCACTTGAATATATTTAAGAAATTTTGGTTGACAGCAATAATAGCAAGATCAATTTCCTCAATACTAGTGTGCCTGTAAATTTGCAGGTCATCTGCATAGAAATGGTAGGCAGAAGAGATAAACCTTGTTATTTCGTTTATGAAGAGCGCGAAAAGTAATGGGGACAACACTTCCCCCCCCCCCCCCCCCGTGGGACACCAGCAGTAATGCTGGTCCAGTTAGAGCTAACGTTACGAGTTAATATACGTTGCTTTTGTCCTCTCAGGTAGGAGTCAAACCATGCTGTCGTAGAAGACGATACACCTAAGGACCTAAATATGGTCAGTAAAATACCGTAGTCCACCGAATTGAACGCGCAACTAAAGTATAATAAAACTAAAATTGTTAGCAGTCTCTTGTCCATTGCATACCGTATATCGTCCGTTACTTTCAGCAATGCAGTGGTAGTGCTATGCCCAGCAGTGCTATTCTCTAAGGACAAACGATCTAACAGCCTAGGAAACAGCCGCTGTAACAGCGGTGAGGACAGAATCGGTATTCCGCAAGTTTCGTCCCTACACTGTTCGATACTAGCGCTTCATGGCTGTTGGCGGCATGATTTGAAATTAAATTTTTGACATTTCTTATTTGAAATTGGTATTCTCTAAGCAAAACATCCTTCAGCTAAGACGAAACCCAGACTGGTATGAACTTAAAATATGATTGGTATTTAGAAAATCACTGAATTGTTTGGTAACTGCTTGCTCACGAATTTTAGAAAGGATTGGTAAAATGAAAATGGGTCGATAATCAGAAGGTTAAGTAGGATTAAAGGTTTTAGCAAGAGGTATTATATGGGCATGTTTCCACATGGAAGGAAAAGTGCTTGAACTAATGGATAAGTTAAGGATATGGGCTATGACTAGAGACAAGAAATCAGCAATTGGGGATAACATATCCTTACTCAGGCCATCACTACAAATGGCCTTAGAGGAGATTGAACGAAGACTTATGAGTACCTGTTCTTCCGAGATATTTTTCAAGACAAACGGATCAAAGGGAGGAAAGGGAAGGTAGTTACCTTAGGTAGAGTTGAACTCCCTTTCTAATAAGTTTATTAGAAAAGGAATTCAAACAGCAGGATTTGTTGGCGTCAGATATAGGCTGAACAGCAAAATGTTTGTTAAGTACGTCAATATTTACTTCTGGCGCAGGAGTCTCCGATATTTTCCCAATTCCGAGGCGTCCAAGAAATTTCAACATGCGTGGAAATTTCTTGTTTCTTGACACCACTGTGCCTGTGACAAATTTTCAGCTGAAGCATATATAAAATGGCGCTTAGCGTCTCTATACATTCTTTTACAAGTATTACGCAGTTTTTTATACGCTAATAAATTCTGTTCTTTAGGCACTCGTTTACACTTGCTCTTGGCTTTGTCACGCATAATCATTACATTTTTGATTTCTGAGGATAACCAGGGCGCTGGGATACGCTTCACGCGAATAGGTTTTATAGGGGCATGAACGTCATAAATTTTGGTAACCACTGAATTGAAAATTTCTACTTTACAGTCAATAGATGTCGCCTCGTAGAGTGGATTCCAGTCGATCGCACTGAAGTCATGTCTTAATATATCCAGATCTATCTTGGCAAGGCTACGCTGTAGAACGGTTTTAGCTCTGGGTTTGGGATTACGCAGCTAATAAGACAAGTATAAGAGATCATGGTAGGAGAAAGGAGCAGTTAATTGGCAATGGGAAATTACTTTAGTAGGTTGAGAGATAAAAATAAGGTCAAGCAGAGAAGGCTCAGAGTTCGGTGGAAAATGTGTCGGGGAAAGGGGTAAAATATGCATATAAAAAGAAGAAATTATATTTTGGAGCATAAGAGCTCTATTATCATTTTTAGTTAAATACGTATTAAAGTCGCCCATGAGGATTATGTGATCGTAATAGAGGCAGTAACGGTCCGTTTATCGGAAATCATCAAGTACTGCAAAGTCTTCAAAAAAAATCAATTGATGGCAGAGGAAAAACATAATAACATACAATTACATAACACTTAAAAGAACTTTATTAATAATTCCACCTGTCCACAAATATAATTAGAAGATTGGCAGATTATATTTATTTATTTTATTTTATTTTATTTGGAAAACTTACAGCATATAAAATACATATAACAATAAAAATACATATTAAAAAGCGAAATGCCAATAACAAGTTTTCACTAGTGTAAAACAAATTAAAGTTAATATAAGCACATGCTAAGCTTCTGATCATGACATTACATAACAAAGACTCACTGCATAAAAGTAAAACTAAAATCAATAATAATAATAATTATCAGCATAATCAATCAATACTCAAACCACAAGAAAAGGCTAACCGATTAAAAAATATCATAATAAAATCAAAGGACACGTCACACATACTCATACTCACAGCAAATGGTTTTAATAAATAATTAGGACATAAAATATTAAATAGGGAAGCTTATAAATTAGATTTAAAGAAGGCATCAGTCATAAGTTTTCTAACTTTCTTGGGCTTTAGTAAGAATAAGTCCTCACATGGATTATTATTTATTAATTTGTTGAATTGTGCCCTGGACCTAAAAACAAATGAATTTCGACGATAGTAGGTTTTAAAAGGTGGGATATAAAAAGGCATAAAATTACGAGAAGTTCTAATGGGAACGTTAAGATTGATTTCAATTAATAATTAAGGTACATCAATTTTATTTTAATAATTTTACACAAGTAAGCCAGGTCAGAGATGTTCCTACGATAGTGTAAAGGAATAAAATGGATTTTTTGCACCTGGCATCATAATCAGTAAGGGTTAAGTGGCATTTCAATTGAAGAAATCTAAGAAAGCGTTCCTTTATTGACTCAAATCTATTTATATATATATATATATATATAATATCTTTTCTTTCGAGGCCCTATTAATAGTATTAGTAGTCAATGTGCTCATCGAAAATTAATTTAGAGTCAATAATGACTCCAAGATCTTTAATCGATTACCTAAATATGAGTACCTTATTTTTTAAGCTCATAATTATACTTAACTAAATTTACTTTACGACTTAAATTAATGGCAAAACACTTAGATACATTCAGGTCCAATTTATTAACTACACAGAAGTTAGAAAACCTATTCAAAACCTCTTGTAAGAGGCGACAGTCGCCATAAGAGGAAACTTTTTTCAGTATTTTTGTGTCGTCAGCATACAATAATAATTTTTAATGGTGAAAACAAGAAGTGATATCGTTAAGGAAGATAGCAAAGAGCAGTGGACCGAACAGAAAGCCTTGAGGAACACCAGAAGGTACAAATATCCATCTAGAAATGAAGCCGTTAATAGCTACTGCTTGGGATCTGTTACTAATAATTCTGCCATTGCCACTGCCATTCTGCAGTACTGGTCATTTAAAATCAAAATAATTTTTGTTTGGCTAAGAATTCTAATTTGAAATTAATTTTATTTTAAAAACATGGAATTCTTTTTCCAAAAGTAGTCAATTGTTTATTGATTAGTGTTACATTTTCATCGCATTTCAATCTTTTTCGTTATCATGGATACGTTAAAAATTCGAGTAATTATAGAATATGAGTACCGTCGTGGCAGCAATGCTGCACAAGCGGCACGCAATATCAACGACGTTTACGGAGCTAAGACTACAAACCAACGCACCACCTGTTATTGGTTTGCTCGCTTCCGTTCTGGAAATTTCGACCTGAAAAATGAACCTCGCGGTCGTCCGAAGACTTTGGTCGACAATGACGAATTAAAGGCGATTGTGGAAGCTGATGATACACAATCTACGGCTGAATTAGCAGCAGCTTTCGACATTAGCGTCAAAACAATATTGGTCCATTTGCGTCAAATTGGCAAGGTAAAAAAGCTTGACAAATGGGTGCCCCACGAACTCAATGATCGCCAGCGCGAAGTACGCGTCGAGACGTGCCTTGAACCGCTCAACAGACACACAAATAAAGGAATTTTGAACCGCGTTGTATTACCTGCGATAAAAAATGGATTCTGTTTGATAACCGCAAGCGCTCAGCAAGTTGGTTGGATCCTGGTTCAGCACCTTAAAAAATGCCCTAAGCGAAAACTTACCCCTAGAAAAGTGATGGTCACTCTTTGGTGGTCTAGCGCCGGTGTGATTCATCACAGCTTCTTACCAAACGGGGTGAGCATTACTGCAGATGTGTACTGTGAAGAACTGAACACAATGATGGAGAAGCTGGCACATCTCCAACCAGCATTGATCAATCGCTCGTCTCCGCTGCTCCTGCACGACAACGCGCGATCTCATACTGCACAGCAGACGGTCTCCAAGTTGCAAGAACTGGGGTTGGAAGCTCTCCGTCATCCGACCTACTCACCAGACCTTGCGCCTACAGACTACTACTTTTTCCAGAATTTGGATAACTTCTTGGCGGGAAAAAAATTCAATACCCGAGAGGCAGAACAAAATGCCTTTGAAGAATTTGTTGCCTCCCGTCCAGCTGTTTTCTTTAAGAAGGGCATCAATAAGCTGCCACTGCGTTGGCAAAGATGCATTAATTGCATGGGTGATTACTTCGATTAATACAAATAAAAAATACATGAAAAAAATTCGTTTAAATTTTTTCATACAAAACGGAAATTTCATAGGTAAAGACCTAATAATAACGGGTAAGACTGTGACTATAATATTATGATCCGGGATCCGACGGGCCGGGGAAAATTCATAGTACTGAAAATAGAACTCTGCGCTAAAACAATTGACTTGAAAATCGAAATGTCGAGTGTTGAGCTGTCATAAATGACTTTGACATTTGACTTGATACGTGTGTTTGATTTTTAGCTCTATTGTATTAGGCCAGAGTTCTATTTTCCATGCTCTGCCTATCTGTATCGTGCCTCGGCCTACCGGATTCCGGACAATAAAAGCCTTCTTCTTAAGCTGACACCCACCCGGCTTTGTTGCTCACTAGTTTTTTTTAAATACTAACTTCTAGAATCTGGAGTATACTTATAAATGTCTGCTATGGGCTTCTAAATAAGTAGCCACAGACAACAGATATCATTTATGCCGACTGTACTTCGAAGGCGAAAGCTGTTTACGCTAATTCCGTCGAGCTACATAATTAACTAAGCGAAAGTTCGCGACTTATTCCCAAATGCTAATGAATGAACGAACGAACCTCGAACGAACGAACTCTCTGCAAGTGCAGGGAGACGTGTCTCAAATTACAATCTGTCTGTTTTATGTACCGTTTTACAAGAAGTTTGTATTAACTTTTACCACTTTCAAAAGTTGGGACCGTGTAATATTTTTAAGATTTATGAAAAGGATTTTGCATGTTTTCTTAATGTAATACTTACAAATTGCAGTTCGTTATACAATTTTATTTCTTATTTTACTATTACCTTCTGACTATTATACTATTATACTATTATACTATTATACTATTATATTCCTACTACTATTATAAATGTGAATGTTTGTGAGGATGGATGGATGTTTGTTGCTCTTTCACGATGAAATTTAGTATGGTAGTAGTTTAAGCTCTGGATTAAAACATAGGATACTTTTATCCCGAAAAAGTACAGTGTTCCCGTGGGATGCTGTATTTACGCGAGCGGTGCCGCGGGCAACAGCTAGTTAATTAATACTAGTCTCTTTATGGTCAAAATTCGCCTGGATGATTATTCATATAATTTATATGTCTGAAATTCATAAGGGTTCTTTTGCCTCTTAGTTGTGACAGATTGACAAAATTTTAACGTATGCTAGCTATATAAATTATTAATCTTAGGTGTAACAAAATTGTATCCATCAAAGGCACGGTAGTATGTGTTAGTAATCTGAGGTTGTGTATGTTTTTGTTATTTTTATTATTTCTAAACATTAAAAAAAAAATTAGCATTCTGCACACTTCCTCTATATAAACTTTAACTGTGGCAAATATCATACTTAGGAGTATTAGTTCGATTCGTTCGATTAGACACCAAAACTACTGGATCTATTTTGCGCGCACGAAGTCGGTGGTGTACGAGCATTATCGCTTGTTTAGCATAACCGCTGACCGTACACTTTACAAACGTTATAAAATTGTGTAATCATAGCTATATTTTAATGACAATAAACACTTTGAACGGGTCACTGCCGTCGTCATTCCTTGAGTTCAGATCAACATCAACATTCCTGTAGGGAACCACCCCTACACGTGGCAATATTTAGTATGACCGAATACATACTAAATCGTCGCTCAATCATTAACTGCGTCTCTTGAGAAGCCGTTAATATTTGAGTGCTGTTTTAGTATTCGGCCATCACTTTCGTTGTTTAGCTGTAATTTGTAACAAACTCCAAAGATTTTAAAACTAAATATAGACCATGATGTACATTTGACAGAACAAATCTTCATACAAGAAAAACTTACGCCATCTTGATTTCACCATATCTCAAATGTCAAAATGGCCCCAAACTAAATATTTAAATCACCACAATTGTAATTCAGGAACGACGATTTACTAAGAACAGTCTGATTACATCAGACCTAATACACAAACTTTAATGAGAAATCTATCAGGGGAATACAAAATAGGAAACTAAATTACGCTACAATTACTGTTTTCGGAACTCTCCAGTGACGTTTTTGGATATAAATTTTAATAGGAATCATTATTTAGTATCATGACATTATCATCGACTTATGACGTTAAGTGACGTAACGAACTTTGTTCGCAGAGTCCACGTCCTTATGACGTTAAGTGACTTTTTCGCAGAGTCCTGCAAGTCCTGAGGATGCTTAGGAGCCAGGGTCAGGGCGAAACGCGCGTCGAGTTTTGCAACCTGCATGGTAGTGTGGTACCTTGCACGATCTTGCTGACATTGTTACTTATGTGGTGGTGGTGTTTGCACGATCTTGTGCTTGCATACACGCTTATGGATGTGGTGTGGGGTGCCTTACGCATGCTTATCCGTGCACTCACACGTTTGCTTGCAGGTTGTGGGTGTTTTTTTTTGCGAAATAGTGCTTGATATCATATTAAATAAATTGTATGTATGCTATGGATTTCCGCAAAGAAATGTCTGACTCTATTAACTATTTAGAACGTCCATTTTGGGACAGAGATGTCTCCTGAGGAGGATCACAGTAGCCATTCACCATACAGGCAGTATGGTGAAATCGTCCACTCGGCATGGCGCTGCAGGCTTGTTACGTATAGCTGCCATAAGCCAATCCAAGCCTATGCATGGTCAGTTCTAACTGATCCAATCGACAGCATCAAGCCGATTGGACAATAGGCAGTATGGTGTATAGCTACCCTTAAGCTGTTGTCTACCACGTGTTCCTGCAAGTAGATACAGAAGGGTAGAAATACAATGTTAATCTTTAAAAGTATCCTACCGAAAAATAATCTTCAGCTATGCTATAAAAAACATGAAATTATTATTTATGAAAACATTACATACCACCATAATACCATGGACACCAAAAACCAATTTAATTACTTCTAGGAATAAACAAAATAAAAAAAATATGTAACCCCTGAATCGTCAAGCAGTGGGCAGGCTGATGATGCAGAATTAAAGCTAAGGACACAAAACTAGATCAAAATCGGTTCGTCCGTTTGGGATATACGATGCCACGGACAGACACACAGACAGATAGACAGACAGACAGACTCGTCAAACTTATAACATCCTTCTTTTAGGGAGTTAGTAAATTACAATGACAAAGAAACCCGATAAAGTATATCACATAGCTTTAAAATAATTTGTTATACATCTGAATGGCGTGAAGTCCTGCAAGTGAGGGACGGGCACCGCTTTGGATTTTTGCCAAAACAATTTAGACAGATCTTCATAACCTTGCCACATCTTTGTAGTTTTCATTCACAACGCTTATGTTCTCGGAAATTCTGAATACAAATTTTTATTACTCGGAATACAGATTCGAGTGCAAGACAAAATATAATTTATATGTTATGTAATGATAACCATTAAGTGCTTTAATTATTTCGAATATATGACGCCTCCGTGGTCCAGTGGTTTTGAGCTTGGCTCCCGATTATGTGGTCGTGGTTCCGATTCCCGCTTTGGAACAAAAAATGACCTGATGTCAAAAAAATCCTGATTTTCTCATATTAGTATATTTAATACTTTTATAATTCGCCTGGAGATAAATTAAATATTTACTAGCTTTTGCCCACGGCCTCCCTTTTCATCCCGTTAGGGCTATAATTTCGAAAAATCCTGTCTTATCGGATATTTACGATATACATAGAACACATCCTTCAAGTTTCTGGGGTTCTAAAAAGGCCACTTTTGGAGTTTCATATTGCTACACAGGAAGACTCTTTGAAAAAATACCTTCTACAAATGGCATCAATCTTCTATGGATATTCTCCAAAAGACGTCCGTCGCCTTGCCTACGAATGTGCTGCTAAATTTGGCATTAAAATTCCACCCAGTTGGACTGCAAATAAGATGGCCGGAAAATAATGGCTTACGATGTTTTTAAAACGAAATCCGGAGCTATCCATACGAAAACCAGAACCCACCAGCCTTGGTAGGGCAACATCCTTTTTATGCGCAGAAGTTTTGGTTAATTATTAAAAGAAAATTACTTTAAGTTTTGTTGTTCCGTCACTAAAAGTCTATAAATAAAGAGCTGATTGTCAAACTCATATTTTACTTCATCTCTAGTCAACATTGAAGCCATGGTTTGGTTAGACATTCTTAGTGCTCAATTTGCCCCATACCCTTGCTCAACTAACCTCACCTATGGGGCATATTAAGCGTACTTGACTTTCTGTATTTAAACAGCTGTAGCTCTTAAATTCGACTTGTTACAAAAAATTACTATGGACACTTTTGCTAAGGGATATATTACTCATCCATCCAGCCGCATAACAACTCATTGAGACTTATCATTGAGGAGCTATATCAGCTCAAGTGAAAAATTGCTCAACTAGCCCCGCCCTACCCTACGCAACAAAAATTTAAAATGAATATCGCATGGCCAAACAGAACATTTAAGTACGGTCACCGATAAACCCAGTAAAGCACTTTTGGACATTATTGCCATGGGAATATTTTAAGGTCAAAATGTCATGTACGCCGGATTCGAAGTCGACTGTACATAGGTAGGACTATCTACAGTAAAATTGATATATCTATAGGACTAAGTGCCAACGCCTGTTAAAGTTAACCGTTGATTAAATAATAAATATCATGTTCAATGTGTGTATCAAGAACGAGAGATATCTCTCGTTCTTCGTATTATTGAAAGAGAAGGCATGATAGTTAGACAAACGATAGGGTAGGTGTGCTAAAGTGTCAAATATCATATTTTAATAAATTAAATTAAATTGTTGATGAACAAACAAAATTATATCTAAAATGAAAACTTATTTTGATTAACGCGATCATAAATTATATGCACACATTATATGAAAACTATTCTGGCTTTGAAAAAATATGTAAGTACGGCGGACTATCACAATGACGTCACACCGTATTTACACGTATTTCGTTCTCTTCAAAATTTCCAAAATAGACTAATATAACTAATAACACATGTAGGTACTATCGAATACGTTGCCGGTCGACCAGGCAAAAGATTACAATCGCTTAACAGCGCCGTGGAATCGCACGTGCGCACGCACACATACCTACTCACATGTAAATTCGAACTTCAACGACGTCTGCAGTCGATGCGACCTCTCTTTTGTTTTTAATTTTTTTTGAGGCATCCTAGTGCAAAGAAAAACTATGTATAGAAACTGTTCGAGCAGAAAAATGTGCATAGTCACAATATGGGGTTAAATTTCATGGGCATAAACCTATATAATAGATGAGGCATGTCGAGGCAATAAATGTCCACGCTTAAACTGCCCTAATTTTGGGGTTGTTTGGGGCAGTCAAGTTTTGACATTTGTCAACTTGACATTTTGACATTTGCTTTCCGTGGTCCGCATTTAGTTGACAAAATCATGTAATAACGTGGATATAATCTGAGGACAAGATCTTCTGAAAACAAGATGGAATCTAAGCGTATTGCTGATACATGATTTTATACAAACCCAATTCAAACACTGTACAATATAAATAGAGAACTACTAGTTTATAGCTGAACAGCTAACAATAAGGTCCCCCACTCACATATGATTCATCATAACGATCATTTTCGAAACCAATAATATAGGCTTGCAACGTTTTACGAGAGATTAATTATTTTAGAACAACTAATTAGAGAGTGGCTGTAAGATTAGTTCTTCTTTTAATATCTTTGGACGTTTGTCACCACGTCAATCTAGCCCCGTGCTAAGTATCCGAAGAACTTGTATTGCGGGAACCAGACGGCAAGTATATTTAATAATTTTATACTATACATAAAAACTTAGGCCTTTTCATCCATTATTGGATTATTTATACAGTATTCTCCGAGGAGTTGGTTTCTATATGTCGTATGGTTGCCTAGTTGATAGTCAAGAGGAATGACTGATCAATGCGTCTGGGGCCAACCATGTGCGGATTTCCTCACGATGTTTTCCTTCACCGTTAGAGCATCCGTATAATGTACGTCTTGAGATCTGAAAAAGTCTCATTGGTACACGCCACAACCTGGGAATCGAACCTGCACTCTCTCGAGTGCGATTCAAACGGTCTACCCAATAGGCCACGGACCTGTACTACTAGGTTTACATAATATATTAAAGATTGTCACTATACAACACATACATTTATGATACATCCATGACCCAGGAACACAGAAACTTTGTTCCCTCGGCGTGATTCGAACCCACGACCTACGGCTTAAGCGCTAATGCGGCAGAGCCTGAGATCATCAAATCTTCCATATTAAAAGTGTGTAGCAGGAAAACTGGCTCACAAAACGTGGAAGGGATTAGTCTTAGTACTTTTTCGTACTTTTGGCATCCTATACTAAAGAGTTGGCCCACCGCGCAAAGTAGCGGATATGCAATATTATGTATACATTAAATAAACACACTAACACTATAATTTGATATATTACATTTTATCAGTTAGAATGTAAGTATAAAAGGCGGACCTGATATTATATCAGTCCATAAATGATCGCCGATCGTTACGATCGATCGCACGTGAGAGGGGCCCATTATATCGAAATAAAACATACTGTACGGTGTACAATGTATATAATAGTTTCGACTGTCAGTGGCACAAAAACATAATAGCAATAAAAACTAGAATAGAGTTAGGTCTGCAAATAATATTTGCGCCTGCGGCCATAAATTTACCAAATATTTATTTGAGCACTCTCGTCCGGTCGTTGTATTTCAATGGAGGCGAAATATATTTTCACTGGAAAGGAAATACGATTATGTTTCAATAACAACCGCTCACCATGTAAAAGTATTTGCCTTTTAAATGAAGCGACGTGAACGGTTTATAAGCCACATTTGATTGGATATCATGATGACATAAGATTAAAATAGTAATGGATGTGATGTAAATAAAACATACTAGCTCACACCCGTGGCTCGGTCTTCGTCTTTTCTCCGACGCATGGTTTTGTATAGAGAGGACTAATTCGCAGATTTAAAATATGTGTGTATCCGGCAAAAGTCATACATTTTTAATAAAAATAACCTTTTTGTTAATCCAGGCTATAAACTTTCTGTATGCTGATATTTTTACCCGACTATGGCGATGCCAAAAGTAAAGATTTTGGCAGTTACATAGACATGTATGTAACTATGTATGTATGCTTATTCCACCGTAGCACCTAAACTACTTATACGATTTTAATGAATGAGGTGTCTAAATAAGTGGTGAAATAGATTCGTAATAATGGTCCAGGTGACAAAGGTTATAAAATTTGCGAATCAACATGAAACTAATGAAATACGACGCGAATATAAATGTCAATTAGGTCGCTCATACATTAGTATGAATTATTTAAATACATCATACGTCACACCAATCTATTAAGCTGAAAAAAGTTCTTATGCAATGTTTCTGAAATTGCCGGTGAGCTTATGGCAAAGCTTATAAGGCTCTAATACACGAATATGAGAATCGACATGAAACTAATGAAATGCGATGGGAGTATAAATGTCAATTAGGGCGCTCATACATTAGCACGAATTATGTAAATACAGTACTCGTCACACCAATCTCAAAGTCGTTTGTCATGATAATGTACCTACTAAGTTCTATCTCAATTTGCATTGTTTATCAAAACAATGCTTACGATAGGGAGGCATGCGAAATTGTAAGTCGAATTATCTACTCGTTTGAAGTGTGTTTGACATGATACAGGCCTTGTCAATATTGTACGAGGTATTTTGTGTTGTTATATAGAGCGCGTATTCCACCTCACTAAATTCAGATGTCCTAAATGATTGAGTCAAGTGAATTATTTAGTATTTAGAAAGTTGGGATTCTAATTAGCATCCTCAATCAGAAGAAGTGGGGCTTCTCACTGACTAAATTATAATTAGTTTTCTTTCTATGGTCCAAACTATATGTTTTTGAATATAGTTTTTAGGGTCCCTTACTACAAGGAACATTTATAGGTTCGCTCTGTCAATCCGTCTATCTGTCCGTCTGTCTGAAATTTGGTGTAATTTAATATTTCGTATAGATTTTACTTTTGCGTCATTTTCTTTCTAAAGTCAACCTTTTTCAAGTAATCGGCCTCCGAAGTGGTTTACAAATAGGAGCCCCCCCCCCCCCCCCCTCCATCATTTCCAAACTATAAGAGATAGAAACTTGTAAATTTCTATGCTATAAGTTCATATTAATTACTCATAACCAAAATTATTTTCAACGAACTTAATAAATTTGGAAGCGTACGGAGCCCTTCTAAAATCCGTGCCCTGACCCGCTCATGATGAGGTTATTATACGTAATATTTTCTTCCATTTGGCTCGCCTTATAGCCGTCGCCATAGAGACACCTTGTTACTACAAAAAGTCAATAACAGTAGGCACTTATCGTATCACAAGTTAAAATGAGATAGTTGGGGTCCGGGGACCGACAAAATTTCTAATAAATAAGAACCTTAGCAAAAATTCAGTAGCTCGAAACAGTAGCGCCGCTACATAATTAAGATAGCCATTCAAAATTGAACTGTATTCACTACACAAAAATATACACTACTTACATTGCAAGAGCGGCGCCTTCGATATTGACTTTGATTGACTTCACATTCGAACTCTTGCAATGAGACTTGCAATTCTTATGTGATGAATAAATTTCAATTGTGAATAAATATTTAAACAATACTGCGCCGCGTCGCGTCACGTCGCGCTTTCACTTGACCCTAATACAGCCATTAGCAAAAAATCATTATCCACGGAAAAAAGATCCATGTTAAGATAGACGAATGACTCGCATATTATGGTGAGAAAATACGGCTGTCTTTTCTAACTGGGATTATTAATCAAATGCGTTTGATGGTGAAAAAATATTCCCCTCTCTCCTAGCTATGTTTTAATGCTGTTTGTGTGAAAATTATTAATGATATCCATTGTGAATAGAACAAATAATATTTTATTAATGAAGTAGCCATTTATAATGAACCGCTTGTGGGCTAATTATTAAATAATTTATCTGACAATTAATACCCTTGTTGTGGCCATAACGTTTTTGTGGTCGTATGATTAGGGGACAAATCCCTCCACCAACCCATGGCCCTATCAACCGTCTTGGTTATACGGGCCGAATCATGGGAATTGTTGATCCCCTACAAGTTCTTTAATCTCTTTCTATTTGTCCCTAAGTCCTTCTCCCCTTTCTGGGGCGGACAACACAGATACGACTTCGGTGTCTTCCTATAGCGCGTACTGGTTCTACCATCTAGGTTTTCTTCCTTTTTCGCCTCCAATTGCCCTCTCTTGGCGTTCTAGTCCACTTATGATTAGGGGACAGTGTAGTGTATGTTATATCTCCATCCAAGACTCAATTGCACTATTTAATAATCTTAATAATAGATAACCGATGTCGGTGACGGTGGCCGGTTTCATTGAAACGAAGCCAGCTACGCAGGAGTTATTTTACAGTGTCCAAGTGTGTACGCAGTACACAAGAGCACTATTTCTCCCTTTACTCTCGAAACCCAGTGGGACGGACAGACCTTCACAACTGGCGAGAGATCAGGTGCAGGTCCGACTTTTTACATGCCCATCCGACGCATGGATCATCTTTCTTGTCATACAATCAGGTGATCAGCCTGCATTGTCCTAACCAAACTTGGAAACAACATTTTTTGTTGTTTCAATGCGGAAATCGAACCCACGACCTCCGAGTCGAGAGCCAAGCTTTAAACCACGGGACCACGACGGCTGTTAAACTGTTGCACTATTTATAATAATAATAGATAACCGATGTCGGTGACGGTTGCCGGTCTCATTGAAACCAGGCCAACTACACAGGAGTTGTTTTATAGTGCCCAAGTGTGTGCGCAGTAGACAAGAGCACTCTATCTTCCTTTTACTCTTGAAACCTAGTGGGATGGATAACCGACACTACTGGCGAGAGAGTAGCCCATCAGACGAATGCATGGTCATGTAAAAAATTGGACCTGCATGCAATACTTAATGGCTAATGGATCAAAGAATACATGACGCTAGACGAGGAGTGTGACGTTGCGCCGTCACATTTGTTGCTGAATAATCACAAGTTAAGAACTATAACACGACCACGGAAATAGTATATATCACCCGGGCTATTATTACGAATCTATTGACAACTCATTCGAAAAATCAGTAGTTTAGGCGCTACGATGGAACAAACATCCTACTTATATATCCTATATATAAGTAGGATGATGATGGGGATGTATGGATGGATGGATGTTTGTTACTCTTGCACGCAAAAGGTACAGAGCGGATTTTGATGAAATTTGGTATGGTAGTAGTTTAGGCTCTAGATTAAAACATAGACTACTTTTTATTCCGAAAAAGTACAGTGTTCCCGTGGGATACTACCAGTACTTATATATAAAAGTAAAAAGTGTAATTTTGTTGCGTGTCCACGTACAACACAACGCACATTCCATATCAGCCATACGGCATACCCGACTTCATCGTGCCTATGAAACAATAATTTATAATTGGCCTTCTCCGAGACTCGTTTCTTATTTCTTTAGGCTAGAAATAGGCGAGAGGACTGTATTTTTTTCTTGCAAAATTGATTAACACTCTTAAATATGAGTTACTTCTCAGAGGAAACTGTATACTAATGATAAATATTTTCATAGGTACAGCGATGTGTTTACAACATTTCGCCAAGTCTAGTGAAAACACTCCATACAAAATTCGTACCTTACTGTGACGTCACTATTAGCCTAATAGTTTTATTTTATTATATCGAAGGCAGTTCAACATCGAGCCCTGTCGTCACTGCGACCCAAATGTATATATTATAGTAATATTGTAAATCCTCCGCGTTAAAGTACCTGCCCCAGGCCTATGCTGCTCATAAACTGAACGATATGGTTGGAGGACTACGAATTTCCTCTGAGGTGGAGTATTCATGCTACCCAAGGTACCTGTTTCTGCTCTGTTGAAGTGCTGGACAGCCTAATAATATTAGGTAAACGTGTGTGAAATACAAGGCCGCAGGAATATTTTTGTAAATGTCAGGAATGTTTTTGTATAGGATGTAAGTAAACTAATGATGTAGGTGTTTTTTAACAAATTTAGCAAAAAAAATTGAAAGTTTTTTTTTGTATTTTTTAGATGTTTTGTATTTTTTCATTTATCAAGCAGTACCCAATACCTCAATATTTCTGAGTATATAAATTAAACAAAATATTTTACATGTAGTCGTCTCCCCAATTGTTAACAAGACCAGCGTCACAGGCCAGATGGAGAACAATCATAATAATGTTTAAAATGTTCCGTTACGCTAACGAACAGACCGATTACATAAATTTATCATAAGCTGGCTGTCGTTCAACTTCTGTTTAAGATTATTTTAGAAGCAGATAATTTCCTTTTAGCATTCCAAAAAGGGCTGTCATCCAAGTTCGGAGATTTACGACATTTTTGATGTATACGGCTTATAAACTTGGGAGTCGAGTTAGATTATATGATTGACGCGAGAAATAACATAACAGATTCAAAAGTTTTTCATTTATTACTAGCTTTAGCCCGCGACTCCGCCAGGGCAGTATCTCACAGGAACACTGTACTTTTTTGGGATAAAAAGTAGCAGATGTGTTAATCCAGAGCTTAAACCACTACCATACCAAATTTCATCAAAATCCTTTCTGTAGTTTTTGCGTGAAAGAGTAACAAACATCTAACCATCATCCATACATCCATCCAGCCATCCATCCTCACAAATTTTCACATTTATAATAATAGTAGGATTTTTGGTCTCACGTGTATTACATTGATTTTTGATATTACAATAACAACACTTTGATTTTATTTTATTGACGACGAAACGTTTCATCACGCCTCAAAACCAAAATATATATTCTGTGTCTACAATTTGGTTATTTTTTATTACGGAAAATAATAAAAGTGTAGTGAAAAGGACCAATGGGCGTATAAAACTGGCGTCTTCGCTGGCTGTAGAACCCTTTTATTGTGACATGACACTAAACTATTGAAAATGGCTTTAGAACCTGACCGTAGCTCAATATAAAGTTACGATAAAGCCAACCAAATACCCTAAGTATTAAAGCTGCACTCATTGACTTATACCTACAGTTGTATGGGCAGGCCCTGTCTTAGCGGTATAATGTATATATAAGGGTCTGCGCGACATCTGCGGTCTGAGTGCTAAGTGTGAGCTTTTCTTTTCGCATTCGATCGCGAGCGCGTTAATTGGCGTTTACTAGGAATTTGTATGAGATTTGACCTAGTTGTCGCGTTTACAACTATGTGGCGCTGTACAAATCACATACAAATCCTAGTAAACGCCAAACGCGCTCACGATCGAATGCGAAAGGAAAAGCTCACACTTAGCATGACTCGAAAACGTTGCGAGCGCAACATGACAGACGGTCAAATTTCTTTATTTTTTTTTATTTATTTTTTTTGTAATTAAATCTGCCATCGGCTTTCACTTAGACATTATCAGATGGTGTGCTTGATTGTTATCTTTTGTGAGAGGTGTTCCACTGACCACACATCTCTTCCATTATTATTATAGAGTGCAATGCCTCACTCTCTCTGGTCTAGAATCTCTTGCAATTTCATTGGTGTGGTTTTCTAGTCTATTACATGAAGAAGTTTTATTCGAAATGATCCTAGGGGCTTATACTTACTTTTGGAATCCATGGCTTGGGATATCAAGTAAGGCAACTTTACACGAACCGTGTAAAATTTGATTATCCAAACTCCGGACCTTCCCTTGCAGTTAACATGCAGGCTCATACGAACCTCATCGCTATCCAATAAACAAGTCAAACTATCAACGCTTGCTATGGTAAAGTTTATACAGAGAAGACAGTTCGCTTTGTTCCATTATCAGCCAAATAGCTTACATATGAGTTGTGATGTGCATTCGCTTCGCAAAGTGTTTTGTATATTGTCTGCTCTAAGTGCTTAGACAATGCACAAAAACGAAACGATAATAAAGTTACAGATAAATTAATAAAGAGAGGTAGACAATGTGTGGAATTAGCCGTGTGATTTAGCGAACATCTCGGAACCTATATGGCTTCGTCAAATCCGTCAATAGGTTACATTTTATAGAAAAATCTGAAACAATTAATTATGGTAGTCCATGTAATGAACTTTGCAGGAAAACTCTATCGGCTTATATAGCTTTGTTATTTCAGAGCCTTATTTAAAATGCGCTCACTTCGTACAAAAATGGTACCTACGGAACTAATTTCTAAATTCCTACAAAAGTGTAAAATATTTGTATAATGGTACGGAACCCCACGTGTGCGAGTCCGAGACGCACTTGGTCGATATTAATTATATACTGCTACTTTATCTTAGCCCGTGCTTCTCTTTTCTGCGCTGCGCTGCGCTGCTATTTTCTGTGCTTTTCCAAAATGTACTCTGCTATATCATGGCTTACTAAGTGCCGTTTTCACCAATGCCTATAATTTGATTAACGTTTATTACAATTACAACGCCTATAATGGAAAAATATGACACGAAAACCTTTTACGGATTCAATTCAATGGATTTCTGCGGTAACCAAGAATTTTTTTTATCTTATTCGTTGCTTGATCTTCCTTTGCATAATCTAAAGGAAAATAACAGAGATTACTTGCTTATTTAATGGAATATTTGATGTAAATTGTCAATGGCAAAAATATAAGAAAATCTTTAAAAAAATCTTTATCCGATAAGATTAATCTTGACAGCCAAATTTTGACAGCCAACCAATCACAGAGCCTGAACCGTGTCTTGAGACCGGGTCGCATCTTAAGTACTGACTATTTATACCGGCCTTAGACTCATATATCATTCACATTTTTATACAATGTGATCAGAGTGATAAGTGTGAGTTTTTCGTTATTATCTTTTCGAACATTCGTAATGTTATCGAAAGATAATTGTATGGAAATTATGACAGCGCGCAGACAATTGACATTCGATAACGTTACGAATACGTAATTGTCAATTGTTAGTGCTTACCCCTCTGTATACCAACACATTGTGCCACAGGCTGAACAAACGATCCCTAAACAAGTTAATTTAACAGACACTTGAAAAGTAATAAACAGTTTGGATATTTTCATTAAACTGAATCGAAATGAAACGAACGAAACTTTGTAGGCATTTTGCGATTTCAGCTCAAGTCGAGCCCAAGAGACATTAGACATCAAGTGTTCGTGACTGCGTTTTTAATATTTCATAGCCTATCTCGTTTTATGTGATTTATGTCTTGAATAAAATATATTTGTTTATATTTTCGTATTATTTTCCCTTATTGTGTTAGCGTAATTATAAGGCGGGGGGTCAATATTTTGCGTGTAGGGGAGTTAAGAGGGGTGCAATAAATTTGTTACTCCATAGTATACATTGATACTAGCACCTACTTATTGCGACATAGGCACATTTCGAATGAACAGTCCACGGATACTAACCACGATACCAGTGGCGTTCCTATACTCCATTCCATTCTCCTCCATACATACTCCATACTCCATTCTTATCGGCCTCACTTACCACTTAACTTTTAAAGAACCTCGTGCAAATTACCTATTTATTATACAGGCTAGGGCTCCCCTATGAAGGAGAACCAGCCTTTGTCACTGATAGGTACGGTCGAAGATAGATCAAAAGTAGTGTTCAAAGTGGTACACCGGATCTGTCAGCAACTGTATTTCCAAATTTTTCAAAAGAATCCAAGCAACACATTGTCGCGTAATAAAGGAGTTTTATTTTAAAATCGTGCAAAAATATGCAAATTAATAGAGCTTAGGTTGCATAAATGGTTGTTTATTTATACACATAATATAAAAAAATGTTGTCTTATTATCTTTGACTTGGAATGACACAGCGGTAAGTAATGTGCATTTTTTTATACTGGGTGATTTTTTATTACGCTTCGTGCGAAACAGAGTGCGATGTTGTAAAACAAATTTTCACCAAGTTAGAAAAAAGAAAAAAAAACGTACTTACGTACGTAGTATTCTATTTCACGTAGGTACCCATTATACCATGTTTCTCTCGCAACGGAATAAAAATCAGCCAGTATAAAATTAATCCGGCAATCGCGAGTCAACCCTAGTGCAAGAAAACACTCCTGTTATGTATTTAACGGTGGCGTTATTACGGCGGCATTAGGAGGGGAAATAAATTAGCTATCAGGGCGAAATTGAATCGTGCATTTTACCAGATTGTTACAGGGTTGTCAATATTTGATCTTTTACTTTTCGTCGAGGGGCGTTTTACATGGGGGATACGTATCGGGTGACAGCCCTGTAGTTAGCCTGCAGCCAGAATTAGGGAACGTTATGACCTGAGCGGGCTCGCTGATATATCCTTGTACATTTACGCACGGAATTAATAAACCATCTTAATCCAACTTCACCGATGTAAGATTTAATTTCAAGCCATTTTTGGGAAGTAAATAGCTCCATGGTAAATAGCCATTAACAATCTTAGGAACAACCTTGCTTTCAGACTTTGCCGACTTGTGTTTTTAAACACTATAAAAGTAGTTTCATAAAAAAAAAGAGGATGGAATATCATTTCACAGTTATATATTTATTATTTTGTTATTTTAATTAATATTTACATTATAACATTAAAGTTCTCTCGGAACACAAAATTTAAACATCAAGCTGTCAGTGTTGCAAGTTTTGAGGCGAATATTTTTCCCTACGTTTGGCAAACTTACTTGTTGGTTCAATGTTACCAATTTCAGAATTAATTTCAATAAATTTTAAATAATAATAATCGGTTTATAATAATTATTATTTATTTTTATTTACAATCGAATTGTGATATTATGAGCATGTAAAAAGCATATTTTACTTGTCTCAGGTACTTATAACTCGAAAATACTTGTACTTTAGTTTCACCATTTGACACGAGTGAAAGAAGGGCGTTACTAACTTTTTTTTAATTATTCGTTTCTTTTTTGCATAAATAGAGTTTTTAGGTATAGGCAAAAGATTTCCATTCAAAAAATTGTGTATTTAAAATCTATTTAAAAAGTTAGCCAGTGGATGGAGGGCGTATGCCACTTTTATTAGATTCTTCGGAGGCTTCATATTATATTATAAACGATTTTTTTTTTACTGCGGGAAAGCCACGCTTCGGCATGAAAGGGACGACCCGACCGGATAAATACAACGGCCTCACAGAAAGTTGGCGTGAATTAATGCTTGCATTTTGTTTTCCCCAGTGAGTGATGGTACAGGAGGCGCATGGGGGTATTTAGGATTGGGGATGGGGATTCAGGACTAGCAGTTTTAGTTTTACACAAGAAAAACTTTTACTTCAGGGCCCTCTGGTGAGATGTTATCATAAAACCTACGTAGAAATATGCACCTTTAAAAATCAAACTCATAACTGGAAACCGCATCGAAATCGGACTAGTGGAACAAATGCTTACTGCAGCGCCTCCTGCTGATACCAGCTCACCAGGTACTGTTAAGATATCCATATTCACTTACCTAGGTAAGTGTTACGATATGCATATTCCTAGGAATCCAAAGCCATCACTGAAAACCGTATCGAAATCGGAAAAGTAATTTTGGGGATAAGTGGCAAACAACTTATGATAATTTTTAATGCAGTAACTGCGCCCCTGGTGAGTAACAATCACAAAACCTATCTGATTCTCCAATCAAAGTTCAAACCCGAAACCCACGACTGAAAACCGCATACCGCCGGTATCCGTCACACAAGTTCCTCGGGAACTTAGCACGGGGCCAGATCGACGTGATGTGAGACAGTCTATAGATATTATAAAAAAAACTACAGGATAAGAAATAGGTACAAAATAAAGGTACAAACGTGATATGGATTGTGTTAATAAGATAGAAGTCAAAACAAATATTTGATAAATCGAACAACTTGGAGATGTGGGTATTGCGTTGCGAGTAATTAAGATACTTCACTCGATCAAACACGTTGCGGTGCTGAGCTAACTGCAGTCAGCGCTAGAGCTATTAAAACTTTCTTCGCTTACACGTCATCTCATCATAATCTATATAAAGAACTATATTTTTTTATAAAAACTATAACCCGACCACGTAAATTATATAGCCTATTACCCGGTATTAACCGGGCCATTATTACGAATCTATTGACACCAAATTTATTAAAATCGGATCAGTAGTGTAGGCGCTACGGTGAAATGCTTATACATACATACTACATACATACATACATACATACATACATACATAGACTGCCACAATCATTACCATTTCTTTTGGCTTTGCCGTAGTCGGGTAACAGTAATAACACACAGGACTTCTTGCGCTATTTCCAGTTTAATAAGTATTTTTACATTAATTTTAATATATTACACGACCGGTTTCGACAAAGTCATCATCAGGTGTCTGTCGACTTTGTCGAAACCGGTCGTGTAAAATATTAAAATTAATGTAAAATACTTATTAAAGTGGAAAAAGTGCAAGAAGTCCTGTGTGTTATTACTATGAAACATGAATTTCCACCAAGAACCTACAGTACAATCAATAACATAATATGTAGTCGGGTGAAGTGTTTTATTGTCTTTAATGGATATATACCAACACGTAACCGTAAAAGTGGCTACAGCACACACAAAAGCTTCACGTCCTAAATAAATATACAAAATATAAATGAAATATCATGACACGTGGGAGAGCCATGCTTAGACACGAAGGGGCACACAGAAAGCCGGCGTGAAGTAATGCTTGCGTATGCAACTAACTGATCTAACCGAGTGAGTGACGTTACCGGAGGCCCATGGGGGTTTTAGGGACACAGACGAGTTACACCAGAGGAGTTACAAGTGTTACTCCTCTCTCTGGTATTGCGATAGTCCATGGGCGGTGGTAATCGGTTACCATGAGGCGATCCGTATCCTCGTTTCCTGGTCCTTCTCATTAAAAAAAAGACTATATAAGCACGCCTGAATTACTAAGAAGCAGGTTAGCAGGCAGGGATTCATGTGGTAGCACTGGAGAATAAAAGGATATGCTTGTTAAGATGCTTGCCTATCGCGTAAATCTTGCATAAGCGTCAGTTCACAATGAAACGAGACGATACGCGACGCAGCGTTGGATTTTTAAGATAGCGATTAAAACTTGAACTTTATTCACTACATAAGAAGATTCACGTTTAATTGCAAAAGTTCAAATGTCAAACTGCACCGCTCTGCATAAAGTGGCGTCGCTTTTGCAATGAAACGTGTATCTTCTTGTGTACTGTATAAAGATACATTTTGAATCACTATTTTAAAAAAATGCAACGCCTCGTCGCGTATTGCCTCGTGTGAGCCTTAATTATAGAATTTGTTGCTACAGTCAAAACTGTCGTCGATTTACAAGAGATATGAAAACCTGCACCCCAATTCTCGTAATTAACTTCCACTTTCATTTTACTTTTATTGAATTATACGTGAATCTCTTGATATCGTAAACTGATTTTTGGAGTTTGGATAAATCAAAACACGTTTGACGTTTGTTTGACTTTCATGAGAATACCATGTTGCAGTTTTAAAACATCGGGGACTCGATCGTAACTGTACCTATTATAATGGCAGGATTTATTTAGCAGAATCGACCTTCTGTTCTTCGAATTCAGATACATCTCACTACGCAACTTGACTCCTACTAGGTACGTGCTAAGTAACATGACTACGAAGGTGTTTTCGATTTTTAATAAACTCTTAAAAAGTACTACAAACTTAGAAAGTAATTCACCAACTAAACTCGAACGGAGCCGTGGAAATAATCTCGACGACACTTTACCTTAGAATTTTTAACAGACAAAGTTTCATTATAATTCCATTTGCCTAAAAAAGTAAACAAACTAAATAAAGAAGGCAATCAAAAGTTCCGTAAACAACTTTTAGAGGCTTAGGCAAAGAGGGTCGCTGTTTGAGCCGTATTACTGGGTCGAGTTCCAGTTTCTTCACCATATATTCAAATGTTTATAAATCTCCTCTATCAAATATAACCACAATGATTTCGAAAGTAAGGAGGGCTCATCCTTCCTAGGAACATTTTGCATAAATACCTTCTTCATATAAATAAATTGATATTTTGTCGTGTCGTGATGCGCGTGCAGCGTTCTCGAGTCTTGTGGACCGTAGATGTCGAGTCAACATTGGGGCTCACACATTGGTGACATTTTAACTCGTAGATAGGGGTGGTCCTTACGACGGTTTATAATAATAGCCTTTCTAGCCTCGGTACAGTCAAACCGGAATCCATTTAAGCCATATTATTTATGTTCATTCCCCATTTTATCCGATTGCTACTAATAAATTGATGTAACAAAACAATTGTCTATCTAAAACGATCTGAGCTGAAAAACAAATGCTGATTTGGTAAATATATAATGGTAGTTTCGAGTAATTTTGGTATCAAAATAGCTTTTTCTGTTTTTCTCATCCACCAGACTAAAATATTATGTATTTAAGCGAACGAGTACGTATATTATATTGCTTCACATGTTTTACTTAATATTTTCAGGTTTATGCTTATGTTTATGACATAATTTTACAGCAAAAAATTAAAAACATGTCAATTTCTTTTATAGCAATTTACCTACCAAAACATAGCACAAACATTTCATTAGTGACACCGGCTCCTGATCAGTAACTCACGACTACGACATAAGCAATAAAATAATATTATGGAAGTTTGCCACCCTTCGCGTAGGGAATGCGTAAGTACACATTACATACAGAAAGGCCTGAAATGGCCAGTTGGTTTTACTTTTACTGGCTCAAAAGTAGTTCTCTAGAAGAAATACCTTAGCCAAGAGATGAAATGTCTTACGGCCCGTTTCAATAACCTATCTACCAATAACTATTTGTTAAAAACGTCACATTTGTATCGCAAAAACACGCAAATGATTGAATGACGACGTTTTTAACAAATAGTTATTGGTAGATAGGTTAATGAAACCGGCCGTTAAGGAAGGGTTTGTGGCGTTTGTGGCGTTTGTCGTTTGCGGGTGCTAATGAAAACGACAACGATAACAAATAAATTGTCATATTACTATACTACCACTTGCCCCCGACTCCGCCCGCGCAAATACACTATCGCACGAGAATACTGTACTTTTTCGGGATAAAAAGAAGTTTATCCAGAGCTTTAACTGCTACCATACTAAATTTCATCTAAATCCGATTATTAGTTTTTGCGTGAAAGAGTGAGGATCCGTCCGTCCATTCTCACAAACTTTCACAATTATAAATAATAGTAGGATGTTGCTTGCAACTTTGTCAGCGCAGAAATCCGTATATCGCGTCGAAACCATACATTTTGCAGTGACAAATGTCCTTCGTCAAAGTTTGATTTACCAATGTACCAAATTTTATCCAAATCCGTTCTGTGGTTTAAACGGGATTGCGTTTCAGACTTGCAGAGTTACTTTCGCATTTTTAATATAAGTGAGAAGTTTATACTTAATAGGAAAATAATAAAAAATATTCTTTTGAACTCAAAATAATATAATCACACAAAGTACATGCAGAATTTTAAAAAAGTCCTCCAGTATTTACAAGGGCGAATCAAAATAAATCCATAATTTACTAATGAGAAGTCTATATAATTTGATACATACCAGCACCATATTATATGAGGGATATATTTAATGAGGAGCCATGTTGCGAGAGTAAAAAGAAGTGTTGGGTTTACACGAGTTTTTTTTTTTTATTATTCGTTGGAATTTCATTTCAAGTAACAAAAGTGAGGGTTCGTGACCCCATCGTTCATTACAACTGCTAGTAAAATATTTTGCTTATCTCCGCTTTTTTATCTGTGTGTTGGATGTTGCAACAGAATTTTACTTTGTTAATTATTTAAATGGAAACGATGTAGGTTATTATCTACGAGATATTTGCTCGATGTTTTATTTCTTTGGTAATGTGTTAAATGTGAAGGAGCCTTATATTTGACTCGCGTCGCAGGCGGCGTAGTGGGTCGTTGCCAAATTCAGGAACAAGGGTCTGGGTCCTAGACTCTTGTTGCTGTCCGGGAATTCCTGTCCTAGACTCTAAGGGACTAGACCGCGGATTCCCCCTAGAGTCTAGACTCTAGACTCCGCGGAACCCCTAAATTCCTGTCCGGGACTTTATATTTATTCCCCCTTACTAATAGAAAGATTTATACAACGGATAACTTAAACAACGTTGCTGTCTTTGTCTGATGCGTTGGAAAAGACACTTGACAGACAAAGACAGTAACGTTGTATAAGTTATCCATTGTGTAAATCTTTTTATTAGTAAGGGGTTACATGTATTATTATTTAATTAAATTTATTATTAGCTGTTAAATAATAACTCGGTTACAAAATATGTTACTTTTAGTCTTCACATTAAAACTTTAAGTTACTTTAAACTTTAAGAAAATTTACACGTTTATTTAAAACGTTAATTTAATCTTTAACACTTTTAAGTTATACGAGGGCTGCACTAAAAGTATCGGGAATGGAATATTTCCACTGTTCCTGTCATATTAAAATCTTTTTAATTTAAAACTCCTTGGTTCGAATCGAATTAAAAATCGAATAACGTTTATTTATTTAAAAAAAGATTCTCGGTCTTGTCATAAGGTCTTGTCAAACTTGTTCAGTCGTTGAGAAAATGGAATTGACTCGAGAAAATTCTAGAGCGATGATTAATTATGACTTTCGAAGTGGTTTAACACAAAAACAGTGTGTTGACCGGATGATTTCTGCATTTGGTGATGAAGCCCCATCCAAAACCACAATTTATCGCTGGTTTGCTGAATTTCAACGTGGACGTGTCAAGCTCAGTGATGATCCCCGTCCCCGTCCCCGTCGTCCAAAAACTGCAGTCACCCAAGAAAACGTTGATGCTGTGCGTAAGCTGATTGAGGAAGATCGACATGTAACATACCGCGAAATTCAGGCAACTTTAGACATTGGCATGAGTCAAATACAAATAATCTTGCATGAACAATTAGGTGTAAAAAAGTTGTTTTCCCGATGGATACCGCATTTGCTCTGTGAAGAGCAAAAAGCGGCTCGCGTTACTTGGTGCGTCAGAACTCTCGAAAGATTCCACGCAGGATCCTCAAATGCTGTATACAACATCGTATCAGGTGACGAATCCTGGATATACGCGTACGAACCCGAAACAAAAAACCAGTCACGAGTTTGGGTGTTCGAAAATGAGTTAAAGCCAACAAAAATTGTTCGTTCACGGAGTGTTGCAAAAAAAATGGTGGCCACGTTTGTCTCCAAAACCGGCCATGTTGCGACTATTCCTCTTGAGGGACAAAGAACGGTTAATGCAGAATGGTATGCTAACATTTGTTTGCCACAGGTCGTTTCTGAACTCCGTAAAGAGAACTGCAACCGCCGCATCATCCTCCATCACGACAATGCGAGTTCTCACACCGCGCACAGAACAAAAGAGTTTTTAGAGCAAGAAATCATAGAATTGTTAGACCATCCGCCGTACGGCCCCGACCTAAGCCCTAATGATTTCTATACTTTCCCTAAAATAAAGAATAATTGCGTGGTCAGAGATTTTCATCACCTGAAGAAGCTGTGGACGCCTACAAAACGGCCATTTTGGAGACTTCAACTTCCGAATAGAATGGTTGCTTCAATGATTGGTTCCATCGTATGGAAAAATGTGTCAAATTTCGCGGAGAATACTTCGAAAAGCAATAAATACATTTTTAAATAGTAATGTTGTGTCACTTCCTTGATTCCCGAAATTTTCAGTGCCGCCCTCGTATAACCACGACGCTGCAATTTTATTGAAGCTGCATAACAGCGAAATATCAACATTTCGCGCTTTGACTCTTACGTAGGCAAACTATTATTCATGAATGAAATACATGGTTCTTACTAAATAAACTAAGTACGCACTAAAATTACACTAAAGTTACGTGGAAGGTAAGGTAAGGCAAGGTAAGGTAAGGTTACGTGGAATATGAATTAAAAAAGTTTTATTTTAATAATTTTTAGGGCCTGTTTCACAATCTACTAATCAGTGTCGGATAGCTTATTCGGAAGTTTTGTCGCTATTTACTTTATATCGATCGACAGAGACATAACATGCAAATAAGCTATCCGACACCTTATACAAAAAATTATATACCCGGTACAATACATTGACACAGCCACCGGTAACAGCTTGATAAATAATTCAGATTAATAAAACGGTAACATATTAAAAAAACCTATGGAAATAATATTTCTGTGCCATGTGTCTGGTTTTATAAAAGTTGGGCTTCATTTTAATCGAATGTCGAAAACTATACCTACAAGTTTGAATGTACTGCGCAGTTAGCTGACCACTTTAAACTAAATAGCCCGGCATACAAATTTTAACCAAAACGTTGGTTTTAGTGTTCCATTCCGAATGTTTTAGATTTGAATATTTTTGTATTTTTCACGATAAATGATTAGCTAATGGTTTAAAAAAAATATTGGGTCACCGTCTATTGAGGGCGTGCTTACAAATACACATTAAATTGGCTGTTTCTCGGTCCATTTGCGACCAAATGAAACAAAATCCTACAAAACTAACAATTTGCAAAAATAGTGTAGGTGGGTCGATCAACTTTTAAGTGTCCCGATTGTGATATTTTGTACAATTTTGTAAATTTTAAAATTTTACTGATAATCTTATATATAACTGTAGAAGAATATTATTATTTTCTATTTTGATATCTGGCAGTGCACTTTTTAATTTTTTAGGTACAGTTTTGATCGAAAATATCCAAGCTGACAAGAAAAAGGCGTCCTTTGGACAACTGCTTAAATTATTTTTGGTTAAAAAAAATTTTGATCAAAATTGAATTCGCTTATTTAATGTTATTAAGCATTATCAAAAGGCTCCGTTGGCTTTTTTAAATTACTATTTAATGCTGAATTTCAACTGTTATTTCCATTTAAAGTGTCTCTTGGACAACCATTGTCCTAAACCTATGGGAAAAGTAAATTAAAACCGCAAATTCAAATTACTGATTGTAAAAACTTCAAGGATTTGAATACGCTTCTGATATAATAGTTGAATATTTGAATTAAATAATATTGTTATATTTTTTCTCGACAAAATAGCGCTCTTTCGTTTTTAAAATATAGGGACAACGCAGTTGTCCCACAGACAAAATGGTTGTCCCAGAGATGCGCGCACAGTCAACTTCAAATTTTTAGTCAGGTTTTAGAGCTTATTACTAATAGTTAATAAAGAAACTACCGAATATTGTTAAAAATTATATTTTAGTAAAGTGGCAATAAAATTTTTACCCAAAATAAACTTTAAAAAAAATCAATAAATTTTAAAATACTAAGTAACATTATATTCAACTGAACCTAGAAATGAAGAAATATCAACATTGTGTCCTACCAGTGTACCAGTAAATGGGGAAACTTTTTCAGGGGTACTCATAAAACTGAACAACTTTCTCATGGAGCATAGGTCGGAATATGAAGAAATTATTTGGACAGCTGACCCATTAACAACGGAAGGTCCAATTTTATTTTGACATTTCGGCCTATCTTCCTTGGGGAAAGTTCAGTTTCATGGGTACATTCACTCCTGATAAAGGTGCCCCTTTTACTGGTACACCCTGTTTAATCACTATTTTGGCGTTCAGCTATTACTAACACTAAAGGTTTATTGTTAATGCTAATCAGACTTAAACTTCAAACTTCGAATCAGTCTCAAGTAAAGAGATCAGTGTTAAATATAAAAAGAAATTACAAAGATAGGTACTACTACTTTTCAAAAACATAAACATCACATGGAAACTTATAATAAGTTGCATCTCTTCTTATTTGTTCGATTGGCTTAGGCACTTTTTTGGTAATGTCTTCGTATGCTACATAAGACATGTCATTTTTATTAAGTTTGAACAAGTTACCTCCCTTAACATATTTGAGAAATGTGACTTTGAGCTTCCCATCATCTTCCATATCACTTTGAGCTATGCATGCATATGTATATGATTTTCCTTTGCTTCCATAAACTTTAACAAGTAAAAAGTCTCCAAGGGCTAGAAGCTCATTGTTTTGCCCTGATGTTGACGGTTTCGGATCTTCTATGTTATTTTCTTCTTCAGAGTCGTCAGATGAGCCTAGATTAAGCCTCGAAAACGTTGCAAATCAGAGTATTCAATATTTTTATTCAATGAAATTAAGTGGCTCAATGGTAAGTCATCGGTATTATCATCACTTGGGATATTTTCGCAAATATTTTCAACACCTATATCCTTTTTTAAAGCTGGTAAGGGATAGTAAAGTTTTGGGTTCAAACAATCACAGAAGCCTTGAGTACAGTAACAGCTCAAGTTTCTATATTTGAGTTGGCCTGGAATTCTGTAAAAAACTTGGTGTACTTCTTTGGTACCCGATAGCAGGAGAATATTTTGTGGGATCTCTCTGTCTATGGCGTCAATATCTTCTTTCATAATATAAAACAATTTTACTTTACTTGTACCTTGTAGAACTTGATAAAACTCAAATGCATTGTTTATGTCAGTTCCTGTAGCCACTTTGTAGTCAGCAGCTCTTTTTAGATATCCCCCAATGCCGTCTGCAGGGCCTTTACCATGGCCTGTCTCGAAAAACGAGCAGCTTACAGCTTCAAAGCCGTAGTTGAAAGCTTTTGTACAAGCCAAATAAAAGTTGCGTTTTTCGCGATACTGAGAAAACGGTCCATCCGAGAAAAAATGAATCACGGTAATTTCTGGGTAATTTTCCAATAAATTCCTTAGGATTGGGTGCAAATGTGCCCAAATAGCGGCTGGTTGGTGAATATTGCAAAATGACACACTACAATATGATGTAGCCTGATGTCTTTTTTCTTTGTTGTGGGTGTACACAATAACGGTATGTAGTGTCACTTGCTCTGTAGAACCATCGAAATGATGAGCTTGAATTTCTTCTGTACATTTTGAATTATAGTTTTCACTAAAGTCAACTAGTATAACAGCTTCGTTCGTTTGAATGTCGTCAATGCTTTGTCGGAAACACCTATATTGGGTTTTTATATTAAAAACGTGTTTTTAGTGCTTTTAAATCCGTTTCAAATGTTGTTACCATATTTTGTAAAGTATCTTGTTTGACTTTTTTTACATTTTTTATAGCTTTTATGTTTTTGCCTTCCTTTGAACAAATTTCTTCTTCCCGTATCCACTCACACCATTGTATTTTACCTTGCATTTTATCGCTGTTAATAATTATATTTTTGTTGTGGCATTGTAGGCATATATTACACATACATTCTCTCTTGTTACTATCACAAACAGTTTGCATGATCAGTGCACTTAGGTCAAAAGAGGTAATGACTCCTTTATTTTTCAGGGCTTTTATTTTGTAATGAGCATTTGTGTGTGAATGTCTCTTGCAAAGACATGTCTCTCTTCCATCAACTGCTGGCTTCACTACGTAAAAGGGTCTATTTTTAGTAAAGTAAAAATAAGAGCATTTTACACATGGGTTTCCTTGTTTTAAAAGTTTTGAATAAGTTTTTCATTGAGTCTAACAAATAACGTTTTTGAACCTTTTCTTTCCCTTTACTTTTAGTCTCTTTTTTGTCAGCAGTGTTTCTGGAGACATCATCTCGTAGAAAAAAATCTCTTACCTTCTTTTTAAGCTCCGTTTCTTTTCTCAAAACAGGTTTTGTTCTTATTCTTCCTTGTAATCTCAAACTTTCCTTTATTATATCTTTTTTTTGAGGTGTACTTAAATTTTTGAAAATTCTTTTCAACAAAATCTTTTCCTTACGCTTTTTTGCTTGTTGATAAACTTTTTTAATAGAATGGACTAATGTATTATATTTATTATCACGATCATCTTCTTGGTGTTTAGTTATTGTCATTTTCTTGGCTTTTTTGCTTTCTTTTTTACGTTGCACACTTTTCTTGAATCTCTGATACTTTTTTTCCATTCCTCATTTTCATTTATTAGCCGAATATTTTCTTTGTGCAATTTCGACCTGTCTCTGCGTAATTTCTTTCTTCCCTTCCACTTGTTATTTGAAATCAATTGTTCCGCAGAAAGATGATGTGGCAAGGGTGAAGGTGTATGTGCTGGTTCTGGTAGGTTTATTATATCCTGCAGTATAGTTGGAGAGGGAGAGCTCGGAGGTGTATTTGCTAGTAAATGATCAGTATCTTTATTTCCTTTTTCTTTCGGCTTGCTTTCGCAATTTCCAAATTACTCTAGCATTTATTTTAGATTGTGGTGTCATATTTGAAATCAAAACCTTGTTTTTATGATAACTCTCCCTTTTTTTCCTCTTTCCTCTTTAGAAAAAGTTCCTAAGCACCTACTGTTTTTAACCAATTTATCTGTACCTGTACAGATAAATTGGTTAAAAACATTAGGTGCTTAGGAACTTTTTTCTGCTCTTATGTAGCTTACTTTTTAAAGAACATTACGATTTTACGGAACAGTCCGGACCCATAAAAAATTCCGGCTTCCTTACAAAAAGAACTCCCCCACACTGATTTCGGTGACGGTGGCCGGTTTCATTGAAACCAGGCCAGTAACGCAGGAGTAATTATATAGCGCCAAAGTGTGTGCGCAGTAAACAAGAGCACTCTGTCTTTCTTTACTCTCTTAAACCAGTGGGATGGATAACCGACACGACTGGCGAAAGATCAGGCGCAGGTCTGACTTTTTACATGCCCATCCGACGCATGGGATCCTGCATTGTCCTAACCAAACTTGGAAACAACATTTTTTGTTGTTCCAATGCGGGAATCGAACCCACGACCTCCGAGTCGAGAGCCAAGATCTAATCACTTGACCACTTATTAAACATTCTAGGAACCTTATCCTGATTATCAAACATTCTAGGAACATTATATCATAATGTTCCTAGAATGTTTTCTTTTTGAATGTATCGATCACCAAACTATTTCAATGGTAGGTATATTTATTCAATAATATTCGATAATAAAAGTCTCGATTAATTGGACTTCCTTCTTTCTTTTTTAGTTTTTACGCAGTCAGTTTTTTAATTTATTTATTTTATTATTAACATTAAACACAGTAACGTTAAAAAAAGCTTTATAATAATTGTTAATTCGGCAACGAAATAGGAAATTGCTTTTAGTTATGATAGTAATATTATGCTTAGAACAATAATTGAGACCAAAGTTATCACTAATTATCTAGGATTTAATAATATAATATGGTAATTGGCTCTTGTTGCAACTTTCTACGTCTACTAACGTCTAATTGTTAAATACGACTCAATCGTATTTAACTCATTTATGCAAGGGGGTATCTGAGTGAATAAGCGGTAATACCGAATTTGCAACAATAAATTACAATATGATTCAAAATATAAGACCGAAAAAGAAAAATGAGTCAAGTACCCACCTTATCAACTAGTGTAAAGAATCACCTGGTCTCATTCCTAATAACATAACGTAAAAACTTTGGGGACGTTAAATAACAATATTCTAGTAATATTATTAATGTAAAATTTTGTGAGGATGGATGGATGGATGGATGGATGGATGGATGGATTACTCTTTCACGCAAAAACTACTGAACAGATTTCGATGGAATTTAGTATGGTAGTAGTTTAGGCTCTGGATTAAAACTTAGGCTACTTTTTATCCTGAAAAAGCACAGTGTTCCCTTGGGATTCTGTATTTACACGGGCGGAGCCGCGGGCAACAGCTAGTAAAACTATAAACTATGAATAATATTATTCTTTATTTGGTTTCCTGCAGCAATATGCCTACTAACTCATTTTATTTCGTAATTTCAAAATGAAATGAGCATTAGCTTTGGTTAAATCCAGCAACATACCTAAAATACCGAAGTAGTTCACAAATTTTTGGACGTCAGTAATCAACCTTCTCCTCTTTTTAAAAATCTTCACTCATTGAGTACTTAATATCTACTTTATTTGTATTTATTTTCTTTTAAATTTTTTGGAATTTAATACATATTTAAACCAAATTGTACCAAACATAATATTATGGCGGAAAGTCAAAATCGTAATGAACTTTGGTTTTTACACCCAAGTGGATTTGTTACGTTGGTGATACACCATACTTGAGTCAAGTCTGCTGTCTTTTACAACCTAATCTTATAACAAAATATATGACATTACTCTAAATAGTCATTTGGATGTGCTATGATTATAGCAATATATCGGTGTTTTTTCAGTCAGTGTCCAAACTTTGAGGAGTGAATATACTCTTGAATATAAGCAACTTTTACTATGAAATCAACTTTTCTACTTGAAAAAAAATCAGCTATTTCCTTCAAAAGGGCTATGGCAAAGATAGCATTTTGTTGGAAACAATTGGTTTTTTTTTTTTGAAGAAAAATAACTTGACCCCATTGTAAAAGTTGCTTATATTCAAGAGTATAATATTCACTTATGAAAGTTTGGACACTGACTGAAAAAACACCCTGTATATTTTTTTGGTTCTTACATCATAAATTCCAACAAAAACTCTGCTTAGACGTTGAAGTCATCAGACCGTAAAAACCGTTGATTTTTTTTATAAGACTGCATACATAACTCATTTTGGGTAAAATGGCTTATACGACCTTCCTACCCGAAGGTATCGATATTATTAATTGGTATTGCTACAAAATTATGACTTAGCATCGTAATTAATTTCGATACTTGTTTAATTTATTTTGAAACAAATACCTAATTGTTTTAATGTAGCGAGTGCTTTTCGTGAGCCATTTTTGCTTGTAAATGGATATATTAAAAAACGAGATACATTATTTAAAATAGTCAACAAAGTTGCCACGCTGATACTGATTATGAATCGTATCATACAAAACGTAACACGAAGCGAGGATATTCAACATCCTCGCACACTTATATTTCAAAGTTGAAAAGCATTTTGAATACACAATGACTACGTTCTTTCAAAAGCCACCTTTTATGTGAATCGAAATGCACTATTCGTAAGTCGAAAACACTTAAACCGCTAAATCGTTTCAGTCGTAGGCTTCATTACTTATACCGGCTGTTCGGTTTTCTATCTGCATTAGAGCCAGGCCGAAACTTAGCCGAGTATTAGCGCGAGCCCCGCTATCTTCACAGAACACTGGTGCATCCTAGATTAGGGCGCAGTTCGATGAAACGTCAGTATGGTGAGTGAGAGGGGAACATTTTGTCGATGTTTTGCCGAAACGTAATAATAAAGTACATGTGAGATCGAGCTTTGCTCAGGAGTTAATAAAATAAAAATTACATAATATTATGATGGTAGGTTTAAAAAACCTATCATGTCACCTGAGAGTACTAACTAGCTATACATTGATTTATTGATGTGTCATTTTATCATAGATAAAATATTACATAAGAAAGCTTCTGTTAGTATGTACAAAATATAAATATTAAAAAAACATTTCTAAATAAAAACAGAATGTTAGTGTCCACGAGTACTGTAGATTGCTGCCCTACTTATCTATATCTATACTAATATTATAAAGAGAAAATATTTGTTTCATTGTATGTTTGTTTGTTTGTTTGCATTGAATAGGCTCCGAAATTACTGGACTGATTTTGCTGAAATTTGACACAGATATTGAGTAGACCACCGGGAAGTATATATACTACTTTTTATCGCGGGAAAATGTACGATTCCGAAGGGATTATTTTTTCTCCTATTATATATAAGAAGATACATCTAATTTATTTTATCATGTTTTTTTATTATAATACTGGGATATAAATTATTCAATATCTAAGGAAAATGTTATAAAATCTTTGAATTAATAAGTTCTGAATTATTCAAAGGATAATATTGAACTTTCTTTCTCATTTGTAGTTTACATAGCAATTGTATTTATGAAATTGCTAACACATTTTTACATGGCTTCGAGAATTTTGTTGACAAATAATTTTCTGAGTAAAAAAATATATAAAAATCAGGCCAAAAATTGTTTTCCTTTTATTGGATCATTTTTCTCTCTTTTGCGATAGTAAGTTTTCTTGTTTGATTGTAGTAAACTAGTTGTAGCATTTAAAGTTCGATTGTATTCATTCACATCAGAACGGTATCGGAGTGGTGCGGTTATTTTTTTATTAAAACTTCTAGGTTTTAGTTGCACTAAAACTCTGAATACATATAACAACAAAGATTACATTTAAAATAATAATATATGACACTGAAACTGCTCATCACTCCGCTTCAGCTGGGGTTCTTGTGTAAATAGGAAACACGTTTTTTTAAATAACATCGATAAATTCATATTGCCATCCCTACTCACAACGGTAACTTTTTAATTGAATAAAAGTTGTTACTTTTGGTTCGGCTCCTTTTGTCTTTAGAATTCCAATTTTTCAGTCTCGTGCCATCATCGCTGTACTAAATACCTTATGCATATCTAAGTCAACTTAAAGAAAAATGTAATAATAGGAAGTGTAAACAGGACAAAAAATGTTCTCACTAAATCTGTTTGAAATTTTGAAAAAATATTGTAATAAGCATGTACTTCAGATTTTTTAAAGCTTGCAAAAATTTTGCAAGCAAACGTACCACGGTGTACGAAAACAAAATGTCCCACATTTTTTCCCGCGAATAAGTAAATATTTTTACAATCAGAGAGCGGTAGTTTTGGCATAGATATACCCCCTTACTAAAAATACCGGTTGTCTGTAAAGTCGGTTTAATGACGATAGTCGAAAGTGACAACGTCAACAACAACAACAACAACAACAATAATAATAATAATGAGGTAAAGGCAATGCGAGGTAATGCTGGTACTTGGGTACTTGGTAACGGTACTTGGTAACGATAACGGGTAACAGGTAACGCATGAGTCATGTTTTTTCGTACGTGCAGCCGGCTCCATCGATTTATAAGACGTTATCACGTCAAAATATTCACACAATCGATAAGCTGCACAATTTTTTGTCCTTGTTTGTCAAGCGAATTTTCCAACATATCAGACAAGGACTAAACATTGTATAAATTAAAGATTGTGTGAAAATATTTATAAATGAATCTGAAACTTCAAAGGGGAGCCAATCATAAACTAATCGGAAACACAAGTATCACTAAGCTTGTCATTCTATGTTGATTGTAATTTCAAAACAGAATTGGGCTAAATATTTTGCTCGATTACCGGGGATATTGTCAGTCACTTTTACTGCACTGAATACTGAACCTCAATTCTCGTATTTAACGTAGAGTTTCATTTTACGAAGTATTTTTTGTATTACAACGTGTTTGACGCTGGGTTAACGTTTACGAGAATACCGTTTTGTCAGTTTAGGGGATTTGATTGTAATTGTATTATTGCAGGTTTTATTTAGCAGAATACTATATTCATACATACTATAGTCAATAACGACTAAAAGATGGTTTTATTATTACTATTATACTCTCAATTGTCAAATCCAATGTAACCTTTTTGTAAAAGAAAATGTAAATTCGACCAAATTAAAATAATAATTAGTATCATTGTATTTCTTTATTGCACCTTTAGTAAGTTCAAACCGGATTTTTTAAATATAGCGATTCAACTATATTCAAATTTTGAATCGCTATCTGAAAAAGGCGTAGCGTCGCGTCTCGGTATAAACTGACCCTTATAGTGTAGGTATTGACATCTTTTTGGTAATGTACTCTCCGTTGTCCTATATGATGGTGTATATATCGCCTCCTTACGTCACACTCGTAAACACGTCCGTCCTCCACAGTGGTCACAGGCCGTCTGGCCCCGCCAGCGCTTCCCACCTTCACCGATAACAAGTGTGCGTAGGAGACGACAGAATACTTCCTTCTCTTTTGCACATACACTACAGGTAATTAAAAAAAATTGGATCTAAACAGAACTCAATTTCTCTTTTAAAGTAGACTTTAATTTTACTTTGATTGCATGTGTTATAAGTGAAGCGACTTGTTATCATAAACTGATTTTGTGACGTTTGGACCGATCAGGAGTCGTTAGACGCTGCTTAAACGTTAACGAGAATACGGTTTGACAGTTTCAGCGTGTCGGGACTTGATTGTAATTGTTTTTTGAAGGTTTCATTTAGCAGAATTGACCCTCTGATCTATTAGGTACCTAAATAGTGCAAATTTTTGAATAAAATTATTTCTACAGCCCATAAAATATATTAGCACAATTTATAGTAGACGCGAATCGTGACGCAGAGGTTGACGTCATTATTTTTGATAAATTCAATAAATTACATGACATCTCGCTTCTACGCGCGAGTATGCCATAGACTGATTATTATTATTAATCATCCAATTTGAAAACTATTTACATGATGTTGAGAAATGTACCTTTGATAGTAAAATTATATGTATTGAAAAATTTTAATATGTTAATAGTCAATGGTCTTAGTGCTACTTTATATTGTGACGCCTGACTAAAACAGTTATGTTACTAAAAAACTATTTTTTCCTCGTTATGTAAAAAACTTAATATGTACAATTCTTAAATATAGGTACATTTAATAAGTGTACTTTAATCCAAGTTTATAATAAGACTAGGTTTTGCCCGCGGCTCCACCTGCGTAAGTACATTATCCCACGGGAGCACTGTAGGTGTAGGTACATTTTCGGGACAAAAAGTATCCAGACCTTAAACTACTACCATACCAAATTTCGTCAAAATCTGTTGAGTAGATTTTGCGTGAAAGAGTAACAAACTCAGAAACTTTCACATTTATAATAATAGTAGGATATCGCTTATTTGAATAACGATGAATTTACATTTAAAATGAAGAGTCCACATATCTGTGGTTCAAATAGCTTGCACTCATCCCCGTACAATCAACTTTGTCAATGCAAAGTGGTAATTATGTACCTCACTAGCGCACGAATTTGATTTTCTCTCCATCAAATATCACTGATTGGTTTCAATTTTCTGCTCATTGTTTCATGCTTAATACGAGCACTATATATTTTCTACTCTGTGATACGAGTTGACGTAACTTTATTACGTAAGATGTTTAAGATTTAAAATTTCTAAATAACTTACTACACATCATAATGTCAAAGTAATTATAGTACTTAGTGCTAATAATAATTAAATGGCAAACTTGTTTGGCGCACCGCACTCATATTTTTTCGTAGGCTGTAAGTGAGGCTGATCCGTTACGCTCTGAGGTGTAAGGCTCCATCGTGTGAACTCGGGACTGCCGAATGTACCCGAGCGAGGGAGGATGCAAGTGAGGCTGATCCGTCACGCTCTAAAGTCTAAGGCGAAAGGCTCGATCGGGTGAGCGATTCTAGTATTATTTACTTACACGTAAATTTATTGCGATTGCCAATGAATTTTCACTTCTGCCGTGCGGTCTTAAGCACACACTCTATTTTTTTTTTTATTTCTTCTTCTCTTTTGTTACTTCTAATATTAGTTATTTAGTACCTGGGTAATGGGAGCAAAACTAGGAGTTCTAGTAGATTTAAAATAATAAAAAATCATAAAAATATTTGTTTGATTGGGATTCGAACCCGATTGTGTGGTGACATTCCCAATTTTCGAACAACGCAAAAATTATACATAAGCATGCCATTCTGTCTCTCGGACTGATATGTATGAAGTCGAAATTATTGATAATATATTATTGCACGACGAAAGAAAAAAACATATATAGCTTAAAATGCGCAGTTTCCAGGGGATGAGACCTAGCTATATCGATTTTTTCCCCCAAAACTCCCTGCATACTAAATTTTATTTATTTATTTATGGACCAAAAACAGTTTTGCATCAAAAATAGAATAGGATGATGAAATATATTCAAATTTACAGCTAGATACAATAACTAATTACATTTGGCCTCAACTAAATTACTATAATAATAATTACATATATATATATATAAATATATATATATATATATATATATATATATATATATATATATATATAATAGGCATTTCATAAAATTGCATTGCTTATAGCTAAAGTACATTTACAAGATAAAGATACTTATTTATTAAAAATTATAAAATGATAAAAAGCTAATTATTAAAATAATCGTAGATAAAATTAAATTTGAATTTAAATTGGTAATAAAATTATAGTAATTTAAATAAAGTTATCTGGATCGTGATTAAATTTTCCTAAAACAACCTATACGAGGGCTGATTGATAAGTTTCCGAAACGACAAAGAAAACTTCAAAAATCTATTTAAAATAAATTTATTTCTCAACGTAGTTTCCTTCTACCTCGATGCATTTAGTCCAGCGCTTGTCCAATGCCGTTACACCAGTTTGATAAAATGTTTTCTCCAACCCAGAGTGAGAGTGTCCATGGACGACGGTAGTTGCTTACCATCAGGTGACCCGTTTGCTCGTTTGCCCCCTTATTTAATAAAAATAAAAAAATAAAAATAAATAAACCCCTCAAAAAACTCGTCCACGGCAACAATGACTTCTTCATTGGATGAAAATCTCTGGCCACCTAACCATTTCTTCAGGTTTGGGAATAAGTGGAAGTCGCACGGGGCCAGATCCGCGGAATAGGGTGGATGCGGTAGCAATTCGAACCGCAATTCATGGAGTTTGGCGACTGCAACCATTGACGTGTGTGCAGGTGCGTTGTCATGGTGGAACAAAATTTTTTTCTTGGCCAAATGTGGTCGTTTCTTCTGGATTTCTTCACTTAATTTTTGCAGCAAGATTGCGTAGTACTCTCCATTTATTGTTTTTCCTTTTTGCAGATAATCCACTAAAATAATCCCTCGAGCATCCCAAAAAACAGTCGCCATCACTTTTCCGGCCGACAAAACCGTTTTTGCTTTCTTCGGCGCAGGTTTTCCGCTCTCAATCTACTGCTTAGATTGTTCTTTTGTCTCGGGAGTATAATGATGTATCCAGGTTTCATCGACTGTTACATAACGCCGCAAAAACTCATTAGGATCTCGGTTAAACAGCGCCAAACACTCCGATGAATCGTCCACTCGACGTTGCTTTTGGTCTACAGTGAGCAAACGCGGCACCCATCGCGCGCAAAGCTTTTTCATTCCCAAATGTTGGTGCAAAATATTAAAAACGTATTCAGATGAAATGCTCACCATCTCTGCTATCTCTCGCAACTTTAAGCGCCGATCATTCAATACAATTTTGTGAACTTTTTTGATCATGTCCGGATTCGTGACTTCATTTGGACGGCCAGACCTGTGGGCGTCTTCGCAGCTCTGTCTTCCACGTTTAAAATCAGTTACCCAGGTGTGAATTGTACTCAATGAAGGAGCAGAATTACCTAAAACACTTTCTAGCTTGGTTTTAATCTGAGTTGCTGTTTTCTCTTTTAAAACGTAAAACTTTATCACCGCACGAATTTCGTTTCTTTTCATTGTTAAGAACATGTACGACAGAGAAAGTTCTACGTCCTCTCAAACAAATTCCATCAGTTCGATTAAATTCAAATTTGGCGTTCTATTTTCTAAAATATGCCAGAATATAATGTAATATTCCTTTTTTGCGTATCATTTTTTTAAGTTCGTCGTTTCGGCCAGTTATCAATCAGCACAGGTATATCTAACAAAAAATACATCAACCTGGGGGCGTATTACAAGCTCTTAATTCCAGTCAGTTTACGCCATGAAAAAAACTGGCTTGCATTTTCGTATTACGATCACTTATTGCCAGCCAGTCAGCAGTCATGTGACACTTGACATACTTCTGCATTGAAACTTGCGTGGTATTTTCGTATTATGACAAAACATTTGACATTAGCTGGCTTGTTTATACGTCAAAACTGTCTTTACAAATCCATTCAGTTTACGCCACAATTCATTAGCTTGTTTTGCGTTCTCTTTTAATATTTTATGGGTATTTTAGTAACGTAAAATATGGCTAAAATAATTGCGAATATTGATTTATTTTTAAGACGTAGGTTTTATTCATAGGTTCATAGAAAATAAACATGTGTGACGACTGACGAGTTAGAAATATTTGAATTTCTAGAAATAATGCTTCACACGAGAAGCACCAAAATCACCAAGCAATTCATCATTCCTAATAATTTCAATCAACAATAATTATTAAGATCATCCTACTAATATTATAAATGTGAAAGTTTGTGAGTATGGATGTATGGATGGATGGATGTATGGATGGATGGATGTTTGTTACTCTTTCACGCAAAAACTACTGAACTAATTTCGATGAAATTTGGTATGGTAGTAGTTTAGGCTCTGGATTAACATAGGCTATTTTTTATCATGGGCGGAGCCCAGCAACAGCTAGTAATTTATAAAAGAATTTGCACTTTTCAAATAATCTACAGTCCGGTCAGATTAGTGTTACCACACCGGATTCTATAAATTTGCCGCCATTTTTAAGATTCATCATTCGATGGCCAGAGTCTAGCTATAAAGTAGTTAAATTGGCAAAAACGACAGCTATTTTATTAACATAGACCATTCTCTTTCGGGTAGCCTTTAAAATTTTCTTTTTATAACTATTATTATAACTGTACATATTCTATTAATAGTTAAAAATATATTACTTTTAAAATGCCGTTCCAAATATCGCCCCATATCGCATTATTGCATCAAGTTTTCCGTTCGTAATTAACTCTGTACCTACTAAGGGCATGCCATAAAAAAAACGTACTGTAATTACGTGGAATTTGACGTTTCCGACCGTCACCTTCATGCTCGTCTAAACCAGTCAGCGACAACCAAACCAGGATGAATCCAGTCAGAATGAAATGTTGTTGTAATACGAAAAAGAACTAGGGCCGTATATTGAATTGCCTGGAAACAAGCTGGTTTTATAAAATATCATAATACGGCCCCTGATCTGAAATACTATTACACATGTTTATAATTCTGGAAAAGGGAGAATTTTTACGAAGGCATCGGCTGCAAGTATTTCATGGTAATACTTGCAGCCGTTGCTGAGATCCCGATTATATATACACAAGATTAGCTTAGCTTAAAGTTTATGATAATATTAAATTGTGAATTGCTGTTATTGGCCCTATGTACTGTATGTAAATTGTTATAAGCATTTTGTATAAAAAATTATGGCTGTTGTTATCCCAAATAAAATATAATATTATGGATTCATGTATGTCTATGATATTGTGCTTTACAACAAAAAGTCAAGTGATTTGTGACACAGATCGTAGTATCTAATTAATAATATCTTTAAAATTACCAAAAAACTTAGAATTTAATATCCTAGTAGGTAAATGCATACTTTATTATATAAAATTAGAATAACTTATAAAACTACAGGTAGCCAGGTGGTCGAAATTCGACAACGTTTTATGGTTCTGTTGCCACTTAGATACGCAATAAAAATATGTAAATGTAGTCTATGGAATGTGAAAGAAAGATTGGCAATTGTGTTCAACCAAGAATGAAACAACACCTAACCTTATTATCTTCCTCCAACGTTACAAACGCGTGGTAGTGTTAGTGGTAGTTATTAATTTTGTGTAGCTAAGAAATTAAAAAAAAAAATGCACACCTAATCATTTACATAAACTTTAACTTTGCCACATTTCATAATCCTTCAATGCTACCTACGAGTACTCAAACTCTACCTGTGAGTAGCCACTATAAATTGCTAATTAAATTTATCATTTATATAATATTATAGTTGTATAGTATCATAGTACTAGATGCCAAGACATAATAGGCAGTTGTGGTCATTAAATAAGGAACGCTATATAAGGTTTGGTAAAATCAATTATGGATATTTTAGGCATCTACTGCTTATATAAAGACGTTTAGGCAGAAAATAGTTTAAAAAATTCGAAAAAGAAAATAAAATTACATTACGTTCTTTACGGCGCTACGGAGGTCATTGACCTCACACAGCTGATTGAATTGATATTATTTAGGCAAACACTTTACTTTCGCTTTAAAGTTGGCTGATTCTGTGAGGTTAATGACCTCAGCGCCTTAGAGCGCAATGAAATTTTATATAGTTTAATATACTTTATTCCAAATTTTGAAATTATTTTTCTGCCTAAATGTTACCTTACATAAGCTGTAGATTTTTTTATTTATTTACCAAACCTTATATAGTACCTACTATGTACTTTCTTTCACAAAACCAAGTTATATGAAGTAGCGTGTTCATTGATGCCTACAACTGTTTGTGTCATAAGATAATTTATATTTTTTTACAAATTGTGTGTTAATATAAGTTAATACAAAAAGTACAAATAATTAGGAACGATTCCTATATGCCTGATTTTTATTCTTGCGATACATAAAATTTTCACAATAAGAATCTTAATATGACATGCACCGTTAACGTAATGAAAATGTATTTTTATACAGATTGATTAATATGTCGACGGCGCCTACGGGTCAAATTGGAACTGCAAAATGGATTTTTTTTATTACTGTTCTGCAGTCTAGGTATATCTTTAGTACCACGTTTTCAAAATTTAAAAAAACCTATTGCAAGTGCGTTTTTTGAGTCGTATTTTATCGTAATATATATAACGATAAAATACGACTCAAAAAAACTCATAGTTATATATAAGTATAGGTCGGTCCTATGAGTCTGTCCAACCTATACCAACATATTATATTAACTTACTCGAGTGTGCGACAAGGTCGTAACTGCCACTAACGTGAGTGTTCGCCGCAATATACTCTACTACCATAAAAATCACTAAACGCTCTGTAAGCTATACTTTTGCGATCATAGATTTCATAGAAATATTCTAAAAGCATTTAAATATTATAATATTAGGTCCTTACATATGAAATTGGTGTTTTGTCGTACTGGCCACTTTGATCTCAAATATAGTTTCTTTGGTTAGAAATTTCAATTTCAAATTTATACCGCTATTTACTCATTCATTTGTGTTTCGAAAACCGTAATTCATTTGTTTTTTCCTCTTTTGGTTTTTTCTTTACGTCACTCTGTTTACAAAATGGAAAACTTGAAATATCGTATTATTTTCGAGTACGAGTTCCACCGTGGCACCAGTGCTGCAGAAACGGCTCGAAGGATTAATGATGTGTATGGTGGCGGTGTCACAAAAGAAAACACCGTGCGTTTTTGGTTCCAACATTTTCGTTCTGAAAATGTCGACCTGCAGAACAAGACCCGTGGACGACCGGAGACCAAAGTTGACAATGAAGAATTGAAGGCTATTGTGGAAGCGAATCCATCAAAAACCACGTCTGAATTAGCTGCAGGCTGTGATGTTAGTGATAAAACTGTTTTAATCCACTTGAAGCAAATTGGGAAGGTGAAAAAGCTTGAAAGGTGGGTACCTCATGAATTGAGTGCAGCAAACCAACAAACGCGCGTCGACTGCTGCGTTACATTACTCAACCGGCACAATAATGAAGGGATTTTAAATCAAATCATAACCTGTGATGAAAAATGGATCCTGTACAATAATCAGAAACGCTCATGGCGAACCAGCCAAAGCCTGCCCCAAGCGAAAATTGATTCAAAAAAGTTACTTGTGAGCGTTTGGTGGACTAGTGCCGGTGTCGTTCACTACAGCTTTCTTAAATCTGGCCAGATCATTACGGCAGATGTCTATTGCCAGATGTCAACTGCAAATCATGATGGAAAACCTAGCTGCTAAACAACCGAGGTTGGTCATTAGCTCTTGGCAACTGCTACATCAGGACAACGCTAGACCACACACTATATTCACACACTACACTATATATATACACTATATTCCTGTCCGAATAGTTTTTTTTAGTAAAAGAATCAATGAACTACCTATGAGATGGCTTAAGTGCATAGATAGCAACAGTTATATAATTTGATTAAATAAATACATTATGTTTAAAAAAAATCGACTTTATGTTCCTCCAATAGCTACAAAGCGCCAATTTCATATGTAATGACCTACTATATAATTTAAATTCAATTTTTTTATAGCACAGTGTGACCTAAACCCGCACTTTATGCACGCTTTCCCGTGACCTAAGTAGCCCATTTTTAAACTGGCGAAAATCAATTGTGTGGGTGAGATTGCGTGTGATGACGTGTGATCGCGTGTGATGACGTGTAAAGACGTGTAAAGGATCATTAACACGCATTGTGTGCGGGTGTGACTGCATGTGTATTGACATGTGATCGCGTGTGATGACGTGTGGAGGATCATTAACATGTATTATACGCGGGTGTGATTGCGTGTGATCGCATGTTAACCCTGAGATTAAATAATATTTTACCGCAACTTTTAAACTAATAATTTCATCCCACCTCCAGTAAGACGTAACACTAGATTTAAATTTGTATAAAGTTTATTTATTTGTAATAATAATTGACTAAGTTTATAATAATAATAACTTTCCCACACCGATTTCGATGACTGTGGCCGGTTTCATTGGAACCAGGCCATTTACGCAGGAGTAATTTTATAGTGCCCAAGTGTGTACACAGTACACAAGAGCACTCTCTCTTCCTTTACTCACATAATCCAGTGGACGGATAACCGACACGACTGGCGAGAGATCAGGCGCAGGTCCGACTTTTTACATGCCCATCCGACGCATGGATCATCTTTCTTGTCAGACAATCAGGTGATCAGCCTATTGTCCTAACCAAACTTAGAAACAACATTTTTTGTTGTTCCAATGCGGGAATCGAACCCACGACCAAAGTCGAGAGCCAAGCTCTAAACCACTGGACTACGGAGGCTGTTCTGGCTGGCTGTAAGTTTAGTTGTAGTTGTTTAAGTAAAATTAAAACGCAGATGGTGTGAGTAGGATTCTCGATAATTAGAGTAAAAAGAAAAGTAACATAGAATAAGTTATATTCGTTGATTAAAAATGTAATGACCACAACTATATATCACAATTACGTGTGATAGTTTATCAGTCTGGATATAAAGCCGGGATTTCTTTGAGCTATTCCAGCTAAATAAATCCTTTGTGCCAGCAGTTCTGTATATAATGGTATAATAGAGCATTACCGACTACAATGGAAAGCTTAAACTATATCGGTCGGATCATTTTTAAATTAAATGGAAATTGTGACTTTAAAAAACATAATAATACGTTTAAGAATAGAAAATAACGATGTTACTTTCGCGTGCGTCTATACATTATCTGATTATATTCCATTGTGAAACTTTACAATCTATTTAAATAAAAGGAGATGTCCCCACGACTGACTGACTGACTGACTGACTGACATATAAACGCGCACACATCCGTAAGGTCTAACAGTGGAAATTTCGACAGTTGTTTTAATTTATAACGTAGAAGCACACTAAGAAGGGATTTTAAAAATTTCATCCCTATAGGGATGTTACATAGTTTTTAATATAACTCCTTATTGCTCAGATACTCGTATAAGTGAAGATTATTAGTAGAGTATTTATTATAGATAGCAAAATATAATTTTGCTAAAATACCTTATGAATCTACGTACTTAGAGTACTTTGAATTTTGATAATAGCAACAATGATTTGACTAAGTGATTTCGTCATTTAAAAGTTCTAATTATGCCAACGTTGTATGTACACATCACAATAAAATAAGTTTTAATGAGAACATTCGGCGTAGATGTAAGAATGAAACCGCGCTCGGAACGTACGCATTGTTGAAACGTCTTGTGCAGGGGAGGATATGAAACAATACACGCTCTTCTGCCTTCCATTTGGAACCACTGTTAGTTAAACGAGTATGGAATAAAATGTTTAGTAACATACTTCATACGTAGTAAAGATAGTTCGAAACGAACCGCAAATAATACAAATTAATCCAGTAATGAGCATTGAGCACTTACATCACAGAGTAGAATTATATACTTACCCACAGAGTGATAGCTTTCATAAGCGATCCAAATTTTGTCAGGGTTGTCACAAAAGATGGGGGTAAATTAAAACTAATTCCAGCGTCAGTGTACGGTTAATGAGAAAGTCTAATTATTGGTACACACCACAACCCGGCATCGAACCTGCACAATCACGCGTGTGACTCATGAGATATATTCACTAGGTCATGGACGCTCCTATAAAAAAGTAAGACACCTCCTAGAAAACTAAATATTTGCTTATCTAATATTATTCTTAGGATAGGTAAAATAAGAGATTTCATTTCATTTATTCTATTATTTTTCATACACACAGTTCAATACATTACCACATTATAAAGTTTATGAAGTTTAAACATTAATTGGACACAAAAATAATAGATTTTTTAAATTTGTTATTTGTCATCATGACAACCAACAACACATCACAATTCTCAATATCGCATGACATAAAAACTGAAACACGAAATTTTAAAACTTAGACGCCACTTCGACGGCTTACAATCTTAACCGGATTTTTCCACTGTTTCCGTGTACGCGATAGCAGAATTATGAAAACACCGTATGCTTGTAGTAGTGCAATCAAATCGAAAGTTTACTATGTAGCTGTTTATCTTATCCTCTTTCTTTAATCTGTACTTACATGTAGGTACACGGACCGATTTGTAAAAATTAGTACCTATCCGATACAGAGTTTATGCTGTATTTTAGTAATTAAATCTTAAAATAAAGGAGCATCACAGACGGCGAAGATACGATTATATAATATTTTATGTTATGAAGCGATATATTATATTATAACACTTGCTATACAGTTTGTGTGAACTATCGAGCAAAAACTACGCAACCGATCATTATAAAATTTGGAACAGATATAGAAAAGACCACGGTAAAAGAACATGTACTACTTTATATCGCGGAAAAATGTACGGTTCCGATGGGATATTGTCTTAACGCTTTCACGTAAAAACTACTTAACCGATCATCATAAAATTTAGCACAGAAGTAGAGTAGATTACGAGGAAGGACATATGATACTTTTCATCGCGAGAAAATATATGGTTCCCTTGGAATAATGTATTTACACGGGCGAAGCCGCGGGCAAAAGCTAGTATGAAACATATCCAGGCATCTTAAGGTAAGAACTTATATTATCTTCGCCGTCTGTGACGCCCTTTATTCAATTTCGATACAGTCTCGATATGTTAAAACAGCAAAATGATGATCAAACGAACGTCCAACACATTTTGAATGGTACAAACTCTAAATCCAGTTTGTGATATCAAGACGAATAATTTATAATTGATTGAAAGTATATTGAAAGACTTAGTTAAATACGAGAAATAAAAATAAATATGTAAAAATATGTATATGATATATATTAAATATGTATACGAACAGAATAAACATAATATTTATATGTTACGTAGGAAGTATAGCTGTACATGTTTATATATTTATATATTATTGTAATTATTTTATAAAACTTATTGAATTGACATTTGAGATGACGATAAAATGACTTTATTTTATATATTTTAATACTGGTTTAATCAATATTATTATCTACTCGATTACTATTACGACATAATGTACTATTATTTTTGCGATTGTTACTATTATTCTAAATGTGTTTTGTAAACTGTATGATTTTCTGTGTGTGTTTCTACATTTATGTTTTTATTTTTCTTTTTTCTTGTTTTTGTTACTTAACCTCTTAAAAGTCTTGACATATAATTATTAGTGTAAAGTAAAATGAGATAATTGGAATAGAATATTTGTATAATAATGTTAGTATTTTAGAAGCTTCATAATTTAAATTAATCTTATAAATGTTTGCATGCTATCTATATGTAGCTAAAAGTGTCAGAACCTATAAATTTTGTACCAACTATTGTACTTACCACTTTTACAGCAAATAAATGAATTGAATTGAATTAAAACTACACACAAAAAACAGTGGTCACAGTGGTGGTGCCGACAGAAGTGGAAACAATAGCACACAGGCAGCATGCGGCGCGCGACCCGCCATTCCCGCCCTAGCTCATACTGTATCGGTGTCGGTATGGGTGTCACAAGTTCGTCGTTTTTTTTTTTAATCTATAAAAATGCCCAACGCGCTTAGAGAAATGATCACTTCAAAAAGCTTTATATTAGATTTTAGAATATTATTTATATTTATATTATATTTAATATAATTGAATACCTAAATCATCCGTTTAAGTACTATATCTAAGACGCAAAAAATTGACTACATTGCGCATTACATTAATTTTATAGTGTCAGTCGATTTAAAAATAAATACAACTTTATTATTACAAGACCATATTGATGCTACAAAAATCTTGACGTAGGATCAGTCTACGCATTAGCATCACAAAGCCCCATATCATAAAATAAAATATATCAATGATTCAGTTGGCACTTGGCAGTAAAGCACTTTTCGTACATCTCAAAAGTTTGGGATGGAGGCTTTTTTCAGACACGAAAAATGCATTTGGGCTCCGCCATAAACTCCTTTGCTACGTGTTGACGAATTTTACGAGGTTAATCTGCGTTTTATTGTTCGTTTCTTTTGTATTGATATATCATTCTTGAAATTCCATTAGATAATATGACATTTGTATTTCGCGTCAACGGAATGAAAATGGGACGCCGGGATGGGATGAAAATGGGAAAACGGGGAACATCAGGCGCCTCGGCACCGCCGTGGTCGATGCCTAAGTTTCCCTTTGAACATGTGGTGTGGGGATTTGATTCTGTTTTTCGATTTATTTATAATAATAATAATAATCGTTCATTTGTCAGAGTGAATGTACAATTTGGTCTTAGATAATAATATACATTTCAGGATCATGTCACTCAACTAATTTAATAGTATGCAAATGTCAATAACAAAATTTATGATAATTATTAATTTTCATTTAAAAATTACATATTTTAATGTCAAAAAAAAAACAAAATACACAATTAAATGAAAAAAAAACAAAAGGAAGAAAACGATATATCTATGTCATTTACTTTAAATTTTTTTTAAATAAGTATCCAGATAATATTCCTATACGTCATAACAACATTTGTGTAAAAGCCAGTCATTCAATTTTCTTTTAAAAGATGTTAAGGTAAGTTTATCAATATCTTTTGGCAATTCATTCAATAATTTAATAGCCATAAAATAGGGACTCTTCTGACACGCTGTGCTGTTACACTTAAGCATAACTAATTTATTGGGATAACGTTGTGATCATTAAACACAAAGACATAAACATGACTAACAAGTCATGTTAATGCCTTTGTTTTGTACAAAATATTTGGGGTTCTTTTTAACAAACATATACATGTATCTAATGTGCATGCATGGGTACGTAAGTAGACCCAACATTTTAAATAACAGTTTGCAACTTTCAAGTGGTCCTACCTTACATATAGCTCTCATTTTGTAATTTGAAAGCTGTATTGAACACAACAGAGTTGCTCCAGATTATAAGACCATATGATATGACGGAAGATACGTATCAGTGATATGCAAAAAGAGCTGCAGACATTGACACGGTCTTTGCTAAACGTCGCAGTGCATAAACGAATTTGTCCAGCTTGCTACAAATAAAGTCCACATGCGCCTTCCAGTTACAGTGTTGGTCAAACATTAATCCTAGAAATTTTATTGTGTCTACTTCATCTATATTTATGTTATTATAAGTAATTTTTTTAGGTATTTGTATTGCGTTATAGTATTTAAATTGCATTATTTTTGTTTTACACAGATTAACCAGTAAATCATTTTTATCTAGCCAGAATATTATGTCATTAAGTGCATTGTAAATTTCTTGTTCATATAATAAAATATTCTGGCATTTCACTAATATCTTATCTGCAAATAAGACACTAGGATGCTTCGTTGCTGTTGTGACGTCATTTAGATATGTAAGAAATAGAAGTGGACCAATCATACTTCCTTGTGGTACTCCTATGTCATATATGCTCATTTTGATTTGTATGTTTTTTTTTTAAATTACCTACAGAAATTTTTCTAATTTCTGTATATATACTTTTCTTTTAATTAAATAAAATTTTATCCAGTCGTATGATTTTCCTTAAACTCCATATCTTTCTAATTTATACAATAATAAGTTATGATTAACAAGGTCAAAATCCTTTGTCATGTGTAAGAAAATTGCAGTGATAGGTATTTTATTATTTAAACTATCATGTACTATTTTGCTCAAATAAAAACAGACGTCTGTAGTCGAACTATTGTCACGGAAACCAAATTGTTCATTAACCTACAGGTTTTCAGAATTAAAGAAACTTTTAAAACGTTTTAATATTATTTTCTCAAAGATCTTTGCGAAAATGGGAATTAATGTTATTGGACGGTAATTATTTAATTCTGTTCTATCATCTTTTCTTAACAAAGGCTTAGTAATTAAAAAATTTTATCGGCTAGGAAACACTCCCTGTTCTAACGATTGATTAATAATTTTAGCAAGTGGATAACATATTTGTACTGCACATTTCTTAATAACATCCGTTCGAATCTCATCATATCCTACAGCATTAGTGTTCTTTAATGATAATATTGTATTAAAAACTTCATGGGGATCTGTTGGGTTTAAGAAAATTGTGTTTCTATTGATGTTGTGTGAGCACATAATCTTATTTATGTTATTGTTCTTTTTTGGCCTCATATTTCCTAAATTTGTAAGGAAGTGATTGAATATTTGGCATATTTCGTTAGGCTTGGTATATACTTTTAAATGCTTCTTAATGTATGAAATGTCATTATTTTTATTATTATCGCCTAAGTTATAATTTATAATTTTCCATCCTGCTTTGCATTTGTTTTTTGATTATTGATATATTTAGTGTTTTGTATTTTCTTTGATTCAAAAATACATTTTTTTAACAAATAATTATATTTTGCAAGTCGCAGTTTTGTATTGTTATTTTTTATTCTATATATTTACTGTTATTTTCTTTTTAGGTGTGTTTATGTCCTTTGTGTGTTCAATAAAGATTTTTTTACTTTTTATTTTTATAAAATGTGACGGTAAATACAAAACTAAGAATGGTGGTTGTAACCATTTTCTTATGTTGATGTTCGTGTGACAAATTGACTAATAACGTTTTTAAGCTTGTTTATATGAGGCTGCTTAATATATTATATAATAGACTGATATCCTAGGCATGCCTGACTACCCTTATATTCTTACTGATAAAGTGTATAATATCATATTGTAGTATTCGTATGTACAATGAAAGTATGCGTACACGCTGATTTGTGTCGTGGGCCAATTTTTTAGGTATCCTTGGGGCTAAAGCTGTGGTTAATTGTATGTACTCACTTTACTTATATTCTAAATACAAAATAACCAACACTCAATAAATCAATACCTAGATAGTTTACCATATTGCCCGCATACAATAGGCAATATTGAGCCCGACGCTTCGGAAGTAAATGAAATAATATCAAGCCTCAAATCAGAATCTGCTGCTGGCTGGGATGAAATCCCCACCAACTTTATAAAAATGGCTAAATCCCTATTAATACGCATTATCACATACTTATGTGTTACCAGCTTTAGAAGTGGAACATTTCCTAAAGTATTGAAGAGATCTTTAATACACCCAATCTTTAAGAACGGTAGTAGGCATGACATTAATAACTATAGACCCATATCGGTGTTACCAGTGATAGCAAAAATTCTTGAAAAACTTATTAATATACGTGTAATAAAATATTCAAATAAAAATAATCTTTTATCAACATACCAATACGGTTTTCGACAGAGTCTTAGTACTAATGATGCCATACATGATCTTGTCAGGCGTATTACAAAAAGTATTGATACTAAAAAGAAAACACTTTGTATTTTTTTAGACTTAAAAAAAGCGTTTGACACAGTTTATATTCCACTTCTCCTTCGTAAAATGGAAAAAATAGGAATCAGGGGCCTTTTTCTAGATCTTATGACGAGTTACATGACCGGTAGAACACAACAAGTAAAATTAGATTCAAATACCACCAGCGACTAAATGATAACTTCTGAATATTCCGTCCCTCAAGGCAGCGCGCTTGGCCCAACCCTATTCCTGATATTTATTAATGACTTAACAAATCTAAAATTGTTTAATGGCACTATTATTTCATACGCTGACGATACAGCACTAGTTTTTGAAGACAGGAGTTGGCCCACAGTGTTTAAATGTGCGGAAACTGGACTTCATAAGGTTATAGGCTGGCTAAGAATAAATTCACTAACATTGAACACAAATAAAACTAATTATATAACATTTTCTATTAATTCCTCAACCCAAGCCCCCAGTAATTTTAATATAACTGCCTACTTTTGTAACATGTGCAACTGCACATGTCAAACAATAGAAAGGGTAAATTCAACAAAATATTTAGGTGTAATCCTCGACAGTAAATTATCATGGATCCCACAACTGACAGCTGTTGCATCTCGCATAAGAAAACTAACCTGGCTATTTCGATACTTAAGAAACATTATGGATATTAAACTCATCACTAATATCTATACCGCCTTAGTTCAATCTGTAATTCTGTATTCTATCACGGTGTAGGGAGGTTTATACAAAACCCACATTTTAAATTTAGAACGAGCACAAAGAGCACAAACTCAAAATCATGCTAAAAAAGAAAATTCTCTATAGTACAAAACAATTATACAAAGAAGCTAATGTATTAAAAGTAAGAAAACTATATATACTACAAACAATACTGAAAGTACATCAAAATACTAAAGTAGAACCAGATATATTAAATAAAAGAACCCCTCGTTGTGTTATATTTCAGCCTTCGGTCCGTACATCTTTTGCTAAACAACAATTTACTATACGTTCTATCATCTCATTCATCTCATCTCATCATTTACTCACTTTCATACAGATTACATATTATTTACTCACTTTCATACAGAAAATGTAAAAAAGCTGTACTAAATTGGTTAAAAAGTCTAAATTATGGAGACATTGAACTACTATTGCAGTGATTAAAACATTTATGTATAAAACCTATTTTATTATTAAATAATAATATTAATAAGTATAATATTATATCAGTCTATAAAAAACACATAGTAGTATAGTAGTAAAATATGAGCACACACTCGCAGCCATACAAACACGCACGCTCACACTCATACACACACACACACACACACACATACACAGGCAAGATTACACTCCTAAGTTAAAATGTATTTTCTATAGTTAAAAAACTTACAATTTATAAAAATAATAATTAAAATATAATATATGTACCTATTAATAAATATAGTAATTGTCGGAGGGAAGGAGCGGGATTCTCCTAACACAAGTATTTAACTTAAAAGGAGGTCCCCATACTATGTAATACTATATATATTGTAAAGAAAATAAAGAATTTTTGATTTTTGATTTGATTTTGATATTCTGATAAAGTATCAATCTTACTTATTGGTTTTAGAATAACGAAAGGAAAAAAAAATATTAAAGTAATTTTTCTCTAAACTTAGTATGAACAGAGATATATTAAGATATACTTTATCATATTATGTAAGAACCGTTTTAAAGGCGGTAAGAAAAGTAAGTACAACTTCTTTTTTCCTTTGGCGCCCTGTATCTGAGAATTGGCCCACCGAGAAAAGTAGCAGGTATGTATACGTTCATTGTACACACTAATACTACAATATGATAATAATATATTTTATCTGTAAGAATATGAGGTTAGTCAGGCGGGCCTGGGATCTCAGTTCATAAACATAATTTATCAACCCTGATTTAGGTAGTTTATGCCTGAGAATACACGTACTTATTTTGACATCCTTTAAGGATGTCAAATTTCTGAATATTCAGAATCTGAACAATTCAGCGATTCAGCACATGCGGGTTTTCTAGGAAAAACTGGCCTTCGACCTGAACTTGACATTCTTAAAGGGTTTTAAATAAAGTACGGGGTATTACTGGTACACTCAGATTAATACAGCTCGTACATAATTGAGACACTTTTTTGTTATGATTTAATGTTTATTGTTACTGATGAAACGCTGTCATTTGAATGTAATTGGCACACAGTTGCGCCATAGAATACAAACCCCCTTACCACTAAAAATATTTACACAATAGACAAGCTAAACACACCGGCATATTTAGCGGAAAACAAAAAAAAAAGGTCCATAATTAAAAAAATATGGTTTTATTTTAAAATCTACTTACTACACTTCTTTTGTTATTTAAAGTTTCATTTGTTTTACTTAAAATGAGATCACATTAAGAACAGATTTTGCGAGTAAAGGCTATTTGTGAAAAATGGTACATTTTTGACCTTTTCATGTAACCGGGAAAAGTGAAAATTAATATTAAAATAACAATTAATTAAATAAGAAAAATGGTGATTAATATCGCATATTTCCTCCACGTGCTCTTATTAAAGTTTCTACCCGTCTAGGCATACTGAGAATGATGTTATCGATGGTCTCCTGGGATAGTCTCCGCCATTCCTCAACTACGGCGATTCGCAGTTCACCCACGTTGGCAGGAGCTGGAATTCTGGACTTAACTTTTCTTTTCAGCAAGTCCCAAACTTTTTGTTTGCCCAAATTTTGTTCACAAAATTCAGTCCTCAACTCCAAAAAGATACGCGATTAAAAAAAAACTAACAAAAAACAGTATTTCAATTAAATTTTTAATCAAACTCAGAAGGAAGAAATACTCCAAGTTCGCTCCAGATAAGGTGTATTTGAATGAAATTAAAACAATTGCATAAAATGTGATGTTCAGTTGTTTTCTTAATTTGAAAATATTTATTTTTAAATTAAATGACGTATAAACCAGCCAGCAACCTTATATGATACTGATATCAAACCTTTATTTTATGTTCCGCTAAATATGCCGGTGTGTGTATACAATGTTTTGTCATTGTCTGTCAAGCGACTTTTCCAACGTATCAGGCAAGGACAAAACATTGTATAGCTTAACCAAAATATTAATAATAAAGTAAATATTTTTATTAGTAAGGGGTTAATAATATTACAAGGCTGGTAGTTAATTTTACTAACGTGTAAGCGATAACTACTAAATAAATAGACAATACAAAAGCACAACACACTTCGTATCGGCATAACAGGAAGACAGAAGTAATTCTACCGTCGGATCTTCGACTATGTCTAACAACGGATATAGTCGAAGATCCGACATCATCTCAAAAGCAGATATTGGCTTTCCGTAACGAATGTCTTGTATTTATCTCCCGGTAGAGTAATGAATGAAGTAAAACTATTTTCCGCTGGATCTGAGGCAATGATTCGCGTCGACTAATGGTCGGTGTGAGTTGGATGAACCGTTATCATCTGTCTTCTGGAAGAAATCTCTCGATACCTATCTATTTCTTACTTTTGATATTTCTATGTTTCTGTTTCTGTGTGTACCTTTTATTAATTAAAAAAATAATTAAAATTGATTCTATTTTCGAACCCACCCTATTCCGAATTTTCGAACAAAGCAAAAATTATACATACGTATACTGCCAATCGGACTGACATAATAGAGTCAAATTATTGATATATTGTTGCTCAACGGCAGAAAAATCATAAATAGCTTAAAAATGAGCAGTTTCCTAGGGATAAGACCTAGGAAAGAATAATAAAATAAAAAATAATAATAATTAAATAATAATTTAATTTTTGGGGAGTTTTGGGGGAGAAAGATCTAGATCTTTCTCCCCCAAAACTCCCCAAAAATTTGGTATAATTTTATGGTATAACTTGCAGCCGTTTTCGATAAACCGATTATATATAAATATATATAATATACAAGATTGTCACGTTCAAAGTATAAGATGATATCAGTATCGACTATTCTAGATATATTCTCCATTCCCAGAAAGCAAGCTGCTAAAGTTTAATATTACATTTTATATTTCATCAATTTAAACTCGGGTGTACCCTAGTGCTAAAATTACAAAGTAATATTTAACCCTGCAAAGTTAACAAAACTTTAATTTCGCGTTACATTGTCATTGAAAAACAAACGTAACTCTTTTTTTTTTTTTTTTTTTTTTTTTCGAACGGGTCTATGCTAAGGGTCGGGTTAAGACCGCTGTAGCTAAGTCGGACTATAACTAGCCTGGTGGCTAGTTTGTTTGGTGGTAGACGATGGGAGGGTTTGACCCTCCCTAACATCACCCGGGTGATGTTCAAACCGGATATTGGGGACAGCTACGGATTAGAAGCTATTATTTTGACAGGGGAGACGCGGGTCTCTCCTGCTGAGGGGTCCGACCCCTTCCTCACTCGCTGATGAGTGAGGTTGCTCGCGCGCGGTAGCAGAGACTAGCGGCGTGCGAGTTATCGCGATAGAGGAGCTCTCGATTTGGTCGATATCGGTACTGAGAGGGCCGTCCCTCTCCCCTTCCGCGTACGGTCGGGATGACTCGCGCGCGTAAGTCCTAATGTCGATGAGGTTCGCGGTATTGGTAGAGCTCTCTATATCAATATCGCGGTCGCGGACACTATTTAGGAGTGTACCTAGACTACTGGGATGCGAACTCGAACTCGGGTTCGGGTCCGGTCCCGTGTTAGGGTCGGTCTGTACGTCTGTACGTGTTGTCGTGTCGGATGTGGGACCTCGGGGTAGGCGCCGGCGTCGACCCCGGTGCAATGCTAGCGACGCGGGTGCGTGTGAATTGTGTTTACGTAACTGTACACAGTACGTTACGTATTTTGTGATCGGGTCAACGGGATCGGCTAAGATATGCTTAGGCCGTTTGTGCGGGTGTCGGAAAGTCAGTGCGTCGTGGTTGTAGTCCAGTGCCTTTTTTATAAGGGGGTTTGGGTGGTTTTTGCCTTTATCAAAGAATCTCTCTACGAGTTCCTTGATATAGGCTTTAATGGTGACTAGTTCGCAGTCCCTATGCAAGTCGATGTTACGCATGTACCAGGGGGCGCCTGTTGCCATGCGTAGAAACCGGTTCTGGACTCTTTGCAAGCGGTCCATTTGAGACTCGCTTATCTGTGCGAAGGAGACGCACGCATAAGTGAGTATCGTTCTGATGCAAACCTTATACAATGTAAGCTTATGTCTTAAGGACATTTTGCTTCGCGAATTAAGTAGCGGATATAATTTGTAGAGTACAAATTTCGCTTTACGCAGTGTGTTACTGATGTGACTCGAAAACGTCATCGACTTGCCTAGTACTACGCCTAAATATTTGACCTGAGAGACCTCAGGGATAATGTTGCCGTGCAGGCTAATAGGGCTCATTACTTTACGGGGGCACTTACGCCCCGCTGATTTATTACCATTGAATTGAATGGCGTGACTTTTATCGGGATTGACTTCTATTCTCCACTTGGAGAACCAATTACCGAGAGCGGTAACTGACTCCTGGAGGACTTTAGACGCGGTACGGGCTCGTGTGTTTGAATAATAAAGGGCTGTGTCGTCCGCGAACATAGCTAATTGCACCTTAGCGTGTTTGGGGATGTCACTAGTGTACAGGTTATATAGGGAGGGCGAGAGGACCGAGCCCTGCGGTACTCCCGCCTCCATATATCTTGGCGACGACAGTGCGCCTTCTACGCGGAAATGAAATTTACGATTTTTTAAAAAGTTACTAATTAGTAAGACGAGATAATCGGGTATTTCCATTTGATAGAGTTTGTATAACAGTCCGTTATGCCAAATTTTATCAAAAGCTTTTGCAATGTCAAAGAATACGGCGCATGTCGTCTTCCTGTCGTTTTTGCTAGATAATATGTACTCCGTTAAGCGGTGTACTTGAGCGGGACAGCTGTGCATTTCGCGGAAGGCGAACTGCTCGTCTGGAAGGAGTTTTTTGTCGGTTATGACGTCATTAAGGCGCCTTTTAATAACTCTTTCGTAGACTTTACCTAGGGAGCTAATGAGACTTATTGGACGGTAGCTACCAGGCACCTTCCGGGGTTTCCCCGGTTTGTGGATACCTATGACAATAGCTACTTTCCAAATGTCTGGAAATGAACATCCTACTAAGAGGGCGTTAAAGATGTTCACTAGGAGTTGAATTAGCTCGGACGGTAACATTTTAAGTGTTTTGTTTGAAATACCGTCGAGGCCTGGGGCCTTTTTGGCATTCATACACTTAATAATGTCACTGACCTCCTCCGAGTCCACCATCCTCACCCTGTCTACGTCAGGTGGCCTCGAGAGTCGGCTGTTGACCTCGCTATTAACTAAGCTAAGGTGCACGGGATCAATCGGGAGAGTACTCGGCCGGCACTGTTGTTCGAAATTATCAGCTAGGCACTCGGCCTTGTCAATGTCTTCGAATGCAGGAGGACGGTTAGGTCTATCTAACGGAGGCATGTCGCTCTCCGTGTTGTTTTTGAGGGCCTTCGCGAGTGGCCAGTACGCCACGTGAGACGGTTCTAAATCACTGAGAAGTCGATCCCAACTCTCGGCTTTGTGCTGTTTGATTTTAAACTTAACTTCCCTCTCGTAGTGACGGAGGGCTTTCCTCCACTCTTCCGACGGGTAGCGATCATATGTGCGCTTAGCCGCATTTCGGAGTCTGATGGACTCCCTTATGTCCTCAGGGAGGGGCCAACGGCCCTTGGGGGTCGTTGGCACCTCCCTAGATGAGTTCTCTATGGTCGCTACCAGGTGATCGGTCAAGTGGGAGGCGGCCTCTATGGCTGTCTCTTTACTATCTATAATATCGGGGATTTTATCTAAGTGGCTAGAATGAAGGACTTTAATGTTCTCCGCTAGTGATTTATAATCTATTATCTTCCTAGTACTAGAATTATTGGGGTTAAGACTACCAAGTGTAATCATAACCGGTCTGTGGTCTGAGTTAAGCTCGTGGAGAGTCTCAATATTGATATTGAGAGAAACATTTTTAACTAAGGCTATGTCTATCGTACTAGGATCGCGTATGACACCGTTGATGTTTTCATTGGTGTCATAGCGAGTGGGGTCGGTGGGGGCTAATAGTGCAAAATTTAAAGTGTCGGTTAAATTACAAAGGATGGTGCCGTTTCTATTGTTATGAACATTGCCCCACTCGGTGTGTTTGCAATTAAAGTCACCGGCAATGATGACAGCGTTACCTAAATTGAATAGCGCCTGTAGGTCGCTTGAATGGAGTTCTTTGTTGCACGCTAAGTACGCGCTTACTATAACAATGGGTCCGTGGCCGGACATACTAATATGGCAAACAGATGTTTCTAAAGTTAACAATGGCGGTGGCTCTAGTGGAATACAATGTAGTGATTTTTTATAGTAGATAAGAGTACCTCCGAGTCGGGATCGAGTTCTATCGTTTCTGACTATTTTGTAGTTAGCTATTTTAGGGCTCCTCATGCTAGGTTTTAAGAAAGTCTCCTGCACTAGAAGAATATCGACATTTTGGCTGCTTACAAAATCGCGAGTTTCGCTAATGTTATTCCTAATGCCGTTCGTATTGAACGACACTACGCGTAACGAGTGCGGCTTTGTCCTTCCCGAGGGCTCCATTAATTACCGTTTGTGGAGAGGGCCTTGATCTGACGGATCAAGACCTGATGGTCTGACAAAGCTTGGATGCGGTCTGTGGCCGAACCTTTTAGCTTTGTCGCTAAGATAGAAAGCTCCATCGGGTCAATAGGCCCGATGTTGCTTAAAAACTGCTGGACGAAAGAGAGGTCTGCAGTGAAGCTGGGAGTCGGAGGGGGCGTGGCCTTAGGCGCTACGGGCGCGGAGGGCATGGCCTTACTGGGGAGAGCGGGGAAAACCGCTAGCTCCGAACTACGTTTCTGCGCGGGCTTGAACCATGCAGATTGGGAGGGTAGGGGGGCAGCGACGAATCTCTGTTTGGGGGGGGCACTTTTAGTCTGCGGTGCACTACGCTTTTTTACCTTGGGTGCTTTTTTGCACCCTCTATAATTGGCGGGGTGTCCTTTAGACTTACAGAGAACACAGCTGGGGGGTTCGGACTCCTCAGCTGGGCTCTTACGGAGACAGTCAGAGGTGCCGTGGTCACCGAGGCACTTAACGCAACGCGGCCTAGCTTGGCAATTCCGTGCCGAGTGCCCGTAAAGTTGGCATCGGTGGCACTGGCCAGGGATGCCCCTTTTACGGGGGGGCTCGACGCGGATGCCCGTAATATGACAGATGGCTCGGATATTGAAGATATCCTTGCCCTCTGGTGTAAGAGGGAGGGTTACTAGTACCATATTGTACTCGTGTTTTTTAATTGGGTGGTACATGCGATGTACCTCTAAGGCGGGAAAACCTTGGGACTGGATGTCCATGAGTACCTCTTTTGTGGAGAGGCACTTATCGACTCCTGTAATGACGACGCGCAGAAGGCGCTCGTCTTCAAGGGCATAGGTATGGTAGCCTATGTTCTTTGCGCGTAAGAACGCGGTGAGGAGGCGGTGGTCCTCCGACGATTTTACCTGCACTTTGATCCCTATGGGGGTCGTGTGCGCAGAAGAGTATCGGAGCTTTTGCTCGTTTATTGCCGCAGAAATTATATTCCATTTGGCCTTCTCCTGTATGATTACAGGAGGAGGCATTTTTGGCGTACGGACGGCCTGAGGGGCCTGGGAGGCCTGAGGGGCCTGGGAGGCCTGAGGGGCCTGGGAGGCCTGAGGGGCCAGGGAGGCCTGAGATGCCGGAAGGGCCTGGGAGGCCAGCGGAGCCTGGGTGGCCAGAGGGGCCTGGGAGGCCAGAGGGGCCGTCGAGGTAACGGGGGTCGCGGAGCCATGAGCCTGCACGGTTTTCCTATTTTTTCGGACCGATTTGGTCGGGGAAGATAAGACTGGAGAGGAGGTGCCTTCTGGGCGCTTCCTCTTCTTCGTCTTCTTGTATCTGACGGTAGTGAACTCGCCTTGTTCACTACGGTCGGTTTCTTGCTCTGAGCAAGACATCTCTGAAGGAGATGATAAGGCCTCTGTTTCGGCCGGGATTAGCGGGGCGTCGCAATCGGGCGACGCCGGTGAGTCCGCTTCATGGGCGCTCGCGAAGCGTTCCCATTTCTTGGCGGCATCAGGGAATTCGTTCTGAAGGAACGTCAGGAACTTCCTGATTAAGGCGTCGGCCATAATTAGGAAGTTTTATCCTGGTTGTGAAAAGAAATTCTGCTCTCTAATTAATATTGGGGGATACAGCCCCTCCCGGCGACCGGGAGGGGAGGTGTGTAGTGAGGAAAACTCCTCGTGTAGTGTGCCTAACCGTGTCACGGTACTTACAATTGTTCCTTGGGCGGCTGGAACTCACTCACACACTAACGTTGCGCTAAACACTAGGGCGCTAGTGTTCGCAAACGAGACGCGGCGGAGCGCGAGCAGAAGGCTCGCGCTAAGAACGAGACGGACGATGCGACCGGTCGCACGCTCGTCCTAACGCGGCGATAACTTCGCGGCGGGTGTGCGAGCAGAAGGCTCGCACTAAAAAGCGAGACGGACGATGCGAGCGGTCGCACGAATCGTCCGGTAGGCGGCGATCGCGGCGCGGCGCGAGACACGGTACGGCACGGGTCGGGCGGCAAAGGCGGTTGGGTGGCGCCTTGTCTCTTCACTCTTGAGTCTTGCCTCTTGAGTCTTCTGTCTTCTTTCTTCCAGTGGTGCACTATTGTGAGCAATGACACTCGGATAGAGCGAGAGCGCAAATAGAGAGCGCGGGACGACGGCAACGATCGTAGCGAGCGGAGCTGTTCATCGGACGGTGTCCGAGAGCAGAATGACTGACAAACGTAACTCAGAGGCGTGCGGGTTAAATAAAATTTTCGCCAACTACATAGTTGTGCGATTACACCGAGCGTGGCGTATCATATTATTACGTTGTAAAGCAAGCCATTGTTTGACCGCATTCGTCAGTAGGGCTGGGTCAAAAAAAATTACAGTTATTCAGTTCGTAACTTGTAAGTTTTTCTGGAAAAGGGACAACAAAACAGTGTTGCTCATGCTACTAGTTTCAATTTGGTGTGGTGTTGGTACTTCGTAGTCAGATTTAAAGAAATTAGGAAAACTTTTGAATTTAATACGTGTATTTAAATAATGATATTCACATTAAAATTCTAAGCAAAATATTATTTTTAAACAAAAAATTAAAACCGACTTCCAAAGTAAAAATGAGACCTCACGATAAGCACCAGCTTTCAAATAAAAAATAATCATCAAAATCGGTTCACCCAGTCGAATTAAACTAAATTAAAAGACTATCCAAATGAGAAACGACCGCTATGTTACCTATAACAAGCGCTTACAATTATTATTACATTACTAAATTTTCGCGACATAAATTCTTATTTTTTCAATGTGTATTATGATAAAAGATAGAAGTTATACAGCTTACTATAAAGTTGGCTTCGAGAAAAACCCTTGTCGAGTTTAACGGTGCTAACGACGGAATAGAAAACAAGTGGAAGTGCGAAGTAGGCGTATTTCGCATGCCACACTAAGCGTTCATCGTGTACTTATTTTTATTCCAGATTCGTCAAATTTCATTTCACTAACGGCCGAATACTGGAAAGCTAAACAAAATTAAGAGCCGTCCTATTCACAAGCTGTCGCTGTCTCTGCTAGCCAAAATTACAAGGACAATACCTGACTTGAGCGTCACTTAATTTAACTATCGTTCCAGTAATCGGCAGTTAGAATACAACTTATGTATGTATCTTATATTCAATAAATAATAATAATAAAAGACGCGCAGATTCATATATTGTAGTTGTTATCTGAAAACGCCAAAAATCAGTTATGTTAATCGGAACGGTTATTTGATCATTACCCCTTACTTTTACCCCGGCCATAAAAAGGGGTGGCCGTAAAAATTTTCGACAACCCTGTGATGTAGGGCAGCCGCCTGCAGGTTATTGCCCAACTCAAAAAGCCTCATTTACAAAATTATTTTAGGTGTATTTAAAACAAAGTGTGTGTAAACATAATTTGAATTCCACAAAGATGTGGTGAATTAAGTTGTTAAGGTAGAAATTAGAAATTAATTATAAGTAGGTACGCGACATTGCCACTTTTTAACAGACTTCCAAAAAAGGAGGCGGTTATACGTTCGGCTGTATATATATTTTTTTTTGTATGTTCTTCGATAATTCCGCCCTTCCGATAAGTTGGTCCCGTTTTCACCAAAGTGATGACCTGATGATGGGATCCATGAGGTATCCAGGTAACTCCTCGAAGTTTATAAATAATTATAAAAAAATATATAACTTTTTCAATATGCTGCAAAAATAGTTGTGGCTTGACTCCCATTGGACTTTATTAATGATAACAACAAAAGAATATCCATGGAGTTAAAATATAATATATTTTAATTTACCTATAAGGCTCAACTCACATTGGCGGAGAGTCGAAGCGACGCGACGCTATAATGTTTTTGACAGTAAACGCAATTTCATATACAGTGTGCAAAAAATTTTGATTTATTAAAGTTTGATTTGGATTTATTAAAGTCGGGTGGATTAAAATATTATTTCTCGACAATTGTATGTCAATGTTTTACCAAAACTAATTATTACAAAAAATATTTTGTAAAATAATTGTAAGATATAAAAGTTAAATAATGGAAGTTGTCACAATATGAATCGATTTAATGTAGTATTATCATTGGTGGTAATGGAGAAATTCAAAATACTCGGTCTAAATACTAATCACGGTTAGGGTTTGCGTCCCGGGACATTTCGTAATTTTAGTTGTCTCGAGTCCCGGGACATTCGGGTCGAGACTCGAGACGAATTGCGGAAGAACTGTATTGTAGGCTTTTCGTAAATATCTCTAGTATCCAGGCACAAGATGTGTAAATAATGAAGCTGAAGCTAGTACCAGTAGCTCTCAAGTACACAACGAGCCTAAATCAAATAGAACAAGCAATAAAAATGTTCAAGAAAATATACCCGAGTTTCAGTTGCTTGAAGCAACTGGAAAACGTTCAGAAAGTTTGAAACTACTGTATAAAGCCTTAAACACAATTAAACTGACATCCGTTGAAAACGAGGGTGTTCTCCTTGTTCGGTGGCATTATTACAAAACACAGAAACAAAATAATTGTCAGACAAAGTCCAGGGACTTTGAATGTAGGCTGTCTCGTGTCCCGGGACTTTGAAATTGTCGGGAATTCCCAAACCCTAGTCACAGTCTTTTTAAGCTACAGAACTTTTAATAAAATAGAAATGGCATTCGAAAAGCAAATACAAAACGAGAAAGCTAATAAATACCTCATTGTTCGTGGCTTAGTCCGCAATCGATTAATTATTATGCTGTATTTTATATTATACACTTAAAATTATCCCCGCGCCGGTAAATAAAATACCGACGCGTACTTCTTGCACTCGCCCGGTGCCCGACGAGTGGCAGCCCTAATGCCACTCCTGTCGGCATCGTTGCTTTTCTTTCACCCCCGACACAAAAAGTCTGGGGTTCGGAAAAAAAAATTCCCCCCCTCCCCTTTTTCCCAGGTCGGTTTTTGTCCACAGTCCGACAAATGCGGAGTGTGTGGGAGCGGTACCATACGCGTTTACCTTGGTCCGCGGACCGGGACCCACACGCTCCCCGGAGTCTACTGCCGGTCTTGGCCATCCTCGGCCGTCGCTTGTTTTTCCTTCCTAGCTACTTCGGATTTACCCCGCGTTCTGTCGCGTGAGGTCTTCCCATAAAACAGGACGTCTTTGCGCTCAGTACTCGTACTGGGCGCGTCCTCTTCAAAATTTAAGATTACCACATGTAGAGGGGCATAGCCCCTGGTCATGTTTACTCGCCCAAGGCCCCTTTCAAGGGCCCGGCGTTAGAAGACGACTATCTTCTAATTAAAAATTAATTACACTTAAAATTGCACATTATCAATTTAGTTACAAAATTAGCTTATACTCGTATTGTATCATGTAATGACGTTGCGCACTTCCACAATATTTCCATAGCACAAATTTGTACCTTTACACAAATCGAGATGAATATGCTTTAGATTAAAACATGATGAGTCGCGTCGCTTCGACTCTGTGGGAGTTAACCCCAATAAAGATAATTTCAAAAAATCTACGATTTAAGCAATTATTAAAAAAAAAATCCATTTCTGAATTCAATTAGTCCTAAAGTATGTTACAAATTAAAGTTTATAAAGTATTATTTGACGCACGAGGCATTTTGAGGTAAAAACTGTCTTCACTTAAATGGCCCCACTTTTGGAGTTTTTGGGACCATTTTGACATTTGAAGTAAAATGAAACCAAGATGGCTGACTTTTGAGGTATGGTGAAAACCAAGATGGCGTAACTTTTCTTTCTTGTACGAAGATTTCTTGTACGAAGATTTGTTTTGTGAAATGTACGTCATAGCCTATCTTTAGTTTTGAAATCTTTGACTGTTGATTAATTTCCTTACTTTAGATAGGTACTATGAATAAGCAAAATCAATGGTAAACTCACATTGAGAGGTAGAGCTTGAGCAAGTATTTTTAGCTCGTAACAAAAAAAAATTGTTATAACATTTTGCAGATCATTATACAAAACAATTTTATGATGAAATACTTGGAATTCCTATTATAAGAAATACCAAACATCCAATAATAATCAAAATATTAATCTGATCTTAATAAACCGTTCTTAGATGAAACTCGTGAAGCCACACTTCGAGTAATCGTGTAAAATACACCATAACTTAATATCTCGGGAAGATGAAACGCGTCAGAAGGTTTAAAATTATTGATAAGGGACATAGATAAATTACGTAAGGTCAATCATTTCGAAAGGAAGGCCTCTTCGAACATTTTGCATAAACATTCTTTGTATGACTATGCTGACTTAACTTTGTCTTGTCAACCGCACACTATTTATCTAGTCTCGCAGACCATAGGTCGCGAGTGCATTGAGACACGCTACAGGATCGTCCTGTCTCCTAGTCGCGTGTGTTAGTGTCTCGCTCCGCGTTTCGTGCCGTCTCGCTCTAACTGCGTAGTAGTGACTCGCTCACTCCGCGTTAGTGTCGTCTCGCTCCAAACGCGTCGAGTGTCTCGCTCACTCCGCGTTTTCGTGTCGTCCCGCTCTATCCGCGTAGTAGTGATTCGCTCACTCCGCGGTAGTGCCGTCTCGCTCGGAAACGCGTCGAGTGTCGCGCTCACTCCGCGAACGTGCCGACCCTTTTAGTGCAGTGCCTATAAACTCCTGATAGCGACCGCAAATTCACACCTTATTCATTAGAATAAGTTGTGGATTTGCGCCTTGCTGGGGAGTTGCCCTGCTCTTGGCCTCCCGTTGAGTTTCGGCTCAGCGTTGGGTCACGAGGAGACAGCCCCCCTAAGTGTGTGTACCGTCCTCGTGTGCGTGCACTTAGTGTTTCGTTTGTCCCGTGAATACCTTTGTGTTAGAAGACGTACACTTGTTGCCGTCAGTGTAACTGTTTGTGTGACTTGTGTGTTGTATGTTGTGCTCCACTCGTGTTGAGCATGACGAAACACGACCCGCGGCTATATAGCCGCGACTACCTAGACTCCTGTGCGGACTCCGAGTCGTCGTGCAGCCTGGCCTCGTCGAGGTCTAGCTCACGCTCGATCCAGGACCGCACGCACTACCGCCCGCTCGCCGAGCCTAGCTTGTGCGGACAGGACACCGCCCGCCCCGGGTCGCCCTCGGCATTCTCGCGGGGGTGTACTGGTACCCCCCCCGCCCCAATGCCTTCTGATGGCGGCCTGCGGCGAGTCTGGGCCCCTATCCCGCACAGCCGAACAGGGTTCGGCCAAAACCCGGCGCACATCGCGCCGCTCTGCGCAGACGAGCGACTCTCGCTACCCTGCTGCACACCCTGGACACCACAGCGTCCTTATAGCGGATACACCCCGCGACACCGCGGGCTCAGCCCGCCCCTCGCTGGCTACCCAGCCGCGACACCATCATGCCGCGCTGGCTATTCAGCCGCACGGCTCACACCAGCACACCGCGAGCACCCCGCGATCGCCTGATGCCTCGCCGGCTCCACAGCCGTGCGACAACTGCCGTGCTGCACCCTGTGCAGCCACAGATCCCCGCACAAGCAAGCCGTGCGAGTACCGCCACCGCGCGCCTATTTTCCCGCCACCACTCATTGACCTGTCTACACCACCGACGGCCAGGTACACCGGCCGCCAGCCTACCTACGCCGAGGTGAGTGCCACCACCTTACAGGTACCTACAGTACCTACCGACACCTACCGACTCTCTGCCCCCACACCTGTGCCGGCAAAAATGTCGCCACCCCCCAACACATCTCGCTACCCGCCCCTGGTCGTCGAGAAAATCGACGACTGGGTGCGCCATTTCCGGCGCCTCCGGGACATTCTGGGGCACACACCAAATGCCAAAAAAAGTGGCTCGGGTATTCGCTTCACGCCCCGAAGCGAACATGAATACCGGGTCACAAAATCGTACCTCACGGACCTGGAAAAGCAGGGACAGGCCTCCTGGTTTTCCTTCTCCCTACCGCAAGACAGGGCTATTAAGGTAGGAATTAGAGGCCTACCTTCTGCCACTAACACCGAGCACATCAAAGCCGGACTCGCCGAACTAGGATACGTGGCGGAGTACGTGTCCGAAGTCCCGGCGAGATCCGAACCCGGCGGATGCATCTATTTCGCCCGCATCGTCAGGGCCCCTGACGTCGTCCCCGGTATATACAAGGTCACTGAACTTCTGTATATGCCGGGTATATACATCGAAGCCTGGCGGGGCCGCGGCGGCCCGGCCCAGTGCCATCGATGTCTCCGGTTCGGCCACTCCAGCCAGAACTGCCACCGAGTGGTAGTCTGTGCACGGTGTGCCGGCAAACACTCCGCGCGGGATTGCTCCCGCCCTTCCACCGAGCCGCCCTTCTGCGCAAACTGCAGTGGGGCTCACCCTGGAAACAGCAGGGACTGCCCAATGTTCCGCAGGGAGGCAAGGAAGCGACCAGAAAACGCTCCCCCCTCCCCCCCCCCTGCGCCAAACCCGACCTGCCTTCCCCCGTGCGGGAGGCCCCACCTCCTCCGCCAACTTCAACTTCCTTGATGGCGGAGGCGAACGACTGCATCCCCAGAGTCGTTGCCCCCTCGGCCTCTATCTCCCCCGCACGGAGAGCAAAGAAGCCGAAAACCAGGAGGAAAGATGCCGCTTCTCCTGTAACCGCCCCCTGTGATACCGTTTCTTTCTCAGACAGCATCAATGCGGAGCTGGAGCCACTTGAGCTCGCTCCACTGCAGCCTGACCTCATGCGGGACTCGCAGCGCTCCCCGCGCGCCTTGCGCTCCCCGCGCACTCCGCGCCCCCCGCGCTCCCCGCGCTTCCAGCGCTCCTCGCGCACATCCAGTGCTACCTCCTCGGCTATCACAGTCGTGGAAGATAGGATCGTCCCGGAGCCCGCAAATCACGTGGTCGCTCCGTATCCACGGACTCCGGTATTCCCTCTGCTGCCCCCAGGGTCGGGGGAAAGCGAGGCCCCCCTATCCACAGCAGAGCTGCTGCAGACCCTCCTCTCCCTGGTCATGGACCTAGTTCAGAAGGTTCAGGCCGGGGAGGAGATCCTCCAAGCAATCATACAGGCCCTCCTAAAAGGCGCCCCCACCATCGCAGCCCTAATAAAAGTTTGGCTCCCCAGACCCTAGCTCGGACCCGCGCCTGGATATCTCCGGCATCCAGAAGCTCCTATCATAGGAGCCGACTGTGACTGCCGGAGATCCGAGCTGCGTGTACCGGACTCGGGACTCACGCGTGTTATGCACCGCCCCCCCCCGCGCTCCTTGAACGCGTTAATGTATTCTTTTAGTTACAGGATCACCTATCTCTGAGCGAGCGGTAGCCGCGTACCCGGTCAACTGACCCGCTGCGTGACATGTCTGCTCGCCCACAGCCACCGCCCTGTCGACACCAGACGCAGGGAGCATCCCGGAGCCACGCGGCCGAGACGCCCCCATGCGCGGTGTGCCTCCGAATATGCACCGTTGGATCGATGCCCCCGCCCCCTTAACCCCGCGCCGGCTCAAACCGGCGCAAATACTTCTTTTGTGCGCCCGGAGTATGACGTGGGGCAGCCCTATTGCCCACACGTCAGCCCCGTGGCAGCCCCTTCCCCCCCGACATAAAAAGTCTGGGGCTCGGGAAATACCTTTTTTAAACCCCCCCCCCCCCCTCCATTTCCCTGGTCGGTTGTGTCCGTGGTCGACAAAAGCGGCGCGTGTGGGAGTGGACCCATACACGCTTCCTGGTCCCCGGACCAGGACCCCACGCGTCGTCGGAGTCGACCGCAGGTCTTGGCCGCCCACGGCCCTCGCTATCTTCATTTCCCTTGCCACCTCGGGTTTCCCCCGCGTTCTGCCGCGGGGGGTCTTCCCTAAAAACTGACGTCTTTGCACCCAGTATTCGTACTGGGTGTGTCTCTGGAACTCCACATGCAGAGGGGCATAGCCCCTGATCATGTTTTCGCGCCCAAGGCCCCTTTCAAGGGCCCGGCGCGCCTAGAAGACGCCTTCTTCTATAAAAGACACGCTACATACATTTTACGGATAGATAGGACCAGTCCTTACGCCAGTAATATGTAAGTCAATGTAAGGTGTAGAGTTTCTGGAAATTTCGACGAGGCACTTTGTAAAAACATAAATCTTAAAACTTCATTACTTACGCTAACCGCAAGTTGGTTTTTCCTACAAGCACGCCTGTGTTTACGATTTAAAAGGTTTCACATTGATGTGAAAAGCTAGATGTTGTATGCGGCTTTGTCTATATTCTGTTCAGATCCAATTCAATATTTTTGTAAACAAAAGGACATCAGTAGTCAGTACACTAACCCCCTCACTAATTAAAATATTTACACAATGTTTTGTCCTTGTCCGTCAAGCGTATCAGACAAGGACAAAACATTGTATAATAGCTTATCCATTGTGTAAATTCATTAGTAAGGGAGTAAATATATTGATTTTGTTTACATGGCACTTCTTAGTATTAGCTACCGATTTACATGTCACTTATTTACCGTGTAATAATTTGATGTATTTGTTTTGATAACGATTAAATTCGTTCTGAACAGAACGCAGTGTATATGATACTTTAATTTGAACGTAAGTAATAATTATGTATCACCGGGCCCTTGGACCAATGAGACAAACTATGTACAGTCGCCGACATATCCAGTGTAGGTACCACTTTTGAACATTATTGCAAAGTAATAAGGTAGAAAATCGAAAAGACGATCGCCGACAGGTCCGGTGTATCACTTTTTCATTTCGTTTCCGAAAATCAATTTTTCGTTTCCCTTGCAGGTGTAAGTCCGTGCATTTTTTTCGAAAGACCGATTCACTTTTTACTATTTTCGTAACAAACGTTTTCCAGCTATAAATTATTCATAAATAGGCAATTAATGAGGTGAATCTATTATTGTATGTCTATGGCCACGGACATAAAATATTGCAGTTGCCAGCACTTTTTACAGCTTTTTTTTTTACTTTTTGTTTATTGGTTAAGTCGCTGTAGTATTTTAGGCTTAAATATCTTGTAATGGTATTAGTTTACGTTAGTAAATTCAATATGCAATATTTTATAACTGCATTTACAAAACTACACATTATTTATTTTATTTATTATTTATTTACTGACAAAAAAAATACGTAAACGAAGCATAACATATTATTTCGCAATGTTTAAGCTCGACTTAAAGGTTCTATTGTAAAATTTGATAACTCTTAAAGATATTAGACTATAAAATGTTAGAGGAGAACATCAAAGTCCTCCAATCGAGTCACCTTAATAAAATTCCCGTCATTATAAATTGCAAAGAGACAGCCATAGAGGCCGCCTCCCACTTGAGCGATCACCTGGTAGCGACCATAGAAAATTCATCTAGGGAGGTGCCAACGACTCACTAGGGCCGATGGCCCCTCCCAGAGGACATAAAGGAGTCCATCAGACTCCGCAATGCGGCCAAACGCACATATGATCGCTACCCGTCGGAAGAGTGGAGGAAATCCCTCCATCACTACGGAAGGGAAGTTTAAGTTCAAAAACACAAAGTCGAGAGTTGGGATCGACTTCTCAGTGAGTTAGAACCGTCACACGTGGCATATTGGCCACTCGCGAAGGCCCTCAAAAATAGCACGGAGAGCGACATGCCTCCATTAGACAGACCAAACCGTCCTCCTGCACTCGAAGACTTAGACAAGGCAGAATGCCTAGCTGATAATTTCGAACATCAGTGCCGGCCGAGTACTCTCCCGATTGATCCCGAGCACCTTAGCTTAGTGAATAGTGAGGTCAACAGCCGACTCTCCAGGCCACCTGATGACGATAGGGTGAGGATGGTGGACTCGGAGGAGGTCCAAAACATTATACAGGTATCAGGTAACAACGCTCTTCCATATCTAAACAAGCATTTATTAAATGATTACCAAATATAACTTAAAACTAACTATTACATACGAAATACATTATTTTAAAGACTAAGATCATTATTAAGTACAATAAAAAGTTTTGTCTTAGGTTTCTACTAATATTTAAAATATTCAAAATAACTTTTTACTATACTTTTAATAATATTTTTATTTTGATTTGTGTGCATTGTATATGTGAATGTATGTATGTGTGTAAATGTGCATGTGTTTTAGGACACACGCACATTTATGTATGTTTTATTTATTATATTATGTTTATCATGTATTTTATCTATACTTTTAAATATTCTATTAGTTTTTCAGTTTCTTCATAACATAAATGCTTCAGATATTCTATTAACAATTTCTTTATCTCTCTCTGCTAGTTTTATCTTCAATATTTATAGCATTATTTTTATTCGTATACTGTTTCATTGAAAAGTCAGTTTTTACTTTGGGGAGTTCAATTTTATTTCTTGTTCTACGACCGGGCAGCTGTTGATGTTGTTCTTAAGACAGCTATGGACAGTTTTATGTTTTTTTTATAATTGTGGAAAGATTAAATCATTTACGAACAGATAATGCATTACTAATTCGATATAAATCGTCAGTTGGAGTTCCCCTTTCCATAAAATGAATAATCCATAAGGATTAAGTGTCTCCTCCCGACACATAAAATTTACACTTACTCAAATAACGCGAGTGAACATTAAGTTTCATTCATTCTAACGAGTGAACGAATGAACGGTAATTTTATTTTGCTTTGATACGTTTCTTTAATATTTGAAATATGGCCGCCGTTTAAGGATTGCGGTTTATGGTCTCATTACAAATCTCGCGGTTTACGAGCGAAGGTGTTTCACGACCTTACGACTTTCTCATAGGATCGTAAAAATAATGGAAACGCAGAATAATTCAGAAATCCTCTGGGTTTAACCAGTTTAAGCCTTATTAAACAGTAATAAGGCCTATTGTTATAGAATGAGTTTAAAGTATATGATTAAAAATTTTCATAAAAGGAAGTATGTTCTATACATTTGTCAAATAGCTTAAAGGACCATTTACTGACCGTCCAGCCTGCAAATCCAATGATGCGGCCTTGAAGCGTACTTGTAGACAAAAATTATAAACGATTGACACTATTGATACCAATGACGATCATTACTGACGGTGCTGGATTTGTAGACTTTACGGTTAGTATGCCCTTAAAAAGAAACTTGCTGATGACTGCAATAACTATGACAATAACAATAAAGGGCCATCCTCACTGTCCAGCCTGCAAATTGCAAAACCAGCAGCCATTAAATAATGTCAATCGGCCCTCAATAGTGACAATCATTTTTATTTCTGCCTATTACTTGCTTCATTTTGACACGTATTGACACTGAATATACAGGCTAGACTACAAGGATGGCCCTTTATAAGGATGCTGATCATAATAATTATAAGTCATCATTGATTGACAATAATGGAAGTAAGAAATATTTAAAAAAATGGTACAGTGAAAAGAGTAAAGGCTTAGTAGCCGCTCCAGTAAAACGAGTCAGTCACTTATGCCGTAATTGTGGAGGACAAAAACTTTATAATGCAAATTTGAGCTCAAGTGTACAAAGTTTCGGAATTGAACGACTCGACTGTACCGAAGTTAGACAATTTCTAAATTCGAATGATGCGAGTTCAGACAAAATTATACAGTCGCTTGGCTGTTTCAGTATTTTTATTTGTAAATATAAAAGTTATTTAAATTTCATAAAAATCAACATACACAGCAACAAATTGCGAAAAACAAAAACATAAAGCATATATTTTTTTTGTTTTGATTCTGGTACGGAAACGAAATACTCTGTTACTGAGAACAGAATTACCCTAACCAAGAGCATGTCAGGAGTTCAGGACATGTCTAATGAGGGTTCCATAGCTATCAACGCGCTACGACCACAAAGCTATTCTTCGTTTCGAGTTTCTCACTTATTTCTCATATATATACTTCATATATTAGTTAATACCTACTTAAAGTTTCAGCCAACTTCAACTGATTGGTTGATATTGCATTTTATTCTTTAGACTTATATAACTTTTTTTATATATTTTAAGTTAAACAAACCAAAACGTATTACTGAAAACCGCATCCAAATCAGTAAAGCCGTTTCTGAGATTAGCGTGCACAAATGTATATACAAACGGATATAAAGAAAAACAGACAAAAATTCTAAGGGACACTGGCGAACCCTGCCCGATTTTCCACCAAGAGCGGCCAAGTTTTGAACATATGTGGTTTTATAGTACTTAAAAAGTTATTAAATAAAAAAATATGTTATATTTAAGGACTTGAGAATAAAAAGTTCTGAATATCCGAATATCAGAGAATTCATGTGCAAAATACCTACTTATCTGTAGTAATAGTTGTCATCATATCTATATAGTCTATGGTTATCATGCTACAGCATATAGTCAATTTGAGGCGTAAAGCTCCTTCTAGTGGCCCAATGGATAGATTTGTTTTTTATTGGAGTATAAAATTATTTTCTTTTTCTAGTTCAACAGTTTCATACTAGTTTTATGAAAAAAAATGTTACTTGGGGTGTGAAATAGATCCCCCTATACTATATTTTTTTACATAAAATTAGGGGGCATACGAGCAAACGGATCACCTGATGGAAAGCGATTACCGTCGCCCATGGACCCGCAATATCCGAGGAGGTGCAAGTGCGTTGCCGGCCTTTTAAGAGGGAATACGCTGTCTTCTTGAAGGCTCGCAAGTCGTAATGGTCCAGATATACCGCTGGCGACAGTTCATTCCAGAGTTTTATTGAGTGCGGCAGAAAGCTTCGGGTAAAGCGCGCGGTGAAAGACTGCCACTCATCAAGGTGATGAGGATGATAAATATTGCCTTACCATCCAGATGATATCGGATCTGGACCTCGCTCGATATGTTTACACTATTATATATAGTATTCCAATGTTGGAGGAGACAATTATGGGGGTGCTTTCAAAACGAGGACATACAACCATCGGTAGGTAACGTTTTAGCGGTGAACGCGCAAACTTGTGTCTTACGGCCGTTCTCAATAACCTATCTATCGGTAATCCTTTCTACTAAAGATAGGCAAATCTATGCTTTTGTCTTTACTCGCGTTTCAATAAACTACTGACAGATGGCATTTCCTACCGAAGCGGCTCATCTATCGGCGGGAGGGCGGATAGCCTACTAGAGATAGGGACGCTCATATAAATCTTAGCTAACTGCATTTCAATTTAAGTTTCAACTTACTCTCTGATAGCTTACTGTAATAACGTAGTTTTCTTATCTGTCAATGTCGGCCGTTGACAAAACGGAGAACCTAGTTTTGTTTTAGAGTTCTATTTATCTATGGACGCTTCACACCACGTCAATCTGGCCCCGTGTTAAGTATCCGAAGAACTTGTGTTACAGGTACCAGAAAACGGGAAGTATATTTAATACTTTTATACTATGCATATATTTAAGATTTTTATTATATTGTACACATATTTAATACACATCCATGACCCAGGAACACAGAAAAACTTTTTGTTCCTTCGGCGGGATTCGAACCCGCGACCCCCGGCTTGAGCACCAACGCGCTGTACCACTGAGCCACAGAGGTCGTCAAATATAGGTTTAAAGGTATTTAAAGTGCAGTTTTTCTGTCGCGGCCACAAAAAAATGCTCGTGGGACCGTAGCCTTACTTTTGTTATTTATTTTCTTTAAAATGCAATAAAAATGCTTGAATTATAGTTTTTTGTTGTGTTTTATTTACGTTTTTAACCCAATAATTGGTCTTCAAATAAAAAATCGATAATAATAACCTACGTATAGTTTTTTTTTTCATTTTAGGCGAGGCGGGAGGGAAGGATTCTATCCTTCGTTGGACAAGAATAAATAGGTCCTATCTTTGATTGTGAAACGTAAGTTAAAGATAAAAAACAGCTAACTGCTTAACGGGGCTAGCTATCTTTCTTTAATCTTAGATACGTTATTGAAAACGGCCGTTAGAGGGGTTGAATTGGACTAAGTTAAGTCTACCCCATTCAGAGACTTTCTCGGGGAGCCATAGAAAGGAAGCTTCGAAAGAAGCGCTTTGTGTCAAACCCGATGAAAGGCGTTCGCTATCACCAAACTTACAGCCAATGCCTCTCCCTTAAACTCGATTTCTTGTGCCCAACAATGAGTCATGTACGCTAATAAATCACCAGCCGAGCGACCTTTACAGAACCCGTACTGTTTGTCACTTAGCAACTGCTGAGCGTCTAAGTATTGAAGGAGCTGGCTATTAATAATGGACTCCATTATCTTCGGGAAGAGGGAGGTTATAGCGATTGGTCTGTTGGAAGGGTTGGAGCGATCACCCTTTTGTGGGGGGGGGGGGGGGGGGGGGGGCACCAAAGATGTCTTCCAAGATCCTGGAACTATGCCATAATAGTAGGAGAGCCGAAAAAGACGCGTTAAGACCGGTGCCAACTCTGGAGCACACATTTTCAACACAATCGGAGGGATTCCATCAGGCCCACTCGACTTTTGGGTATCAAGGGAACGGAGAGCAACTTGCACTGAGTGCGAATATCCGACATGATGCCTGTTGCATCGCGGTATAGTCGGCGGTTCCTGACCCCCGTCATCCAGGGTCGAATTGGACGCAAAGAGCTTGCCAAGAAGATCGGCTTTCTCTTTTCTCTCTCTCTTTTGCGTAATGGGCCAACGAGCCATTACCTACGTATAGGAATGGAAGGGATGTCTTACAGAAATTCCCTTCGATAGCTTTGGCGAGAGACAAGAATGCACAGGGGTTCCCGAAGTGAGACGCTCGAGTCTCTTGCCAATTCTACTGATGTACTGTTTCTTCGCTCAGGCAATTTCTCTTTTGAAGGACCTAGAGGCAAGGTTGTACTCCTTTTTAAGTATGCTGGCATTTAAATCCCGTGCTGATACTGCTTTAGCCCAGTTTTGGTAAGCTCCCTGCTTCCGGCGAGAAGCTTTTTTGGAAGACGAACCAAAACAGGGACGGAATCTACTGCCAATGAACACCACTGAGGACGGAATGAAAAGTTCCATACCTTGTAGTACTACATTGACAACAGAGTTGGCAGCGTCATCGGGATCATCCGGCGAGAAGTACACCTGCCAGGGGTAGGAAGCAAAAAATGACCGCATCCCATCCCAATCTGCTAACTTGTAGTGCCACACAAGGTTGCCTTGTGTGGCACTACACAGTATATAGTGGCGCAGAACTGCGGACAAGGCAATAATCCGATGAGCCAAGTGGTGCGGTAACCTAGAAAAAAAATTATTATATTATTAGTTTTCGTAACGTGAAAGCGACATCTATCAATTATCTGTTAGCATATTACGTTTCCAAACAAACTAGTTATTAATTTCATTACGTAATTGATATCACAAGTAATAGATGTCGCTTTTCCTCAAACCGCCACTAGGGTTATTGAACAATAGGTTAGGTTTTATTTAATCAAATATATTTCATTCACCGTGTTTGATGTATAATATTATTGCTTCTTTTTGTTCCTATGTTTATACTTGCAATAAATATTATGTTTTGTGACCGCCTATTTTAATTACCAGGCAGTAAATGTATAGCGACTTGCCGACCTCCTTTATTGTTTTGGGTTCAGGCCCCTTTTTTTTTGTTTAAAGATTCTTTATTATCAACAAAGGCAAGCTGCCACTTATTTGATAACATTGATTACTTAATGTCTAAATACAATTTCATCGTTCGTCGTCGAAAATACAATAAATTAACTGTACAATTATAGGTACATAAAGGCACAAACATTTGAATTTTATAAAAGGTAAGAAAAAACAAAAAAAATGTGTACGTACCTCACATTTAACAAAATATAGCTAACTGATTACAAAACCTTAGGTATTGTGTTATTACAAAAGTATAAACAGTAAACTAAAGCATTTTAATTTTCGTTAATAATATGTTCGGCTAATTGCTTTTTAAAAACATTCAAAGATCGGGAGTGTTTTATGCGCGAGGGTATGCGGTTGTATAGCTGCGCTCCTTCGACAGTAGGTGTCGACTTGCCCTAATTTGTACGATGTTTGGGTATGACGAGGTAGCTCGCTCGACGCGTACGGCGCTCGCTAACTTGTTTATGTTTAGTGAACGAAAGGTTAGTGTGGATATTCCTATTGAGCGTTTTGTAAATAAAAAAGCAAATGTGGTATTTGTATAGTTTTTTGATGTTCATTATTTTAGTTTCGTCGTAGATTTTAGATGTTGGTGTTAATCGGTGGTAATTAAAAAGTGTTTTGATAAATTTATTTTGTAATATTTGTATTTGATCTAATCTAGTTTTAGCGGCCGATCCCCAGATTTCAATGAGATAGGTAAGATGCGGTTTTACTAGGGAATTGTAAATCGTGTAGCGTATATTTTTTGGGATACATCGTACAATATTACGCAGAGATCCCCGAAGTGTTACAAGTTTATTTTTAATTTTTTCTAGATGGGTATTCCAAGTTAGTTGAGCATCAATGGTTAATCCAAGATATTTTTCTGAAGCCTTTTGTTGGAGAGGTATATTATTAATTGTTAATGGAGGGTGTTGTGGGATCCGGTTATTTTTGGCTTTGAATATTACATAACAGGTTTTAGTTATATTAATAGTTAATAGATTATGTTGGAACCAAATGTGTATAGAATTTAAGTCACTTTGGGCTTGTGCTATTATGTAATGTATAGATGAACCAAAGTAAAACAGACAGGTATCATCGGCATAGAGTGTAATGTGGCCTTTGAGGCCCAGTTCTTGCAAATTATTCACATAAATCAAAAATAGTAAGGGGCCCAAAATAGAGCCTTGGGGGATTCCAAAGGTAACCGGTAGTGCACTACTTTGTGTATTATGGTCAAACTTTACAATCTGGGATCGTCCGGTGAGATAAGACTTGAGTATTTGTAGTGCTTTACCGGTTATTCCTATCGCTTCCAATTTACTTAGGAGAAGGCTGTGGCTTATAGTATCAAACGCCTTTTTTAAGTCTATGAATACTCCTAATGCAATATTTTTTTGATCAATATTATGTTTAATTTTAGTAACCAGATCAATAGTGGCTGTTAATGTATTACTTTTAGGCCTAAATCCATATTGACGATCCGAGATGTAGTTAATTGAGCTTAAGTACTTTACAAGCCTTGTGTGTAAAACCTTCTCGAGTATTTTTGACAACGTTGGTAAAACAGAGATAGGTCTGTAGTTACCTGGATCGGTTTTTGGACCAGATTTATGAATGGGTGTGACCTTCGCCGTTTTTAGTGAGTCTGGAAAAGTACCATCTTCTAATAATTTGTTTATGCTATCGGTCAACTTGGCCACTATTAGGTCTTTAGTGGATTTGATTATCTTTGTACTGATTCCATCTAACCCTACGCTGCAGTTAGAATCTAAGCTTTTAATGATATTCAAAATTTCAGTTTTTGTACATGGTTCGAAATTTGAGATATTTTTATCATGGGGAATGGATTGTGGTAACGCTTGTGAATGATTGTCATGAAAGTAATTGGGAATCTCATTTGCTAATTTTGGCCCTGTATTTGAAAAGTAATTATTAAATGCTTGGCAAATGAGTTTGGGGTTTGTTATTTCAGTAGATTCTAATATAAGTTTCGAAGGAGCACAACTTTGATTTGTTTTATTAGTGGCGAGTGAATTTATTAGACTCCTCATTTTCTTTGGTTTATTTAAGCATTTAGTAAACTCTTCATAATAATAGGTATTCTTTGTGACTTGTATTAGTTTGGCTACTTCCTAAAAAGTAAAATACTATTTTTCCTTGAATCCATGTATAAATCCCTGCCTAAATCTCACCTCAGTGATTTCAGGTGACAGGCAAAGTTCGAGCGCAGTAAAAGAATTTGTGTACGCTCCGATACAAATCCAATGGAAAAATTCCGTTCAAATCAAAGAACACGCGCAATAAAAAACTTATCCAATTTGTAACTTCTCAATTTCAACTGTGTGGAAACAGAAGAAATGTTTGTATTTTCACGAAAGAATTCAGATTCTTCGATTCGAAAAAAGGTGGAAAATTGTATTTAAAAGTTTGATATCTGCTAGTAAAATTGCGAGAAAATTTGAAAAGAAAATTAATTAAACTGTACTAATAATGAAATAAAATTCATGTTTTTGCAGGAACTATTCTTCTTTTGAATATGTTTTTTCTCTTCTGCATATTTTAGGGTAATATACCTAATATAAGCTTTGAAAATTATTTTCATTAAGCCACACATAAGTGACTACACGTAGGTATATATTATGTGAGTATAGTTAATTTTTTACAACCAAGTCCGATCAGAAAGAAAGTCGAATTATCACTAATTCATATTACAGGCAAAGAATATATTTGTCCCAATCATCTGGTAAAACTAGTAAGCTAATCGGATGCCTAAATAGTTCATAAAACGTCGGCATTAATTAAATAGCTGATGAAAAACTAGCCAAATCATTAAGTGAAACGTTTAGTAAGGTGGCTGATTTTGTGTATTTATTTCGTTAAATTTAATGTCATTAGTAAAAGTGAAATATTTTTAGCATATAAATGAGTTTTATTGAAATGATGAAATTATAATAAAAATACATAAATAGATAGTAACAAGATGACAGTTCAATTCGTTATAATAATTGTAATGTTACGTCAGGCTCATTGACAACTGTATTTTATTACTTTTTCGTGTAACATTAAAACTAATAATTGTTAATTAATAATAATTATTAGTAATTAACAACTAACTTATATCGAATAAAAGCTTTGAACATGACTAATAATATATTTTTTTTATTATTACGAGTATTATAGAAAAACATGGTGTGATAAATATTTTATTCAGTGCTTATTTATTAAGCAACTCAAACTGTTATTAAATTAGTCAGTCAGACGACTGACTAACTGATTCAGTATTATTTAATATAAACAACTTGGGGTATTAAAAGTCAGTCCTTTGAAAATTCAAAGGACTGACTTTCAATACGCCAAGTTGTTAAACGTTCAGTGAGAATAATTCAATTTACTCTCGGCCTATGCATTAGATGTCGGCGTTTAGTGAACGGACTTGGCGTCCTATTAGCTGCCTTATCTAATCAGATGGCAGCCACATCTTTATATATATAATTCTACTGTACGTGTGTATGTCACTGAACTCCTCCTAAGCGGCTGGACCTATTTGAATGAATTTTATTGTATGCGTTTGGGTGGCGCCCTGGATAGTTTAGATTCACAAATCAGCCCGGCAGGACAACGTCTGTCGGGTCCGCTCGTATATTATATTATTAACGTAGAGAATCGTTATTCAAAAGACTTACTCATATGAAAGTTCGCGGCTATGTGTGCGTAGCTAGACGTATGAGGGAGTGCACTAATAGCCGGTTTCAATAACGTATCTACCTATAACTATTTCTTAAAATCGTCGTTATTCAATCATTTTCCGGTTTTTGCGATACAAATTTGACGTTTCTAACAAATAGCTATTGGTAGATAGGTTATTGAATCGGGCCGTAAGACGCGATGTAGCGCGCACTTTCTAAGACAGCGATTGAAAATTGATCTTTATATATGACACAAAAAGATACACGTTTCACTGCATTGCGATTCGAACTATTTCTTTTAATCTTTTTTACGTTGTCTTAAAATGTGCACGGTCGTGTCTCGGTGTGAACTGAAACTTCTTATTGTGTATCATCATTAGTAGCTTATCGGAAATAGTAAAATGAAAAAGTACGTCCGCCCAAACATTCCATTTCACCGACCGTACAATGGAACAGTATGGCGTCGTACAATGTGACCCGGGCTAACTGTATTTAACTTGCGGAAATGCTAACGAAGCCGATCCATTGTCTTAGTTCGAACAAGAGTATTTTAATCGCATCCGAATTGTGTTAGGGTCGGGTTGGGGTCGAGATCACAGTGTAATAAATTGAATTACACATAGTTTTGTATTTTTTTATGTCGATTTATTTGTACTTGTACCTACACCGTTTCTACACGATAAAATACCTTCATCGTCCTATTAATTATTATTATAGATGTCGGCGTTTAGTGAACAGACTTGGCGTCCTATTAGCTGCCTTATCTAATCAGATGGCTGCGACATCTTTATATATATAATTCTACTGTACGTGTGTATGTCACTGAACTCTGAATTATTATTATTGTACACAACGAATAAATTAAAATATAATATACTTCAGTCTTCAATAATAATATGTTGATGTTGATAAATCTTAGTCGCTTTGCAGTCAAATAATATTTTCAGGAATATTTATTTCACTTAAAATAGGTCACAAGTAGTGCACCAACTGTGCGGCTTACCGCCTAAGGTTTACGCCAGAAAGTTACGCCAGTTTACGCCGAAACAAGACGCAACGCGACGGGGCGCTGCATTTTAAAGATAATGACTCGAAATTGAACTTCGTTCACTACATAACAAGAAACACGTTTAATTGCAAGAGATTGAATTTCAACTGCAACACGCTGCGTAGCGCGGTGCCGCTCTTAAAAATGTAGCGCTGCGTCACGTCGCGTCTCGGTGTGAACTGAGCCTAGTGTGAAAGGGCAGTTCAAAATTACCAAATTAAAAAATATATTCAGCAACAATAATAGTTACTTGTAACTATATTATTTTAACCCTCGCTTTCCAATGTCGCGTTACTGAGGTATTACAGCTTCCAATTTATATATGTTTTCGGAGTAATGTAATCAGCCACAAAACCGTGTTGAGGGCACGCAATTAAAATGTGGGAATAATTGAACAACGGACTGCGGGATCGATAAGACAGCGAGGGCAGTACTGATTCTGAATATAAAATATGTAATATATTATATAAATATGTATTATGTATGTATTGTATAAATATGTATTTATTTTAGGCGAAAAACTGTTTGCTGCACTGGATATCGGTCCGAAATGTTCTGAAATGACGGACCCGATTTGCATAAGCGTGTTTTTAGTTTTTTGTTGATCATACGAGGTATATACACTGGCGGGCACATAAACTGCATCATAGTGCAAGAACACATTCAATCAAATTTTATTACGAAATATGCAAACTTTTTACATTTATTAGTATTGGAAAATAAAGGCTGGTTTATAAACACAAAAACAAAATCAATTTTAAATATGGTACACAAATGGTGTCACAAAAGAAAGAAAATATTCTATAGAATAAATCTCGTCAATTTACTAAATATTAACTCGTTGTTACGTTAATGTTGTGATTGATGGTTATTTTTTTTTGTTTTGTTACATGTTGAATTATCGTTACTAATTGTTTAATTGCTAGTCTTTTTTCATTTTAAACACATTTTTTTCTCACGAATATGGACGTATCGTCCGAAAAAGCCGCACAAATTGTTGCTCTAGGCCTATACCAACGAACAATTGCTGCAGATTTAAATATAAACCAGTCTACGGTTTCCCGAGTTTACAGAAGCTTTATGGAGACAGGTTCATTCAAAAGAAGACGTGGAACCGGCAGAACTCGGGTGACAACGTCTCGAGACGACAGGTTTATTGTGACAACTTCCTTGCGAAATCGGTTTTTAACGTCTATAAGCATTAAAAATAAGCTCCACCAGGTACGTGACGTAGCAGTTAGTACACGAACCATAAGAAGAAGGCTAAAAGAGCGTGATATCACACCTTTCACACCCGTAAATGGACTAAAATTGTCTGCAGCTCACAGGCAAGCTCGACTAAGATTTGCTCGTGAACACTTAAATTGGACTGAAGAGCAATGGGCTTCCGTATTATTCACTGATGAGTGTAGGACTTGTTTGTACGGTGCTGATGGTCGCAGACTAGTCTACCGTAGACGAGGAGAGCGATATGCTCAAAATTGCATTGAGGAGAGGGTTCCATTTGGAGGCGAGTCTTGTATGGTTTGGAGCGGCATATCGATGGATGCTCGAACTGAACTTGCGTTTATTGACTCAGACACACATGGCCGTGGTAACCGTAGCTTAACATCACATCGCTATATAACGGAGATATTGGACCCTCATGTGGTACCTTTTAGCGGATTTATAGGCAAAAACTTCATTCTGATGCAGGATAATGCTCGTCCGCATGCAGCGAGACAAGTTGAGCAATACTTTACTTAGGTTGAGATTCGTTCCATGGATTGGCCAGCACGTAGCCCGGACCTCAATACGATAGAACACGTGTGGAACAACCTAGAAAGAGCTGTATGTACAAGAAATTCGGTCCCAACAACGGTTGCGGAGCTCAGAGTTGCAATGTCACAAGAATGGGACAATACCCCGCAAGATCTTTTAAAAACAGTGATCAGGTCGATGCGAAACCGACTTGAGTCAGTTATTAGGGCAAGAGGAGGTAATACACCTTATTAAAAACAAAAAAAACTTTTTCTTTTCTTAGTATTGTAAAATGTTCATAATAAAGCCGTTTTTGTTCTATTCACTGTTTAATTCCAAAATGCTGCAAAAGGAGTAATTTGATTCTATTAGTGAGAAAAGTTGACCTATACACACATGAATTGATTTTTTTCATCAGATTAAGAACCAGTCTTAACATTATCATTGAAATAAATGAAAATAGTTTGCACTTTCACTAATTATATTTAATTGAAAGTCATGCACTATGATGCAGTTTGTGTCCGCCAGTGTAGCTATAATGTCAAGGTAAAATTGAAAATATCGTAAGAATTCCATAAGACTTACAATTTATAGCATTATTTTTCGATATCTTATATTGTATCGAAATAAACCGTGCAATTGTTAAATGGCACGCAACGGAACGCACCTCGCGCGCTGATTGGTTGAACGGCATATTCCCGGGGTGCCATATTTTTTTGTTAATAAAATGTTTTAGTAATTGTAAATTGATTTCGATTTGAATAACTCATAGCTTTAGAATTATTTCTATAAAATCATTATGGAAGTAAAGCGAATCTGTCATTAACCAAATAAGTGCAGTGTGAACCATAAATTAGGGTCAAAACCGACCAATCTGGGACAACCTTTGAGCAGTTGACAATTTGACGCGCGACAGATTATAATATAATAGTTTCAGCTGGAAATAATATTTTAATACAACTAAAAATAATGCGTTAAATTGTAAGCAGTATGTTCGGGTTCACAATCTTTAGACAGTTTACAATCTCGCTAGTTTTATTATAATCTCACGGCATTTCATTTTATAGTGACATACACATAAGATCCGGTATAAGAAATATATACGTTCATCTGTTATTTATAAGTGATAAGAAATAAATGATAGATAATATTCACATTGTGACACCCTAAGGGCCGATTCACACCGAAATGTCAGCGGAACAGCGAGAAGCATAACTGTCATATACTTTATTTTAAACTTTATCATCATTACTATAAAACACAGTTTCGCTTGAGACAACCATCGTTTCGTTAGCGGCCATCGGCGGCCGCAATTTAACTAGGCAACCTATTTGCAATGTGTGCATGTGAACATTATCTATCATTTGTTTTCTATCACTAATAAATAACAGATATATTTCTTGTACCGGATCTTGCACTAACAAATCGAAATACTTGCATTAAATTTTAAAATCTGTCCCCGCGTGCGAAGTGACGGAACATGCGCCCACACGTGTAAGTGCCTTTTCTGTGTGAAAATCGCATGATATAATAATACTATAAAATATAAAGATTATTAATATTAAAGATATATATATTTTTAATCAGGTACAAGACATTTAGATATGTTTTTGTAGTATTAATTTCTACAGAAGCCCAATTCTCGTAATTAACTTAGGCTTTCAATTTACTGTCAATGAATTATAAATGAATCGTCTTGATATCATAAACTTATTTTTGTAGTTTGGACCAATTAAAGGCGTTTGAGGTTGGTTTGACGTTTATGAAAATACCATTTTTCTGTTTTAATCGAGACTGCATCGAAACTGAATTATTGGACATAATTAACAGAATCGACCTACAGGCCTTAGATAAATAATATAGTAGTTTCTTTATTCTTTTGATCTTTTAATCCTACTTTAATAATATTTAACACAATAAATTAAATATTGTGTAAAATATTTTCAAAAAATATTTAACCTCGATGTGTTAAAAGTTGGTATAATGTAGCCAGACAGGAAGGAAGGAACTTCTGGCGGTTTGTTACGGACGTAGGGAGGTGAGGGCGACGTTATATATTTAGTTCCTTTAGTACCTACTACCTATATAGGTTATATATTGTACCTACTAGCTTTTGCTGCGAATTTTAGAATCAACCAAACTCTAAAGTTTTTAAACTTGCGATTTTGCATTTTGAAAATCAAGATATGCGTTGAAACGCACGCGTATTGGTGAACGTGTTTCAAACCAACCCAAAACCAACCAACCAACTACCAGACAGATTTTGAGATAAAACTAACAGATTTTAAGTAAAATTAATTGAGAAAAATATAGGAGTGTAATGAAAGAAAAAACCTTAATAGTATCCTACTATAATAAATGTTAAAGTTTGTTGGATGTTTGTGAAAGGGATGGATGGATGTTTGTTACTGTTCCACGCTAAAACGTCTCAATGGATTTCGATGAAATTTGGTATGGTAGTAGTTTAAGCTTGGGTTAAAACATAGGCTACTTTTTATCCCGAAATAGTGCAGTGTTTACGCGGGCGGAGTCGCGCAAAAAAGCTAGTAACTAAATGAATTAACAAAAACAAAGTCTTAAGTAAAAGGTGTAGCTAATATTGTTTAAATATTCACAGGCAGCTATCGATGAAAGCGGCAGGCGGGTCGAGACTCGAGGGTGCTCCAGGGCACATATTCAATTAAGCCAGTCAAAGAACAAAAGATAGAGGCAAGTGACTACAAAGAATATTATATAATGACGCCTTTGCCTTAGACAGTGCATTTTACATGAGGTAAATAATATTAAAGCTGTATAAAGATAACGTAATGAATACTGGGTATTTATTTTATACTAGCTATTTCCCACGGTTCCACCCGCGTAAATAGAGTATCCACGGGAACACTGTACTTTTTCGAGATAAAAGGTAGCCTATGCATTAAACCAGAGCTTAAACTACTACCATACCAAATTTCATCGAAATCCATTGAGATGTTTTAGCGTGGAACAGTAACAAACATCCATCCATCCCTTTCACAAACATCCAACAAACTTTCACATTTACTACAGTAGGATACTATTAAGATTTTTTCTTTCATTACACTCCTATAATTTTCTCGTAATTTTACATAAAATCTGTTAAGTTTTACTACTACCTTAAACTACTACCATACAAAACTTATAATTTATAATAATTGTAGTAGATTTTCACTGAAATTCCAAAAATTACTGACATGTAATTAACAAAAATTTACATAAGCGGTATATTTATTATTTTGTAATCGTCCGCGTTTTAATGCAACAAGAATTGAATAACAATGATATTACGGAATGGATATGTTCGCGCAAATTGGCACAATGACATATCGACGATTCTGTTAATCTGTTCGAGATTGTTCCTTTCCGAGGGCAATCCGCTCTGATTGCAGCTCTCATGCTACATCATTGTACAAAAATTGGATGACGGTTATAACGTTCGATTGCCTCCTTTTATGTTGTCCTGGTATTGAATTGCAGCGATGGTGTTTATTTTATAGTATTTTCATGAAACGGGCGTGGGAATTAGTGTGGAAGCCCCATAGGGAGATCTCCGACCGAACGAGGTGCTATGCTCGGTCAGGCCGAGGACGGACGGACGGTATAAGTTGTCTACGGGAATTTCAATTTGAGCCTTCTGTATTAGTTCTTATCAAATATGGCATTCACATAGGTAAGTTACAATACATGCGAGATAGCATTACTATCAAAAATCCCCAATAATAAAGGTTTCAATTCCATTCTATATTTACTAATGCTCGCTACACACTTAACGATTTATCGTAGCAAGAAAACGGTGTATACTGAACTGTTCCGGTTTATCGACCGTGTGTATGGCAAATCGTTACGAATCATGCTTCGTCGTTGGTCGTTGCAATTTCTTGTTAGATGAATCGTTGTCGATGGCAACTGCACAGTTTTATCGTTGTGTGTATGTGTGCGACCGACCTGTACAGTCGCCGACAAAAGTGTGCCACTTTTGAAACTTACGCCACAGTAATAACATCTAAAGTAAGGTCTGTACCCAAAAATCACACCGACAATCACATCCGTTTAAGTCATTACTGTGCCCTGTCTTATGGTTCTTTAGTACTACAAGAAGCCCTTATAGTTTCGTTCAGTCCGTCTGTCTGTCGGTTCGTACTTCGTACACCCTTGCAGCTTGCTACTCTGTAATTCTTATTCTCTGTATAAATAAAAGGCAAAGATGATTGACTGATGTATCAACGCACAGGCCAAACCCTTTAGGCTAGAAATTTGAAATTTTGCACGCGTATTTCTCATACGATGTAGGCATCGACTATGAAAAGGTGTTTCAAAACGTAACAAAGTATGTATGTAACTTTTTACTCCTTGGATTTATTTGCATGAATTTTCGTATGAATTGCGTACTGATAAATTATGATTTTCTAATATTCAAACCCTGATAGAGTAAAATAGGGGATGAAAGTTTTAATTTATTATAAAGATATCGTTTAAAAACCGCGGGCAAAAAATATAATATATTACTAACGTAAAGAATCGTCATTCAATAGACTTACGCGAATTACAGCTCGCAGCTATGTGTGCGTGGCAGGACTATGCAGCGCTGCGTCGCGCGACGCCACGCGCAATTTCGATTTTGTATCGCTATTAAAATTATTGCAGCATCTTCAGAAATCGCCGCGTTGCATCTCGATGTGAACCAACCCTTAGTGATTATGTCGGCTGACTAATCGCATCCAACCGTAAAGTGCAGACGCGGTCTCTAGATAACGGGCAAGTAAAGCAGTTAGAAAATAAAATATTGTGGTGCACGCTTTGTGCGTTCTATTTTATTTCTACCTTCGCGAGAAACTCTTTGCTGACATATATTAGGTTACATGTAGGGTGACGTTGAGTTTGCGAGACTAAGGATAGACTGAAGTCGATATTTTTACACAGAAAAAAACTTCATTTATAACATTAAACGAAATAAATGTAGAGCATAAACGCTATTGTGTTACACTATGAGTGTCAGTAAAAGAAAAAAAACATACACACACATTTTTCGCACGTGATGAAAAATAGGCCTTATATCTTATTCTCCCGCACGTTATATTCTTGATATGGAGGGTAGAGGAAAGGAGAACTATATCTGTATGTAAAAAGTGTCCGCTGAAATGCGTTAAATTAGGGTGGCGCGACAGTAGCAAGAGGATAAACATCAAAGTAAGCGCCAAGAGTAATTACACTCGAATAGAATAATAAACAAGGACAGAATAACTTCCTTTCCATTGTAGCGAAATTACGCTCGTGGGAACGTAGCCTTATTAGACTTTTACATTGACTATTGACCATCAATTTTTGGGCCATAACCAGCTCAAATGACGATATAACGGCACCATTGTACACAAAACCACGAGACGTATTGAATCATGTCAGTCTCGCTGCAATCAATTATCTTGTCCCTCGCACCCGACCGCCTTCGACTCAAGTAGGATACTGATTATTCCTTCAATTCATCATCATCATCGACTACAAACTACGATGCTTATTGTTATTGATACTATTGCATAGTAGAGTAAGTGCGGTAATTATGGATTACCATAAGCATAGTTTTATCAGCTTTATTTTTACGTTTTAAACAGCTCAATATGTATCAAAAACGATATATAAAATTGTTAGAAAAAGCCACCATTTAAGAAATATTCGAAATTTTCTAAAAAATATTTTTCTGATAAGCTGAAAAAAGTATTTTTACCACCGAGCTCAAAAGGGTTAAAGATAATTTTGACCTATAGCTCGATACAATGGATATCATCCGAGTAACGCAGGTAGTCCGTATTATAAGACGAGTTCATAATTCCCGCACATGCTCTATATTAAACTACTACGGGTAGGTTCAGAAAATATAATATATATTATCTATTGACTAATATTCTAAAGGGGAAAGGTTTGTTTGTTTGCATTGAAAAGGCTTTGAAACTACTGAACCGATTTTGATGAAATTTGACACAGATATAGAGTAGACCACGGGGAAGGACGTGATATCACCTTTTTATTCAGAAAATGTTCCTGTTCCTGTTCCTGTGGAGCCACGGGCAACATCTAGTACCTAACAGTGGCGAAGGCTGGTTCTCCTTCATAGGGAAGCCCTAGCCTGTATAATAGGTAGGGACTTGGATGAGGATCCTCAAAAGGTAAGTGGTAAGTGAAGCCGATAGGAATGGAGTTACTGGAACCCCACGCCACTGGTACCTAATGTAATATCTGAACTTTATTGAAATTGCTCTATGGTATTACGAGTCCATAAACTGGTTATAACATATTTTGTGTCTTGATTCTTGAACAGCTTGAACGAGTTTTCATTTACATTAAACGCAACTCAACATTACTACTATCAAAGCTTTAATCATTAACCCTTTTTATGAGCAAGAATACAATGAATTCCTTATTTCAGGGAAAAATAAAAAGATTTTCCTTCGAATACGCACGAACGAAAATTCCTCTTGGAATCCCCTTGTTAAGTTGCGAACCCTTCAAATGATGTGTGCTGGACCCGATGCTGATTTATAAACTCCTCCGTGGAATTTTATTTTGGAGAACAATAAAATACAAATTTGGTGATAAATTATATTTGACTCCAGTTACATTTTTATAACGTTCTTTCATTTTAAATGTGATTCGCTTCGAGTTCGATTTCGCGGAAAAGTAATCATAAGATTACTATATAAACACACCGGCATATTTAGCGGAACACAAAAAAAAAGTCCATAATTAAAAAAATATGGTTTTATTTTAAAATCTACTTACTACACTTCTTTTGTTATTTAAAGTTTCATTTGTTTTACTTAAAATGAGATCACATTAAGAACAGATTTTGCGAGTAAAGGCTATTTGTGATAAATGGTACATTTTTGAACTTTTCATGTAACCGGAAAAGTGAAAATTAATATTAAAATAACAATTAATTAAATTAGAAAAATGGTGATTAATATCGCGTATTTTCTCCACGTGCTCTTATTAAAGTTTCTACCCATCTAGGCATACTGAGAATGTTGTTATCGATGGTCTCCTGGGATAGTATCCGCCATTCCTCAACTACGGCGATTCGCAGTTCACCCACGTTGGCAGGAGCTGGAATTCTGGACTTAACTTTTCTTTTCAGCAAGTTCCAAACGTGCTCTATTGGGTTCATATCCGGTGATCTCGCCGGCCACTCCATAACAGTGATATTCATATCGCTTATCTAGCTTGAGTTACCCGAGCGGTATGCGGCCGAGCATTATCCTGCATAAAAACAAAATCGTCACCGATATATAGGGCAAACGGTACGACATTTTCTTCTAAAACTTCTCTGATATAGCGGTCTGCAGTCAGACTCCCTCTGTCAATCACTACCAAGTCTGTGCGAGCTCCCAAACAAATGCCCGCCCAAACCATTATTGATCCACCACCGTATGCAACTGTAGTTTCAAAATTTGTCTGAATGTATCGTTCTCCTTTGTGTCTGTATATTCTTTGCCTGCCGTCAATTTGATTTAAGAGAATTCTACACTCATCACTAAACAATACCTTACTTAATTGGTCCGCGTTCCAAAGTCGATGTTCCTGAGCAAAAGTTAACCTGTTTCTACGATGATTTACCTCGAGCCTTGGAGCCTTGGCGGGCACAAATGAACCCAAACTAGCTTCTTCGAACCTTCTTCGTACCGTACACTCACTTACGGTTACACCCCGCACTGCTTCTAACTCATGTCGGGCTTGGACGGCCGTCAAACGGAACCCCCTACGTACACGAAGCCGAATGAAACGATTATCCCTACTCGAAGTGCGTCTTTTTCTGCCTTGTCCTGCTCTTCTCACATAAGTACCGGTCTCCCTGAACCGTTGGATACTGCGATGGATTGTTCAAACTGGTCGACGAAGATCTCTGCATATCACTCTGTAGGTTTGACCATTTCTTCGCATTTCGATGCCCTGGCAATCTCCGTTGGGGCTAAGTCAGGCATAATTCAGTCTTCAACTCCAAAAAGATACGCGATTAAAAAAAACTAACAAAAAACAGTATTTCAATGAAATTTTAAATCAAACTCAGAAGGAAGAAATACTCGAAGTTCGCTCCAGATAAGGTGTATTTGAATAAAATTAAAACAATTGCATAAAATGTGATTTTCAGTTGTTTTCTTAATTTGAAAATATTTCTTTTTAAATTAAATGACGTATAAACCAGCCAACAACCTTATATGATACTGATATCAAACCTTTATTTTATGTTCCGCTAAATATGCCGGTGTGTGTAATATAGGTACTAATAATAAAGAGGAAATATTTGTTCGGTTGATTAGACTCCGTAACTACTAGACCAATTTTGATGAAATTTGTTACAGTTACAGCTATACACCACAGACCATAGTTACAGATATAGACCACGGGGAAGGACATGGCTACTTTTTTATTGCGGCAAATTGTACGGTTTTTCCTTCCGCGCGCTCGAAGTCGCAGGCAAATTTAGTTAAGACATAAAAAAGTCAAGTTAGGTAGGTACATAAAAAAGGTCATCGTAATTTGCAGCTTAAATCTGTGTTTGTTAAAAGACTAATCCACCCAGAAGGTTAAATGTTTGAAAGAGTAGGTACCAAATATTATACTACCTAGCATCGTCTTCCTTAATAAACATACCAATTTATAATATTGTCAGTATAAATGCCAAACATTCTCATTAGCAATAGAAATAAACAAACAAAAAAAGTAACCTCCGAAAAATCAAGCAGAGAGAGAGAGAGAGCTGATGATGATGAATTAAAGCTAAAAATACTCGATCATGTCAGCTTTCAAACAAAAATAACTAGATCAAATTTGGCTCGTCCGTTTGGGAGCTACGATGCCACGGACTGACACACACTACACAGACAAACTTCAAACTGATAACACCCCTATGTTGTAGTCGGGGGTTTAAATTGTCCCAAAAATTTAAAAATCATGCTCATAGCCATTAAAAGTATAGTTGTCAAATAAAACCAACATTCGTCTCAGTGCATTCGCGGGAAGTTGTCGAGTCACCTCGTCTGACACTCGAAGCTTTACAATGTTACCTAGCGTATTATTTAAAATGTTTAAAATATTACATTCTTGAGTTTATCCATACTTGTAAATTGTTCTTACTCTAGATTGAAGATGTTATCCCACTACTTCAAGGAAAATACAAACTTACAAAACTTAGAAAATACAAGGCATTGTAATTTTCTTTTATGGACACTTATTATATTCTTATTGATTACCTTAGTAAAAGAATTACATACATGAAATTATACTAAAGGTCGTCCTGTGTTCGAAATTCGCCGATAATCTTGTTCTTTTACATAAATGGATTCCAATTCCAATGTCTCGCTAAAACTCGATAACGTGAACGTGTGGAAGTTCAGGAAAGGTTTAAATGGTTAGAAGTTTTGGAAAAATTGCGGGAAAAATCACAGACGTTATATATTATAGACGAAGCATATCGAGGCAAATAGTGTCTCCAGTTAAATGACCCCAATTTTGAGATTTTTGTGGCCATATTGACACTTGAAGTATGGAAAACAAGATGGCCGATATTTAAAGTATGGTGAAAACCAAGATGGCGTAACTTTTTACTGCATGAAGATTTGTTCTGTCAAATGTACGGAGCCTATCTTGAGTTTTGAAATCTTTGGGAAAAACACTAATAATGACGATTGTAAATGTCTAAATAAATGAATTGTAAATGACGACTGTAAAAAAAATGTAAATGTTGTGACAGATCGACAAACGTCAACGTGTAACAAATTTGTATCCTTAAATACGTACTCTTAGGCATCCTCAGATTCATAATTGTATCTATCAAACGCACCGTATTGTGTGTTAATAATCTGAAATTGAGTGTTGTTATTTTTATTAATTTTATGTATTTTTTTTTTATTAAGCTTTCTGCACTTTCTTCCACATTAACTTTAACTATGCTAAATATCATACTCCTCCGTTGGCACAATTATCGTAAAACTGTATTAAAAGTTTTTGATTCACTTATTAATATAATAGTAATCACAAAAAAAATAAGTTTAGAAAACTGTAACCCGACTACGTAAAAAAAAGGGATCTAAAAAGGCCGAAACAAGAAAATAATTCAAATAGAAATCCAGAAATGTATAGTTACAAAAATGGTCAAGGTAGAGCCGTTGTCGCACACACTAATGGCGTCATCTAAGCGTCAGTTCACACTGAGATGCGTGACGTCTAGGTATAAACTGAAACTGCGTATATCGTCATGTACACAGGCATACCCCAAGATAGTTACAGACGGCTGCGTTTTGACATTGACAATTCCGAACAGTAGGTGCGACCACGGCTCTACCTTGACCATTTTTGTAACTATGCATTTCTGGATTTCTATTTGAATTATTTTCTTGTTTCGGCCTTTCTAGATCCCTTTTTTTTACGTAGTTGGGTTATACTTTTTTAAACTTATTTTTTTATTTCATATTTTTCCGTTTCCCAATCTAACTATTTTTTTACAAATTATCCACAAGCGGGAATTTTTTTTTTACATATTTTTTTGTGACAAAAGACTGACAAAATAACAAACCAAAAACTTTTATAAGTATATTATCAAAAGAGAAAGAAAGCTCGGACCGAGCCAGGCACTTTTCGAAATATTCTTTAATGTTTTTAAGTAATGTACTTGAAATATAATAACATTTCATCCATCTTCAATATCGCTTTTGACGAATAATACAAAATTTTAAATTTGTGTGCGAGTGAAGCGAGCGTGCCGAAATTTTTTAGAGTAGACTAGTGTCATCTAATACAAAACTATACGTATATTATTTACAATTTAAATCAAGTAATTACCGTATCACGAGGAAACAATAATTAATATTATTTATTAAAGGACCTTAAAGGTAATAATGTAACTGAAAAACTGAAATTAAAATGAACTAACCATAGCATACACAGTAAATGACGATTTGATTCGAAATCGAAGAACGATTTATAAAATATAACTATTTATAAATTATATTTAATAAACGGAATAGAGATCATTCAACATTCATTCATTTCACCAAAGCAATTATATCACTTATTCACATTTCATCGTATTTTCATCTTATACAATATTTATTGTAGTGGAATATATCATAAACTTCTCAACACAACGATACCGCGATTCAGAAAAATTTAAGACTCGTATAGTGACATCTATCGAACGAGTGAGTAATAAAAGTGCTAGTAATTGATTTCATCTTCATTTTCTTATTAAAATCGGATGAACCAATTAACCGATTTTGATCTAGTTTTTTTTGTTTGAAAGCTGACATAATTAAGAGTGGTCTTAGCTATAATTCATCATCATCAGCTCGTTCACTGCTTACCAATATAGGTGTTATTTAATTTTTTTAATTTGTTATGTATTGCCTGTAAAAAAATTATCTTTATAAAATAAAATATAATGTTATGAAGGAACATAATATATAAATTATATATTTTTAGTCTTATTATACGTAATGTTAGAAAATTGGACAAATGTTGTACGAATTGTATTTTAAACGTATATTTTGACTTAAACAATATGATATAATTTAATATATATATACAAATTATGTAAATATTTGTAGTGTGCTTGCCAAGACCTTTCTTTTTATACCAAGCATGTGATAATTATTTCGATTTAATTTTTTGAGATGTTAGAATCGGAGGTTTAATTTTCGAAATACATAATTTTGAAAAAATTATATAGCCTATGTCACCCGCGGCATCATTACGAATCTATTGACACCTCATTTATTGAAATCGGACCAGTAGTTTAGACGCTACGAGGGAACAAACATACATACATACATACATAGACTGCCAAAATCATTACCCTTCCTTTTGGCTTCGCCGTAGTCGGGTAAAAAGACACAAAATCATTACATTTAACACCTACAAAAAATTTACCGACATGACAAATCACAAATCTATTATCACATACAAACAAATATGATAATCATAGTAGGCGCTAATAATGATTTATGTGAGATATAATATAATTAATGATTGCTGTGCCATCCGTTTCGTGTGGTGAAAGGAATATCACCTCTATTACAATGAGTGAAAAGGTATTATTTGCGTGATTGACTCAATCTTTAGCTGTGCGGGATGACGTGTACAAATGACACACAGATGGGCGACAGGGTCAGATCTACAATGACATGATAATTGATGGCTCGATGTCTTAGGATCGCACACTGCGGACAACGCAACGATATAAGGGTGCTTGGATACATAGTTCGATACTTTATGTTGTATGCTCGTCACCTTGGCTCTTGCATATCACTATTAAGTTAGGGTGGTGACACTGATGAATGATGATACAGCAACACTTATATTGAATAACATAATAATAATGTCTATGGACGCTTCACACCACGTCAATCTGGCCCCGTGCTGAGTATCCGAAGAACTTGTGTTGCGGGTACCAGAAAACGGGAAGTATATTTAATACTTTTATACTATACATATATTTAAGATTTTTAATATATTACACACATATTTAATACACATCCATGACCCAGGAACGCGTAAAAACTTTTTATTCCCTCGGCGGGGTTCGAACCCGCGACCCCCGGCTTGAGCACCAGCGCGCTGAACCACTGAGCCACAGAGGTTGTCATTCTTTATTATTT